>VDFB02000363.1:111479889-111695630 GCA_007258455.2 Sequoia sempervirens | reverse complement strand
CTGATATCGAATGACCTAAGTCCCCTGAAACAGTCACCTCCACCATATCCACCAAACGATCAAGCGACGAATCAACATCTGCATCCATCTGATCTATCCCATGTCATGCAATAAATGATGAATGTAGAGGAATATGAAGGTGAGATGGCATAAGTGATGATGAAACCAAACCAATCAAATATTATCAATAAAAACCCATAGTTTGAAAGTAAACTTAAGAACTGTAGGTGGATCCTGATGCGCACTAGTGCTCGACTGAGAGTGATGGGATCCTGGAACTAAACAACCTCTGCATCTCAAATGCTCTCTAACATGCTCTATACCGATCCCATTGTCTGATGCAATGTGGGCATATGCCTCTAATAGGTCCTCAGCCAAACAATGCAGAGTCATGCGTGACATATCTCCTGTAAGTGCATCAAGCTGTGTAGGAGTAGGGATGCCGACCACTGTAAAAGGATCCATGGTGGTCCACTGTGCTGAAAATGGTGTTGATCAGCAATGTACGGACATCAAATACTGATCTACATGATCATCAGATATCCTAGTGGTGGCAGCCCCAATGTCACCTACAGTGTCAATTGCTTCCTTTTGGGAAGCAACGACAACCTCATCTGCTATGGGGGCTAGAGCTAGGGTGAGAGTAGGAGACTTGTCACCAACAAATGTCTCAAACACCTGGGGTGGTCTATCTCGTCGACAATAGGGTGGGCCTATTAGTAATCCTACCATGCCCCTGACCAGTATATGGTGGAATTTCCAGGTAGTTAATTTTGAGGCCCAAATGGACCTCAACATACAACTGCTGAACAAAATACAATGGAATCTGGTCATTGTTTGGGTATAGACCATGTGCTGTGAGAAATCGTGGGTAGATCAATGAGGCCATAGCATGATTGACACATCTAGTGACCCTGCATCCCTAACCTGTATACACATTTTGATAAAATGGAAAAAAGTATTTTATCATTTCTCAGACACATCCTGAGCTTGTTTAAGGGGAATGGTCAACATGTACTTCTTTCCGGCATGAAAGAATAGCAGTCACCTTATCCGGGAATATGTAATCTAGTCCTCCTAGTTCCATCTTTAGTTTTCTAGACTATGCAATATTAACATGCATGGTTCACTATATATCTCCTGGTTTGCACTCCTGCAATGAATGTCCTTCAATTTTTAATCTCATTAATATTTAAACAAAGAATCCGGCACAAGTGGAACATGATCTACATTTTCCATGTTATATATATATATATAGTACACCTAAAAAAGCAATGAGACTTTGGTAAATAATATATCTAGATAAAGAGAATACAAATCTAAAATAGAACTTGTAATAATTCATCTACTCATCAATAATATTTTCATACCATTAACAATTTAAAAAGAATTGAAAGACAACTATAATCTATAACATAACATCCTTAAATTGTTCAAATTTTAAATGAAACGATGAAAGAAAGAATAAGAATAAAGATTAGTATAAAATTATTTGAAAATAATTGGGGATAAAAAATATTTGAATCTAATAGTTGTTAACATAATGAACTTCACCATATAGCCAAGAACATCAAAAAAATTATATAGATTGGAAAGCAACACAATCTGACATTTATCATATTTTTATATGTATAAAAGTTTAGATACCATCAAACTATTTAAACTTATAGATTTGCATAAAGCTATAAACTGAATCATTAAAACTAATTTATTAAGAATCCAAATCTAATAAAGTTTGAATTCATTGCATACTTATTATAAATATCTCACTAATCCAACCATACACATTATATATGTTAAAAATATATATAATTGTTATGCCCATAATTTTTCACTATATCTTGACGTGGATCTCCTTCAACTAGATCAATTAAAAATTATTTGTAATGTTGGAGGAAAATGGATTTAATATCATTAGATTTGTCATGGAACTACCTCTCTTGATCAATGATAGATATTATCCACTCTCGAGAATGTAAATATGTTCGAGATAACTAAAAAATAATTTGTATCCCTTATATCCTTTCATCCAATGTAGCCTATCTCTTAATTGAGATCCTCTACCACAATTAAGTTCAAATCTTCTAAGTTTTATTTCAACGAAAGCAACCACTCATTGTAGAAAATTTATTAGTAAGTGTTAAAGCCAAAACAAGTTTTTTTTCTCTATTTGGATCCATATTTTTTTTCCATTCTAGATCTCTTTCTAGCCATATTCTTATTGTAAGATCATAGTAAGGTAGTGCAATAGATTTAATCACATCATTCCACAATTGTATGCACTTACCATTTTGATGAGGTCTAGGAACATCAACCAAAGGGATATTAGGCAAGCAAGGTGATCAATTTGATTGAGGTGGGAAGTGTTGAGCTTGAAGGATAGATTATTAGGTATGAGGAATAAGAAGTTTGAAAAGTTTAAAGAATTGGGAGGTGATATGTGAGATAGGTTTAATAGAATCTACTTAAATAAGGGTGTTTTTTGGAGAGGAGACAGTGGAAAGAGAAATAACTAAGTTTTAATCTATCAATACAACTAATTTTCCCTTAGTTCACCATCTCTTTAGTTGGTCCAAGTGAACTAGTGATGAGTATAAGAATATTTTTTGTCTAAAATGGGATCTAAACCCCTCATGGTATTTCTAGTTAGGATGTAGGAATTCAATTATTTTTTAGAGAGTTTATGAGAAATAAACCAACTTGTATCTTGGTTTTTTCCACCATATCATATCATATTTTTTTGTCTAAAACTTACAATTATGACATATTCTTATGACATTTAAGAGCACATGACTATAGAATATTTACAATAAAGTATTGACTGGTCAACAATATGAAAAATCATAAGAAATCTTTTGAGAAATAGCAACTGTGTCAAGGAAAAAGATGTCGACATTTACAAGAACTATTTTTTTAAAGAAAAAGTGGGAGACCACCTATAATTTTATTTATATATAATATTTTACATATAGCTAGTTCAGGCAGACATATTGGCGGGAAAGAACCAGCAAGAAAACCCCCAGTTGCAGTCCAAGTAACAAATTTTACAAAATATCAAAAAGACCAATGAGGTCATAGTACAAATGACTAATTGTCTAATTACAACATGTTACAAAAGCACATTGGTTGAATACATTAGTACAAAATCATCAATCTCCTCCATGGAAATGGTAGATCTGTATCTGTTTAGAACTTGGTAGAGATGCACGAAGAAGTGTCATGCATTGTGGATAATAACATGCCTTGGAATATGTGAACATAGGTCTCTTCTTATGAAACAAAACCTTCTTTGAATAATTAACATTAGAAATTAATACAATTTGGCGAGCATATTGTATAATCACACTAGAAACCAACAATGGAATATTGAGAGTCTCAACTAAGAATTCCACCAAGTATAGATAACATTCATACTAGAAGCCAACAACAAAAGACCAAATTTCATAAATAAAGTTCATGTGTTATATATCATGCCTTTGAGGGGTCCACAAGTACCATGAGCCTTTTGAAATCCTTCTCCATCTAAATGCATCCATTCCAAGACCATTGGGAGGTGGGTATACAAGATGAACCAAGTATTAATTTCTAATGTTAATTATTGAAAGAAGATGAAGGTCCTTATTTACCCTTAAATGAAATTTAAATTGGATATTTTAATGTTCAATATAATGAAATGTTTAAAAAATGAAAGTGACAATAATATTGAAAATAAAAATGTTGAACATGAATGTGAAAATATTGTAAAATTTGATGGAACACCTATTGATAAGAGTAGCATCATAGAAGAAAAAGAAGAATAAATACATCAACAATTTCTTGACTAATGTGGATATGAACCCTATGACATTGAAATTGCACTCAATAATCGACTTGTTGATAACAATGATTAAATTGATAGCTCACATGAACCAATGAAACTCAATGTGTCTCCAAATTACATAAGAAGAGAGAACCTAGAAGAAGAAAAGAAACTAAAATACATCTTTTTGTAATGAGTTTGTTAAAATTTAAAAACATTTAAGAACCCAAAAATGGTTTGAAATTGATGAGTATAATAGAAATTCTTGAAGGCAAGAGGTCATCACAAACCATTCGGTTGTGGGCTTCAAAAATTTTCAATGAATGGTTTTCCAATAAGATGTATTAACCAAAATATTCCAAATTTTTATACAATTACTAAAGATGTACAAAATGTGACCTTTACTAAATAAATTTCAAAGATTCATGTAAACAAAAAGTTTGATCGAAATAATATTGTTGTTAAAAATTCACTTTATATAAATGTAGGTGTTTTGGAGAACAGCTATAGTATGTAGTACAAGTGATCGACACCATGGTCATAAATTTCAAGGGGGGGACATTCAATATAATTGGTATGTTAGTAATATTAAATGCTTTCATTGTTTTAGTTAATGAATCAATGTTAACATGATTTATTAAATCATTTTTTAACATTTAAATGTGTACTTTGGGAGTAGCAAGGATAGATCTAGCTCATTGAGAAATGATATAGGTAGAGAGGAGGAGTGACCTTGACAAGGATTGAGACATGGATCACCTCAGGGTGGTAGATATGAGTGGAACATATCCATAGAGAAGGATAGGCTAAGAGGATAGATATAGGAGACAAATACCTTAGGGGTACCTTTTTAGTTGTGTGTATGCTCTACAGAGTGGATTTACTCATGAGTGCTTTGATGTATTTGAAGACACATTTGTACATGAGAACATAGATAATATGATATGGGAACTATTAGTTGTGTTGATGATGGGTGTGATATTTTATGTGTATGTTGATTATGTGCATGATATATAGTTATATTTCTTGTATTTGGATGCTCATAGGTATGGATGTTCATGAATCTTATGTGTATGTCTAATGGTGGCATGTGGAAGGATAAATATGGCTATTGAAAACTTTACCATTATCTCGACAACCAATTACGGCTATATGATTATCTTATTGTAATGAACCTAAGTTAATTCGATAGATATTAGTGAAGTTGAATTAGAAGCATGGATTGTGCTTTATTATACACATTTTACGTTTAAAAATATGGGTCTAATTTTTGCGATATTGAAAGTTAGTTAAATTTCTTCAATAGTATATCCAAGGTATAGGGATATATTAGTGGTAGGAGTAGTGTAGGATAAAAAGGAGAACGTATAAAGAGGGGAAGGTCTAGAAAGGTAATGACATGGTAATGGAAGGAGAAGTTACACTATAAGGTTAGATTTTCATAGGATAAGGAGGAATGGTATGAAGAACATATCTGTATAGGATAGTGCTAGTAGTAACAATGGTGGTGGAACATAGTATAAAAGGATGGGGAGATAAGAAAATAATTAGTGAGGAGAAAGAAGCGGTAGGATTATGGGTGGTTGTCTTCATGGAAGGGTAACTATAGCATGATAGAGGAATCATTATAAGAGGACAAGGTAGATGGATGCATAGAGGGCACATTATTAAAACCACATTAGAGTGGTAGCATTGTGAATGGTATTAATTCTATGATAGCCACCCAATACATTATATAAATTACTAGCCAACGAGTGAGGATATTTAGGGTGGAGAGGTGCATCAATACGTAAGTATCAATTTAGGAAAATATCTTGTTTACCAACATATGTATCTAAATCATAGTCTCAAGTGATCATTATTTTTCATCTCTTTAATGTAGCTCTTTATATGGTTGTCATTAGCTATTATATGAAAAAATGATTCAATCATCATTTTATTTGTTAGTCATATTAGAGTTAAGATGAAAACTCCATAAAACAAGATTTTAAAAGATATTAATTTAACTAGATAAAAGATCAAGGAAAACACTCTCAAACATGCAATATGTTCTAAATTGCTTAGACAATGCATATTTCCTCCCTAATAAAGAACTAAAACTAATAACATGTAAATGAATGGATTAGTGATAATAATTAAATAATCCTAACTGGAACTAGGGTTGTCCCTATATATTTAGTTGTAAGAGCATTGTAAGGAAAATTGTAAGATGGAATTATACTTCATGAAATGTTATATGACACATAAGAGAATAAAAAAGGGGTCAAGCACTTAGAATATTGATTAGAATTATGAAAATCATCAAGATCATCTTAACAATGGCTCTGAATATGTCAAAATGGAGTAATGTGGTTATGAGAGGATTTGAATTTTTGACAAGATAAAACATTTGCTAACACATCCCATAAACCAAGTCGTATGAATATGGTGTTGGAATTTTGTGCCAAATTTGTGCCATTTTGATGTCATTATTTTGGCTCATGGTTTTGGTAAACCACACTTGGTTTATGGTTTAAATTTTTCCTATTTATGGGTGCTTGAGATGGAGAAAGCATAATGATTTTGTAGGTATCATCATGCTGCTAGAAATTACTCCATATTCACATGTTGATGATACTACTATAAGGATATGCACATGAATATTTTATTGTAAATGATATTATTATCAAATAATATAATTGGTTCATGTTTTTGGTTGTGGGATTTTTCTTCCATGTAGATTTTCCCATGTACATACTCATGTTAAGAAAATTTATAATTTATAGATTTTCTTTGTAACTAAAATTAAACTCCATTTTGGTAGACATGACCCCTTGATAGGTTAATATGGGAAGTGTTTCCACACCTCAAATTCCTTTTAAAATACTATCCAATTCTTAATCAGTTTACATCCTCTATCTTATTGTGCAATACCTACCTACCACCAAAAATGTGTAGAGATGGACATTTTTAACGTTACAAATGATACAATTTGTGGTTCTATTTTAACTTCATAACTTTATATTATTTGTTTCCATATGCTATTAAGTTCTTATATATGTTTCACTTGGTCTTTCCATTTAGGAGCAAGCTATCCATAGCTTTGATTGCTAAAATGGAAAGGCATATTTCATTTACACATAGGACATAAAAATGTATGCAAAATGGGGAAGCAAAATAGTGTATGTTGAAAATGCTTTAAAAACTTTCAAACAAATGCAATTTGAATTCAACAAATTTGAAAAAAATTGCATTTAGGGTTTCAAAATTTAACAAATAAATCCATTTTGAACTCTACAAAATTCGAATTTCACATACCTGGTGCTCGACATGCAAGTTGGGTTGATGAAATTTGGAGAGACGAAGTTGAGTTTGCCTTCGCCGGAGAGAAGAAGTCAGTTTGCTTTCCGTCATGGTCTTGGTTCACCGCACGCACTAGGGAAAGCAACTGGTAAAGAGAAAGTGAAAATGACAGTTGAAAATGAGAATGTTTTTGTTTTTTGTCATATTTAAGGGGGTTCAGTCAAACCCATTTAAATATGATTATTTTTATTTAGGGTTTGTGGGTTTGGTCGAACCTATGATGAGGTTCGGTTGAACCATTGAGTTCGACAAAACCCATTTAGTTTGGGGAAAAGGAAAAAACCAAAATTTCCTTCCTCACATAATTTGTAAACCACTATTCTGAAGCCACCCATGGTCTAGACTTTCCTCATTCTCCTCACACAGTGGGCATCGAAATGGGCCATTGAAGCCAAGTTTTTGCAATCTATCTCCCGATAATACCCAACTATGGAGAGCTGCCTAGGCAAAGGCCTTGTTGTAAATTTTTTGTTATCCACTTTACCTTCCATCTTTTTCATTCATCTAAAATAATTTACTTAGCAATATTTTATTTTTCTCATTTTCCCTTTGATTGATTTGGTACTTGTAAATTGTGTCATTAATTTGTATACTTTCAAAATTCACCACCTATTTATTTTAATTTTTACCTTCTATCATACTTGATATAATCTTGTGCTTCATACATCTCAACAATTTTCACTTTATATATTTGTATTCTTACTTATGGAAAGTAATATAACTATATGTCAAACTCACAAAAAACCAAACTATCAAGTTAAATACTTCCACAACTTCCTTGTTACTCATTAACTTGTGACATGGGGCTTTAACCTCATATTATTAACATAGGTCCATTTCTTATAACTCCACTTAGAGTTTATAGTTTGTCTCAAACTATTAGCAAAATCTTACCAACAATTTATGGTCCTAGCTATTACATTCTTAACTTAGTTTCTTGAACCTGTCATACATCCCTTGGCACAAACTATATAATTTTATAATTTCTATCATGCCAAGATTTATGTCATAGTTTTTCTTGTGTTTGATTAGATGTTGCTAACAATCTTTTCTCATACAACTTCTCTAATTCTACATGTCCCTTCAACTGACTCTTCCTCATTAATTTGTAATTATATTAGCATCCTCAAATTGGACACTATGTATTATATTGGCAATGCCTAACCATAGGCTAGCTCAAAAAGGAAACTCTTTAAAATTCTCCCTAAGTAGTGTGATATTCTCTTAATATTGTAGGTATCTTTATATCCCAACTTGTGGTACCACAACTATTAGATTTTAGTTAATATCCTCTTTTACACTTTGTAAAAATCTTACCATTTTCTCATGGATGGTAATGTGTACTTTTTTTATAGATGACCATAAAATATCACAACTTAAATTGTTTTATTTATAAAATTCTTGTCTTGGTCAATTGTTATGGTTAATGGACAATTAAACGTACTAATTATATTATCATATATGAACTTGGATGTTGTTTCCATGGTGCAATCCTTTGTAGGGACTACTTCAACCTATCTAATCAAGTACTTTGTTCCAATCAAAATGATTTTTTCTCAAGTCTTCTTCCTCATTGGTCGAATAGGTCCTATAAAGTTTTTTTTTTCCATTTCTTAAATGGCACTACTATTTATATTACTCATAGTGACATTTCACCTCTTCCATTTGGTCTTCCCACCCATTGACAAACATAACAACTCCAACATATTTATGGGTATCTTTCTTGTAGTTCCCTTTCTTATATCATGAAATTTATCTACTCTGTGTACCTCTCTTAATATCAACTATATTTCATAAGTACCGTCCTTCTCAAACTTTAATATTTTCTAATTTTGTAGAGTTGTCCTTCAATCAATATAAGTGGAAAATTTTAGATCATCAACTTATTTTTTCCATAGTATTAAATTTTATGCAAAATTCTCTTGTAGCAAAAAGTTTATGCATATTTTCCATGTCCCATAGCCCCACTTCTATACAAAATAAATGTGCTTCTAAGAAATCATAATATATTCCATTCCTTTGTCTTCTCCATTATATATCCTAGATAGATAATTTGGTTCCTTGTTGGATTTTCCTATATAACGAAATTTTGAAGTCAAATTATTGGAACAACATTGATCATCTATGAACTCTCTTATGTATGATTGTTCTCTTCACGAGATACTTTAAGAGTTCGTGATCTTTAAAGAACACAAATATTGTAGCCAATAAATTATTCCTAGACTTTTTGAATGCATACACCATAGCCAAAGCTTCTCTTTCTATTATAGTGTAATCCCTCTCTACTAGGTCTAATTTTTTTCTTGTAGAGATAATTGGGTGATCCTCTTTCCCTCTTGATCAAGAGCTAATACTACTCTAGTGGTTGTCCTTGGTGCATCTAAATGCACATGAGAAGGTAGCTTCTAACCTAGAAATGATAGATTAGGTGCATAGATAATTTTTCTTCAAGCCTTCAAATAAATCATGACACTTCTCAATCCATTAAAATTACTTGTTCTTTGTGTTCAAAAGTTCTTCTATTGGTCTTGATATGGCCACATAGTTTCTTCTAAACTTTCTACAATATCTACTATATCCTAGGAATATATTGACATCATTAGGAATCTTAGATAGTGGTAGACTTATTATTTTAACAATTTTAAGAGGATCCATCATCATATCTCCGTTACATATAATATGGCCTTGAAGAGTTCCAAAAGATGTTATAAAGATACAAATTTTCGAGTTCAAAGCGATTATCAAACTTATAGCTCCCTCAAACATCATCTTTAGTGGTTTTTTTTTTAATCTATATATATCATCTAATCTTCTAGGTATACTTATATGAATTTATGAATGAAGTCTTTGAAAGTGTTTACCATTATCCTGTTGAATATTGCTAGTGTATTTTTTAGATTAAAAGGCATTATTGTATACATGTGAGGTTCACATATTATTATAAATATTGCTTTAGGTTGATGTTCTTAGAAATTTCCACCTTATGATACCCAAAGAGTCCACTAGTGAAAGAGAATACTTCTCTTCCTGCTACATTTTGCAAAACTTCTTGTGTTTATCATTATCCCGTTGAATATTGCTAGTGCATTTTTTAGATTAAAAGGCATCATTGTATACATGTAAGATTTTCATTATGTTGTAAATATTATTTTAGGTTGATCCTCTTTAGAAATGTCCACCTAATGATAGTTGGAGAATCCACTAGTGAAAGAGTAAACTTCTCTTCCTACTATATTCTCCAAACCTCTTAAGTGAATGTCGTGGGAAAGGGGTCATGTACACAAGTCTTATTAACCTCTCTAAAGTCCCAACACACATTCTTATTTCTCCTATCTTCTTTCTTCCCTTGTGTGACCATAGTCCACCAACTCACTTAGTACTTTGATAGGTGTAATGATACATCCAACCAATATTTTATTTGGTTCCTCTTTAACCTTGAGCTTCATATTTGTGTCTAGATGATATGGTCTCTTTTTAAATGGTTTTTCATCAACAAAAGTTTGAATCTTCCCCACCCTTGCTTCCTCTTTAGTTCATGTAAACTATATTTTTTTAAGAAAAAAAATCTTTGAATTCTTTCAATCCCTATACCATCTTCAACTAGTTCTTCTTTGCTCCATTAGTTTCCCCTTTTTGCTATTTTGGTGTGTCATTATTATCTACATTTTCTTCCTAAATTTTCATTAGTTAATATTTAGAAATATTGCTTTGATACCATGCTGGAAATTGCATGCAACCATACAGAGATGGACCAAGTGTGTATTCTTAGGAGAAGACCCAAGAACCCTTTGAAGCCGAAGAACCATCCTCAAGCATGCACTCAACAAAGTAGATTCATTAATGAGTAATTCATTGAAATAATGAGAAATGTACAATGGAGGAATGTGCAAGCAAAGAGTTATACAATAACACCAAGGATCAATTCCTAAAGACTATATCTCTAAGAATCTATGTTATAAGATTGTGAGGTAGAAATAAACATATATAGAAGATGCTTAAGAGGAGTCCTAACACATGATTATTACTAAGTCACTAAGCAAGAAGACCAAGTAAGCTATAACTTGTTAAAGATTGAAGAAGCTATCAATAAGATGAAACATGTGTGGGAGTACACCTAAGCAAGTTAATCCATTGTGCATAATAAACCCATGATATAAAATAAATAAACATAAATATAATGCATTTTAACACCCTTGATAAACATAGCTTAGGTAGGTAGTGATGATGATGGGTCGCAACAACTAAGCCATGCTATGTATCTATATACACAAGTGTTCCTCACAAAAAGAGAAAATGAGAAAGTTCATAAGAAAAATCTCCCCCCTAAAAAAGAATGAACAAGATACTAAGAAACCTCACTTGATGAAATATAATATCCTACATAAGAAAGTTATAGAAACATTTGCAAAAATGACAACCCAAAAAAAATTAGACCATGTTGAAAATTCAAATGACACAATACCAATAGTCTCATAAACATTGATTAACTAACCAAAGTGTCTCTATGAACATATACCACTATAATCCATAACTAAAGAAACAACTTCCACACATAGGAAACCAAGGAGGAAAACTTGGTAGGTAAAAGTGTCAAAGATGGAGGGTCTGCTGAATATAAAGAAACCTCTGTTAAATATTAAAAAAACTTCAAATATAGTGAAACCATTGAATTAGAAGAAAACCATCATTGTCAAAAAAAAAAAAAGAAGAGAAAGTTGTCATTGGGAAAACCACTATTGTCAACAGCAAAATTACCAAAAAAGGAAAAAAAGTGTGATTTTGAGACTAAAAGGTGGCATGTCAATTCTTAAGATACGTACAAAAGGAAGAGGAGGCAAAGCTTTGCAAGAATGGCGCTGAAATTGTATTGGGCCACTCTGAGTGCCGCATCTTATCTGAATATAGGAAAAAACATTTGTACTGGAAGCGCCGTACTCGCTGTCTGAAGTAAAGCCGGGATGTGATTCGAACCCTGTTCGAGCTTAATATGGGATTGGCATACAATGCCGTGGGAGGATGTGGAGTGGGGCCTGTGACAATATTTTTAATAAAAGCATTTGGATGTGTATTTGTCCTTCCAATAAAATGATGATTTGCAAAAGAAAAAGTTGAAAAGGATTAGGTATGGATGTGGATGGCAGGGTTGTGCAATTTTTTTTTTTTCATTTTTACTTGAGAGTTCAGTTTTCCTTTTCTTTTAAGTTGGCAAACTAAATATGTCTTATAGGGTTCTTAGATGTTCTAGAAATTAGATAATGACATTTTTAAGTTTGCTTCAAGATGTTTCAAAGATATTGGATAAAAAACAGTTTAAGATGATGTTTCTAGAGTAAAGGTTTTGATACTAATGTTGAGAATAGTGTTCTAATAGCATGTTGGAAAGATGTATGCAATCATATGAAGGCTGACTAAGTTGTAACATCCCAACATGACAACCAAAAACCAAACCAATTTCCTTTTTATTTTTATGTCTAAGTTATTGCTTAATACACTTGATAGATTAATCCTAATTCAAACATGATGGCATTGATCATAATACATAAATGATCAAACTTAGAAGTTTCTCTTAAAGTCATCTTGTTCGACCCTTCGATTATGAAATAACATTGAATATATTTGAAAATCCTTGATGGGCCTAGAAGGCTTGTACACATAGTTCCTTGTACACATAGTTCAAGTAATGCTTCAATTTCAGAGCTAATAAGGCTTCTCTTGGGCATAGTAACTTAATTATCCAGAAAATGCATGACCACTAGATAAATTCTTACATGGATATCTATCAATGACACAACATTCTTTGATCTACTCGAAGATCCCACAATCTATTTTGTTAAATGAATGGACTCCAACATGTTAGCCATTTAAATTCTCTGAACATTACGAAGAGGACACATGGCTAATTGTGATTGGGCCAACATCATATTCTCAACTTCCTCAAAATTCTTGGGTGTTATTAGTTGATTTCATGAATTCTAACCCACCTAGGGCCTAAGTTCTAGAATTTCCATGTAATTGTATTAGATTCCCCTTTGACAAATATATTTTATTAGCTCTGACTTACTCAAGGTTCTCATTTTTAGAATTTATAGGTTGATAGTCCTAAATTGGGGTCTAATAAATGTGAGTCTCCTCTATAACTAATATAAACTAGCATAAACCAACTTCAAGTTTGACCTTAACAATTATTGTCTTCTAGTTCTTGTCTTTCTATGGACACATGTCATATAGGGATCACTTTAATAGATTGTTGGTTGAGGATTCACAAATTAAATTATTGAACAAGGATATCCTTGAAGCTCATTATGGATGCAAGCTATTATTAATTATAATTTACTTGATCACTTGGCTTTGGAATCATCAAATTTTTTGGTGGGTTCCATGAACTTGATTCTTATTAAAACATGATTTGGTTAGCTTCTAGTTTTGAAATTTACCTTGAGAATTACTTCAAAGTTATATGGACATGAGATTATTTATTAATTTTCATTTATTTAAGTTCTCAAGTTCAAAATCCATAAGTTAACATCTCTGAGAAGTCTAATGGGTGTGATAATTTTATTAAGAATTGGTTTAGCAAATTTAGGTCTGAATTAACAAGGGCTAGTATCTAAATCATCCATTAAGGGACACACATTGGTTCAAGATTGACTTTGAAAGATCAACAATCCAAATATACCCTAATATATCTATGGTTAAGCTCTTCCTAGGTGAATCAATTGTTAGGATTTAGGCAAATCAGAGCAATAAACATTAACAATTATATGTAATTAAATAACCTTGAAATAACAATGAAGAATAGTACAAATGAGATCAACCCAGAAATTTAACATGGTTCACCCAATATGGGCTACATCCACAAAAACTCAACCACCTAATGATTTTATTATCCAATGTAAAATAGATTACAATCTCGCGAATTACACCCTTCGCAACTTACATCCTAGCCGCTTATAACAAGCTTTTTGGAAGCTTTCAAAATTAGGGTTTTTACAGTCATTTTTTTATTTGATGTGTTAACGGGAAAACCTTGATGAGTTAATAGGAAAAAAATAATTCGGGGGTTGCACCCCTGAACCCCTACTATCAGGGGTTGCTGCCCCTAAACCCCCGCTTGGGGCCCAACCCAACTCCGAACCCTGATGATGATACATTACAAGTGTATAGTATTTGCATGATCAATCGCCACATACCAACATCAACAATTCTAGAATAGCTCTAACAAGGTAACGGTTTGATATTCAAGAAACATTGCATAGAATTGACAAAATGCAAGATCATACTTTTCTCTTGAAGCAAATTTAACTATTCACTTCTTAGAAAGGGAAAATGGAGTTTTTTAAGATATTCAAGTTAGACTATTTCTAGCTCAAATTGAATAGACCAATTATTATTATGGGAATGCCACTATTTAGAATCTTATCATACTTTATTAGGAAAATCAAATAGCTTCAACCTTACGAGTTCTACTCTTGTCAACGAGACTTGTTGTATCAAGAAATCCCCAAATTACACAACCACAATACTTAACATCTCAAATCAATTTTTAGGATTAGAACCATCGACCATATACTCTTGAGTATATTCATATTAATTCCATTCACCAAAATATTGCAAAATTGTATCACTTGCTTTTCAAGTTCATTGAAATAAATAATAATACATCAACAAAAAGATATCAAGGCTTTAGAGGATTAAATTTTTTGCTTTGCCAATATTCAACAAAATGTAAAGGAATTACATATGTAGGCCCTTATACATATTTTCACCACTAAGTTGTTAGTTACACATAAGTGGATGATAATTACTCTCGCTACTATTGTCTCTAAAATTACCATTTTTTCAAATGCTACTTTTAGACTTAATCAATTAAATTTATAACATTAAAACACTTCTATTGATCACCTAATTAACAATTTATATAATCATGTAGACTCTATTATTCAAAACAAATTTTACTTTCTCCTTAATTTTTGACAAGAATATGAAGATCTCCCTTCTCAACCAAGGATCTAGTAGTCCCTTGTTGCTTATCCTAAGAGAGTCCATTATGGTAATTGATGTTAACCAATCCATATATCTATAGACATGTTTAGATTTATTAATTTAGGATACTTCCAAACATTCAATTCTATTGGTAACCAAACCTAATGAATTAATTATTAATATTGAGTATGAGCAATATGAAATCTAAAAAATATGAGGTAAGATGTCATTGATTAAATCATGAAGTTAGATTTCACTAGATTTCATCACCAAGTTTGAGTAGCTCAACTCAAGGACAACCTAATAATCAAGCCTACCTTTTTACCTATCCACCCTCATGATAGGGTATTAAGCTTCATAGGATTGTTAATACGATGCACACCCCTAGATATTTCATAATTAGTTTGTTAGTGTAGATTATTGGCTAAGACAATTGCAATTGTGGCAGGTCCACCACTCAATAAATTTAAGATTGACTCTTGTTGGCCTCAACCAACACATGTACATACAAAAAGTACTTGATAATTTAGACTGACTAGACTCATAACTATAGGTTGGGAAGGATACAACCACTCCCTAGAGGGTGAAAAAATTTCAAATGGAACTAAGAATAAGTGAACAAGGAATGCTTTGTGATATTGCTATCAAGATTCAACCATGTAGTTTACGAGTAAAACTCATTGAACCATAAACTACACATTGTGGAAAGTACCTCCTACTTATCAAGGAATGCTTTATTACAACAAGGCAACATCATCCTACTACAACAAGAAGGACCACCATCCTACTTCAACAAGGATGACTACTATTTGAATTCAACAAGGATATTTTTTTCTAGCTTCAATAGAGACAATTGTGGAGCCCTACTCTTTGCTAGTCTTAGTTATACAACTCCACCTAGGCCTCAAGGTTAATCACTAATTTTAACTCACAAAAAGTCTTTCTTGGTATTGCCTCATATACATACCACACTTAGCAAGTTGTACTCATATACACAAGAGTCACATCTTATACTTGACATCATAAGATACAAAACTACATAAATAAGGCATTGATTTCACACTTCACAATTTCCAATACCACATTATACTTTATCAATTATTTTGAAATTCCTTTCTTCTTTGATAGAATTTACTTCCTTTTTCTCTTCAAACATGATTTCCTACACATAAATGTTTAGATATTTGGTAGTCCTCAAACTTTGCTCTCTTTTCCTATTTATGCTATCTTCTAAGCCTTTTTCTCTCCATGTTTTACTAGTTGTTTTAGATGATTCCTTAATTTCTTTGAAATATTTTTTTGGGATTTTCCTCCATTCATGAAATTACGTCATTCCTTGGAGCCCCATTCCATACAAGTTTGTGGCTCTATTTATTAGTTTATTCTTTCATAATTTGTTCTTAGATTGGTAACTTTTATCTTTTCCAAGGTGACACCATTCTTGGATTCTCCAAGTTAATTTAATCTTGTGCAATATCCTTGATTCTCATTTGGGACATTTATATTATGCAATAAAATTCCCCTTGCTATTATTTGCATTGGATATGTTTGACCTCTCAATGTTTCTCAATTGACATCTATCCTCCCCATTTTTCTCTAGTGAACTTGATTGTACATCGTTATGAGACACCAATAATTTTCACATGAAATTAAGCATCCCCACTTCTACTTGGTTGGCATGTCTAATAGATACCTCTACACATATAAAATTTTTAAGACTTCATGTTTTATAAAATAACTCAAGAAAATTGTTTCAAAATAAACAAGGTGTTAGTCATTAGACATTAAATTAGAAAAAATAGTTTAAAAACCTTGGTATGGATACATTTATCAAGCAAAAACCATGTTATTCAAATCTATTATATGATAAAATCAGAACAAAGACTATAATTCAAAATCAATATTATGATCCATCACTCATTATAATAGAATTATTTTAAACTCATTAAAAATTATATTGTCATTATTCATCAAGAAATGTGTGTGCCATATCATCACCAAATATAGTTTCTTAATATAAATTAACTTTAATTGAATCCATGACATTCAATTACAAGGTCCTTTGGATTCTTTTTTATTACTAGGCTTTTAAAAAGTTAGGAATTGTGGGGTATTACATAAGTGTGCATTCACAAGAGGGAATACAAGAAGTCTGTAAAGCTAAAGAACCATCCAAAAGAATGTTCTTAACAAAGAAGATTAACCATTGAAAACTATATTGAAAGAATGAGAAACGTATAATGGAGGAACATGCACAAAATAGTTGCACAATAATAATAAATATCAAGGAGTGATTCTTGGTTCTCCTAAAGAATTCATCTCTAACAATATATTCTACTAGACTATGAAGTAGAAGTGAGCATATATATAAGATGCTCAAGAATGGTCCTAACACATGACTACCATTGAGTCATTTAGTGAGTCACTATGTGAGGAGACCAAGAAAACTATAAATTTCTAAAGAAGTCACTCTCAATAAGATGACACATATGTGTAAGAAGACACCTACAATATTATCCTCTTGTAGAGTAAAAAATGGTCACCCTTGACAATTTCACACTAGGCTTTGCTCCCCTCGATGTGCTTGGACCTAATTATGCATTAATTACTTGTTCTATAAATATCTTCAAAAAGTTAAACAATGGGAATGAAAATAAGCATTTAATATTTACCCTCAATGGTTAAGGCCCCGAAAAGGATGTTGGAAGAATAAGAAGTTTGTCATTGATGCATTTGTTGGAAATATGAGCATGTGGGATAAGTATAAGCTGTATAGTTATGCATTTCAATGTTGTCATTGATATCAACATTGTATTTCGGTATGAAGACCATTGTGCAAATCAGTTTGTATAGTTTGGGCATGTTTGAAGATAGTAATATAGTGGATAATTGCAAGAAGGTTTGATCCAGTGAAGAAAAGTGAAAGAGAAATTGACTATGTCAATACATGTATTCTAGTATATAGGACATCTAGTTTTTGGGTTTGCATTGGTTCATTATAGAAGATCTTGCTCTACAGTTTTGGGGTAATTTTGATGGTTGTTAGAAGAGTCTAAATACAAAATTTCATATTGTTTTGGCTCTTGGTGTTGAATTTATGAGTGATAGTATATCGACTTGACAGTAACAGGTGTTTTCTAGTTCAATGCATATGTTTTGGTGAATCCGCATTTCTTCGCAGATTGGAATTTGGTTTTGCAGTTTTGTGGAGTTGTTGACAGGTGTCAATAGAGTGTGTATTCCATATGGAATAGTGTTTGGAGGTTCGCGTTTCCGCATGTGGTTGCATAGTTGGAAAATTTTGATATTAGGTCATTATTGGTGCTAACCTAATGAGTTTTTTGTATTTCAGAGTTTTGAATAAGTGTTGATCCATTATGTAGGAGCTATTTTGGGTCCATTCCAACCTATTTCAAATTATTATGAGTTTTGAATCTTGGCATGAAGCTTGTATGTATGTATGTTGAGTCGACAAGGTATAATTGGTATGATACATCTAATTAGGCCAACCTAATTGATGTTGTAGGTGTTTGTGGATAAAGCCCATATATATGTAGGATATTTTTGATGTTTTGAGAGGAGTGTGTGTATGATGAATATCGATTGATGCAAGTTATGTGAATATAAGGTGAATGTAGAGCAAAGCAGAATACTAATTCAGATTAGTATGAAGTGTGTGAAGTTAGTATATTGAGCTTCAATGGAACTGTACTCCACCATATTGTAGATACATTTTGTAATAGTTCAAATTTGGATTTGTGCCACCAATATCTTTTATCTTTTCTTCTTTCAGTGGGTAGTGAGTCCACTTTGATAGTGATTCCACCTATAGTGAGCACTTCTGTAATATACTATAACCAGTTATAATATATTGTGAGTTAATCCTCACTATGGTTTTTCCCAATTTGGGTTAAATTCCACATAAAATTTTTGTGTTCATGTGTTATGTGATGTTGTTGGTTGTTTTCATGATTTCATTCATTACTAAAAGTTGAATATACTATGAGGATTGAATGCTTAAATGTTTAAGTGGTTTAAAAGAATATTGATTCACCTCCCCCCTCTCATTATTTTGAGTGTTCAACAAAGGATGGGTCTAAACTAGGGTACTCATCTCCCTTTTCCATCTCTTTTTGGCCCCAATTTGAATATGTTAGTGTTGATATTTTATTATTTGAATTTATAATTTCATTTGTCAGCTATAAACATTTGATTTTTGGGAAATTAGAATAATTGCATATAAATGCTAGTCTTTTCCATCATTTGAAATCCTAGAAAATTTATTGAGAAAAAATGAAGATCTTAAAATTAGTCAAGAAAATTCAAGGGTAGAATTAGCAACATTATTATAGTAATTTCATCAATCAATATCATTCTTGCAAGTCATCAAGAAGAATGAAGCAAATCATGTGCAAGGAGCTATCATGATCAATCATGCCTATTTATGAAGATGTATTTAGTTATCATCTACATGCTAGTTGCAAAAATATATTATGTTTTGTGACCTAACCTTTTATAGGTCTATCAAGCAATCAAGGCATCTGTAAATCACTATTTTTGGTAATTTATGGTGTGACATCACTTCATCAAGGATTTCACATCAAGGTAACATTATCATTTATCATTTATCATTTTAGTTAATTATCATTATTTTGGCTTTTGCTTGACCTAGGGTATTCCATTTTGATCATCATCATTTTCTATACATGGAGGTATAAATACCAAAATGGGGTTTGAATTAAGAAATACCCTATACAACACAACCTTTCCCCCTCTTTTAATGTGAGTAGGTCAGATCCAGGAGTTTCAGTAGGAGACAGTTCCAAAAAGCACAATGCAGACTGTAACTTGCATCTCATACTTTGTAGATCTATTTGAAAAAGGAGGATTCCAATATAGGGTACTTAGTGCCCCTGTCCTTGCAAATCAACTCCAAATTTATGTCACAGGTTTCTCTTTGTATCTCAGTCTCAAATATGAAGCTTTTTTGATATTTTTTGTTTTCGTCTATGCAATAAATTATATTTCAGATCTAGGGTTATATATCAAATAGGCTTGTTAAATCACAAATCAAATTTACCTCTTTTACAACTCAAGAAAGCATAAAACCTAGGAGATTGGCTCTCCATTGTGGCAACAAGACAATCATAAAGTGCTACTTAGTTTATGTTTGAATGTGGAATCAAAGTGAAAAGGAGATAATCCTAGTTATTCTAATTGGATCTAGGATCAATTTTCCCACTTCACACCTATGTGCACAATAAACCTAAGATATAATTTAAACATAATATAATCTAACATGATAGCAATATTATATTTTGTCTTCATCGACATCTATCAACTCTCTTTTACCTTCTTTTATCTATACTTCCAACTTCTTGTGTCCTTCTTCAATATCATTTAGACTTGATACTTCCTTCTACACATGATAGCAAGCCTTTTGTAGTATTGTTGTTATTTACCTAGAGAAATATCTTGTAGGTTCCTTATCCCACTTAGCCAAATTTATTAGTATGTTCTTTAAGGACTTTCAACTTCCTAGCCTTATTATCACTAATTTGATCTTCATGTGCAAGTTGTGATAAGTGATCAAAACCCTTTTCCTTATTAATATATATCTAAATACATATAGATTTTTCACAAAAGAAGCCTCAAAGTGATCCATAGAAATATTGAGTTTGATCCTAGGGTTGTGGGGTTAAAACACAATACTAAGTCCCACTTTTGGGACAATCAAGTTTTTGGAGGGAGAGTAGAAGATTTAATAGGACACCTTCATTCAAAGGTCTTTGTGTAAAAGCCTTTGATCGAAGATGAACCTTTGATTAAAGGTTCTCTTTGATTAAAATAAATAAATTAATGCCTCTGATTGAAGGATTTAAAAAAAAGAAAGAAAAGATATATGAACAGAAAAACTTAGTTTGTCGATTCATTTTGGTGAAATTGCATACAACACTGCTACCATTTCCAGAGAGGAGGAAGCCAATGACCACAAAGTGGAGACCATGAAATAGAGGATAGGAGAGTTTGAGCGAAGGTCAATAGTAGTTACAGGTAAGGTCACCATGGCCATGACCAACAAATTCCATTGTAAAATCAATAAAAAATAGGGTTTTCTACTGCAATTTAGGGTTTAGGGTACCATGAGATTTAGCAAGGTTTTCTTTACACAATTTTTACATGTTTTTAAATTAATTTCAATGTAAATGAATAATGCTATATGAAACAACTATATGATTTCTATTATGATGCAAAATTGATGGTAAATGAACAAAAACGTAAACATAGAGCTTAGACTTATATATGCAAAATTGAACCAAAACCCTTAAACCCTAAGCATAATCCTCAAATTTTAGAGGTAATACATTATTTGAATAAACCCATGAACTCAAAGAAATATCCTCAAATATATTTAGTTGGGTGATTTTCATGAATAATAAGACAACTATCAATGTATTTGCTCTTTTCAATAGAGTGAATCTTTCAAATACTAGTTATAGTGCTAGAGATGTTAGAAATCCTTGAGCATACACTTGTTCTCATCCAAAGATATTGAAAGGTAATATTTCATCTTGGGGTTGCTTTCTTTCTTTCATGCCTTACGAATGATAATAATAGTGAAGATATGACCATGTTTGATATTATTTCTCTATCTAATCATAATCAATGCAAAAAAAATCAATCTTTGATACTAATTATTTCGATCTTAGGTGTTGTTGATGAGTGCTTTAGCACTGCAAAACACAGATAAAACATAAGTGTTCTATCTCTCTTGAAAGGTAACTTTCTTGAGACAAACTTCAGAAAATAACCCCAAGGTTTATAAAGTCAAGTCTTGACAATGCAAAAAATAGCTCAGTGATGATGTGATTTACTAGTAATCACAAAGGGAATTTATGGTTTATAAGTACTAGAAGCTTATGGGACTGTAATGAGGGTTTCAAGAAGTCTGAGGACTAGTAAAACCCTTGCTAGTTTTCAAAATGACAATCTGAAAACAACCTTGTATCATCAAATATAATAGCTTGAGTGATATTGGAATCCTATACTAACACAAATTTATAAATAAATATCAAAAGATAAGGGTTCAAGAGAAGTCCTAAATCTGAAACCTAATGATAGTTGCATGAATTCCTAATGATTCAGATAGAAAAAATCCCAACAAACTAATTCCTTCTTAACTAGAACTAAGTTCACAATATCATAGAAATAGTGCAATCTTCTAAAGTGATCTTCAGATTTTTAGACTGTAACATTCATACACAAGTGCATAAACATACACATTTGAACTTAAGAACATAGAATGAGCTTAGACTAACCTTTTAAAGTAACTTACAACTAGAAAATTATGAAAGGTATGAGTAGGAAGTTCATCAAATATCCTAACACTTTGCCACAATGAAATTGAACATAAATTAAGAATGCTGAAATTAAAATTGAAAGATAGAATCATGCATACATTTAGAGAACACAAGGAATTAACCAACACTCCAATGCCTTCACTTGTATTACTTAAAAAATTCCTTGTACAACAATTCATCTCTCTCTCTCTTTGCAAATGAGACAAAGTTTCTATTTATAGATTTTACAATATGAACCAATGGCCAAGATTAAATTGCATTCAATGGCCAAGATTTACTACCTTTTAGGGTTTGAATATATTAAATACATTACAATATTCTACAATATAAAATTAGTTCACATGTGAACCTAGGAGAATCTAAAATATTTCTATCCTATTTTATATTTAAGAAATATCCTACAAAATCCCCAAAATTTGGATGCATGCACTTTGAAGCAACAACTTTCATCCTATAGTTGAAATTACATAAATTTTTCTATCAAAATATTTCTAGCTTCTTTCTATTTTACAACATATTTTACAAAATTAATCAACGCTTTTGAAAGTTGCTCCTAAGGAGGTAGCTGAACTTTACTAATTTTGAAAGTTATTGCTTTATATTCCTCCATTAGTTCTGCGTGCAAGTCCACACATGAGTTTCTTCTCTATACTATTTGCTCAGATCTGGTAAATGTCTAGGTAGCAAAATCCAAAAATATTCCCAACAGATTATCTGCAACTCCTTTCTCTATCCTTGCTCTCCATGCCTATTTGACTGGTCTAACATCCAATTATATTGCATAGATTTCTGCACCAATTAGGTTCTCCAAGATTTCATTGCAATCTTCCATCGAATCAATGATTCTTTCCTCAATTGACTGCAAATTAGTTAACACCTTAGAAAATATCTCTCTCCAAAAATCTATGGAAAATAGCATACTTCGGGTTCTTTCAACTACTCCTGAGAAACAATATACTCCTGCACCAAAATGTCCTTAGACAAGCCCTTAATCACATGTAGCTTTAGACATGTTATGTTATAATATCCTAAAAAATTCTTTGCATTCCTCAATCTCCTTCTCAACTTCTATATTCAAAATTAGGAAGTTTTTGTGCATTTCCACTCTAATATGTACAAACCTATCACCGATAGTAGTCACATGGTTAATCCAATCATAGCAGGAGCAAGAGACTCTGTTGGTCTTCCCTCACTTGTCTCAACCAATTGTTGGATGAAGACTATCAACTCAGCTACTTGTGCTTTCAACTCCTTAGTCGTCTGGTCTTTATCCATTTGACTCAAGATGTTGGATACATACCCTTGGAACTCATTAATCTTTTGCGTTCTAGTGGTTGAACTGATATTCATTGATGTAACTTGATACTCAACAATTGAGATGGTGGCCTCATCCTTATCCACTGTCAGAGTAGCAATGTGGATAGTGCATGAGCTCGAGTCATCAGTCGTAATATGTGACCATACTTTGGATTTTTTCTTCTCCTTGGGATTTTTCCTTGCATTAGCCAGGATTGCTTCCAAATGTGCCTTTGGGTCACATACTATCAAAGCTTTATCCTTCAACTACTACTCCAACCATGAGGGTGCCTGAGTTTTCTCTGAAGAGGACACTTTATCTTGTTGTCCCTCCTGCTGCATATTATCCTTGTCAGGGACCTCTTCTATAATCTTTTCTTCTTCCCTGATGTTTTCTTCACTTATTGTTTTCTCCTTCCTTATAGATTCAATATCTGCTTCCTTTTCCTTCTCTTATTTCTCTTCTTTATTCTCATGAATTTCTTCCTTTTCTTGCTCTTGATCCTATCCCTTATCTTCTTTTTATTTTTCTTCCTCGAAGATCTCCTCATTGAAGTGTTCCTTAAGGGTCTTACTTAGTTCTCCCTCCTTTTGAGTCTACTCTCCCTCGTCATTGGAAGCTTCCTCATTAGGTTCTATGATCTTGAGAGTGGCCTCTGGCTCTTCAAAATACTCATCTCACTCTAAATCAACAGAATCCTCGCCTGCACCCACTACCTCTTCAAGCAATTCCTTTTCTTCTTGCTGCATCTCCTCCCATATTCTTTATGTATTCTCCATTTTTTGATGGTTCTATGGGAGGAGGAGGAATGAGAAAAGTGGAAGAAATTTGAGAATGAGAAGTTTTTCCTTGGGTGACAACAATGTTTGGATAATCCTCAAGTCATGTTTTGCAAATAGGCCACAAAGGACTGTAGTAGGGTGGTTGGTACAAGAGGAACACAATGAATAGTTGGTGGAAAAGTAGAGAAGTTGGGTTGTGAAATTGGAAGTGAGAAGGAAGATGGTGAAGATGATGCAAATGAGGAAGAATCAACCACAATCATCAAGGTGGTTAAGGTGGTCGATGGAAGGTGGATTGATATGTACACAACAGGTAGAGAAGATACAAGAGGTGGAAGTAGAGCGGAAGCAGATGGAAGAGGTGTAGTGGATGGTAGTGGTGACTTGGGATGGATTGGTGATTGTGCTTGTACACTTTCCATGTTATCCTTGGGAGGAGAAGGCTCTTCCTTAATCACCTCCAATATGAAAGTCTTGGCCTTCTTAGCCTTCTTTATAGGCCTACATTCCTCCCTAACCTTCCTTTGGTATACACGAGGCTTTTCAGTAGGTTGCCTCTTTGTTGTGCCCTTCCTCTTGTGAGAACGAGGAGGAGATGTTTCCTCTTTGCTAGATAAACTCGTTTTAGCTTCATCCTCCATCTTTCCTCCCTCATCACTCTCGAAGGCCTTTTCTTGTTCTCACTCACCAAAGGTGAGCTCTATTGCTTGCTGCTCCAGTTGTGTTGCTTGGTCATCAAACCATTTCTTAGTCCTCTACAACACTATACAAGTGACAACATCGATGTCAGTCTCTTCTTCCTCCCAATCAATCGATGGGAATGGAGCTTTAGCTATTTTCTCAAATGTTGCCTTGTCCAATGTTTTATCATCATCTTCTACTTGATCAGGCACCATGTATATATCCAAAGTTTTGATGAGCTTCAGATAAATTCTCACATATAGCCTTTTCCTAACTTCCTAATTACTTTCAAAATTGGCCCAGAAGTCTTCTATGTGGGGCTTATGTGCGTGTTGCCTTCTGACCCATTTTTTTAGCTTTCCCCAAGGGTCAACACCTCCTTGTGCAGTGTGGAAAACAAATCCACATTCTTGGATCTCCTTGTCTGATTTTTCTGTTGAAATTACTACTGGACATGAATACATTCCTCTCCTAAGGGTTATGGGATAAGGTACACCTTCTCTGAGCTTCGATTGCAACAACTGATGTGTGGTAAAAAAAATTCGTGTAAGCTCTAGTAGGACAATCTTATCAGTCGGGTACCTTCGCAGTCTATACTGGGTCCCAGAGAAACCCTCAATCTTGAAGTACATGAACTTGGGGAACTGGATGAACTAGTAGCAAATTTTTTCACCATCACCTTAGCATAATATGAAATTCTATTCCTAAACTCTCCTGACAAGGATTTCAAAATGAACATGATGAAAGCATCATTTACTCTCTTATAGTTCACTTTGAAGTTTATTGCAATTGTGGGTAGCATTCGTAAACGATGGTTTCACTTGGACCTATCCCCAAATTACTCCTACAAGTCAAGCCTTTGTACAAGAAGTTAGCAACAAGCACATATACAATGTAAGAGGTCATATAAAACTCTCAGGTCTTCTTTACATGCTCGTACTAGTGATGTATATTGTCACTGATGATCTTCGCCCAGTCAAACTTGGTTTTCCCTCTTAGAATTTTCTTGATGAAGTACCACATCTACTCAAAAACACTAGAAGTGGGGAGCCCTGCTATTCTTCTCAGCAATGTTACCAAATCATTGACCTCTTCTATGAAGTCACTTCTTTATAGTTTCTTGGGAAGCTTTCCTGCATTAGGCTAAGGAGTTTCCATCCATTTCTTGTTTATCACTTGGGCACAATTCAAAGAACCTACCTTCCAAATATTGAGTGCACATTATTTTTTAGTTATCTCCATTGGCAAGAACCTAGGAATCCCAAAAACACATGCAATAGACGAGAGTATTAAATTAACCACCACTCGCCCTTCTGAGGTAATGATCGTGTGGGAGTCCTTATGATATAATTATTTGCATCCATGAATGAGTTTGGGACTGATCAGAGTAGGTGGAAAACCTATTGCATGGGTAATCCCACTCTTTCAAATCTTCCTTACCATGTCAGTCTTAGGGTTGATCAAGACACACTCTTTGAATTCATCAATATTGACATGCCTGAGATTGGTATCTGATAGCTTATCCCAATCTGAAATGATTTTGGAGGTGATCTCCACAAATGAAACTCATAATTAATATTTTCTTTCTCCTTGTTGATTTTAGCTGTTCTCTCGCTCTTCCCTTCTTTCTTATTTTTTTCCATAAAACCTACAAGAATGACACTATAGAGGAGGGGGATCGACTGCTGAAGACCCCAGGTCACGGGAGGGTCTAGAACAATCAACTACCCTAATCTACCTCATGCTAAGGAATTTTTAAGGTAAGTTTAATGTTTCAAGAGGGGTGAAAAGGAAAGACAACTGATCTGTCATTGTCCTTTTATCAACCTGAGAGTTTGGGAAACCAAGTGAGAAAATTCTTTAGTCTAGACTGTAACCTAGACAACTCTCTGCCAAAGGAATCTAGTGCAGAAGACAAACAATAGTGTGGTGCAC
Source organism: Sequoia sempervirens (assembly GCA_007258455.2). Taxonomy (NCBI): domain Eukaryota; kingdom Viridiplantae; phylum Streptophyta; class Pinopsida; order Cupressales; family Cupressaceae; genus Sequoia; species Sequoia sempervirens. The sequence continues at coordinate 111,668,450 of VDFB02000363.1, read as the reverse complement.
TGGCATCTCAATCGGGCATTGGCATCTGTACAGATAGAGAGTACGAAGTATAGTCAACTTAACAAAAAACTCACTAACTACCTGATAAGTATAGTTTTATGCAATGATGGAAGACATAAAACAACTAAACTACTAAAATAACAAGAAAAATTATTAACTTAAAAGATAGAAGTTGATGAAAATGAAGGTGGCGAGAATCAAACTTATGGTCGATCTAGCCTCCCGCAAGCTCCACATGAACACGATACCTACACACAATAGAATGGGGAAAAATATTGGGGTTGTTTTAGGGCTTTCCGTAGTCAAACCCTCATTTTGGTGTTCCCACCCCCATGAATAGCCAGAATAGCCACAATAAAGAAAGTATGATAAAGGAAAGCACTAAAATGGAATAATACCAAGCAATGCTAATAACAATATGATACTGAATCAAACAACGATGCTAAGTAAAATGGATATCACCTCCCCAACAAGATTCCCTCGAGCATGTGAAGGGAGATGGGAGCTTGCAAGCTTGTAGATGCCATTGTATTTGCAACAATGTGAGAAGTGAAACCAACATAGTGTCGACTTGGAGCTTCAAAAATGGTGGAAGTGCTATGAAAATTTTCAAGAAGTATGAAGAAGTGTGTTGTTAGATCGAAGAGGTGTGAAGAAGATCAAGTCCATCAAGAAGATAGTCTTTTGAAGTGAATAGGAGCCAAAAGAGTTGTTCGAGGTTGGTCAAGGGTGTAGGGGCGTTACGCTTCATCACCAATGGAGAAGTGTAATGCTTATGCACATTCTAGAGGTGGGAATCCTATTAGGATGGCAACGTGCCATGCAAATGTTCGTGTGTCGCACTAGCGTCCCTGATAGAAATTCCCCCATTAACACTACAAACAACTACAAAGTGGGTGGAAAGCAGATGGATGAGATGGAATAGCATCATCACGTTTAATTTTTCTAAGGGAAGAAGTGTAAATGGGGAATTTTCAAGGGGTGCAAATTCACTCCATTACATTTCCCCCCCACTTTAGTGAGCATATGTGCTACCAAATGTGAGTTAAAGTAGATCAATTTTTTTTGAAGAAAGTATACCTAAACCGTCGAGGAAGCAGACCACAATCTGACACACCCAAATGCTCAGGAAGAGGAGATGGATCCATAGGTACTTGGTCTTGAGGAGAGTTGAACAAATGTGTCGCAGGTCCACAAAATTATGAAAGAGTGAACAAAAGGCTCTATAGGTGCTCAGTCCTATAGAGTTGAACAAAGAGATCCTATAGGATGTAAGTGCTTCATAGGTCCTTGGGCTTGCAAAGGAGGCACCCCCAGGTGCTTGGTCCTGAGGGAAGCTAGATGTGAGAGGCTCTACAGAGTTTGATGCTGCCTTACAGGTACTCAGTCCTGCAAGGTTGATTGAAAAGCAGCTTCACAGGTGCACCTACAAAGCAACATGTTAATATGTAGATAAAACATGCTAGATAAAAAAAGGCCACACGGGAAAGCAAGTATTCAATCATGTAGATAGTCAAAAATTGAAGGAGAAGCTTTCAAAGGGCTCCCTCGGGAACCCTTCAAAAGAAAAGGGGTCCACTCAAGGGATGCTCTGTTTGAAAGCGATAACAAAAGAGATAGATTTTTTTTGCCAATGATTCTAGCATCAAGGAATCATTCTGAAAGATTCCTTTCATCAAGGAATTCAAAAGAAAGAATTCCCCCTCGCAAGGGCAAGTTTTTAGACTTCATCATAAAAAGTACTCCCTTCTTGAAGGCAAGTTTTTAGATTCTATCTTACGAATCTATGATGAAAGAAAAAATCATCTAGGGATCCATGTTGAAGAATGAAATTTTTGAAAAATAAAGGATTTTCAGCGAGGGATTCGTTGTCCATTGAATACACCTTTTGAAAAATTGGAACAATATGATAGCTCACCCCTTAGGATGGTGCGTGCTAAACTCAGAGGCACGCGACATCCTAAGGAGAGAAAAACAAGAATGAAAGTGATGTTGTGGTCCATGGAACATAATGAGATGTAACAAATGTGGTAATGTTGTTGCACACGTGAGGGAAAACACATAAGCACCACAACATCACAAATAAAGCAAATTAGAGAAAAAGATGAAAAAAAGGATAAACAATGACATAATGAATAAAAGACAGAGGGATTTGATATTTCAAGGTCAGAGCTGCTCATAAATATAAATAGATATAATATAATAATATATAAATGAATTTTCATGAACCACCTACTTTATCAGACCATGTGAAGAAGGGCATGTGAAAAAAAAAAAATTGGGTCAAAATGGAAGGGATGCCTAAATGCCCCCAATATTTTGCATCGTCTTCAATTGTCGAAATTCAAGGCATGACAAATAGAGGAATGATGTGACAAATAGAAGAATTTTTATGACAAAAAAAACTTCTATATCCAAGCACCTACGATGGTGACAAGGGTCCTTCAGGAACACATAAAACAAGCATGGGAGAAACACAACACACACAATCTAATCTATAGATAAAGAAGAGGTTCCCCCTAGTCCTCATCAACCAAGAGGTCATCATTCTCCCAATCTAGATCATTGTAAGGGGAGGGTAGATGAGCTTGCAAGGGAAGGATAGCAAGGGAAGTACCCTCCAACTCTCTTGTGACAAGACCCAAGGAAGAAGGCACCTCGACTTCACTAAGTTCTTGTGAGGTAAACATCATTGATTTTGCAAAAATTGCCAATAGAACTGGGATATCGTCTATAGAGTTGAACATGAACTTTAGAGGATTGCCATGTGTCAAATGAGTAGGTGATGGAGGAGGTGCCCGTAATCCATTACCAACCTCATCGACAGGCTCGGGGGTAGGGAGAAACTCTGGGGATGCCAACGCTGCCTCTATCACTAGGACAATGCAAGCCAACACATAACCAACTTCTGAAGAAGGTGATCCCTTCTTTCGACCCCCATTAGAAGCAGGGTCATCCTCCAACTTGTGCTTCATCGAGGGATGTGAGATCCCCATAGATGAAGTAGAAGGTCAGGAGGAAGAGGAGAAAACCGCAACAGACACCATCAAGGTATTCAACATATCCATGAGTTTGGGAAAAAGGTGGGATGTTCAGAAGGGACATTAGAAGAGGAGAATCAACCAAAGGAGAAAAGAATACTTGCACCCTTTTAGGGTGAGGATCATTCATACTCGTAGGGGAAGCTAGAAGTAAGATTGAGATAGAGGGAACTGAAGCAAAAAGGGCAGAAGAGGAGGAAACAACAGAAGGCACCGAAGAAAGAGTTGCTGGTTCCCGCTCCTTCTTCTGTAGGGCAACCTGCTTAGTGGCAAAATCCTTCCTTTGGTGCTTGCGCTCATGTGCAAGGTGGTTTATTTGGCTCTAGGATCTATAGGTTGCAGCTTGGGAAGGAGCAAGAGGCTCTTGTTCTATCATCAGGGTATCCAACACAACCATTGTTGGCAGAGAGAGTGACTCTTGGATAGGAATAAGATGAAGAGATGGAGGATTAGATACAACAACAAATGGGGGAGCAGACTTGATTTCCTCAATGACAGGCCTCTTCCCATTCACTACCTTATAGGTAGGAGTAGTAGGAGTCTGTAGAGTCCAAAACATTGAGGTAGCTCCATGGGGACTATTCCCCTTACCATACACAATAGGGTGAGAGGTAGAGGTAGGTGGAACTATAGAGGAGGAAGAAGAATCACCCTTAGTGGAATTCTCCTCCTTTTTTTGAGTGGCAGAGGCATCCTTATGCTACAATATCATGAAATATTTAACTAAAATGGCATAAGGAAAAGGAGGGTAGGTCACTTTCAGTGATATGCTCCCATTCTTGTATTTCACATAAGTTCGATACAATAGGTCTATCCTAGGAGGGAGCAAAACAATAGGGGCAAGACAAAAGTGATCAAGTGAGTAGCATCCACGTTCCACCATCGATTTTTAACTGGTATCATAGACTACATGCATTGAACCGTCATGAGAGAACTTCAAGCATTTGTGGATCACCAAGGGAATTGCATTCATGGAAACCAACTAGGGATTTCCTAGTTTCATTCTAAACAATTCAGACATTGGGATAATGTCAAAGAGGGCATTCATAGTTCTAGGTCCAACCATGACTGACAAGGAAATAGAATTGATGGGAGGGACAAAAATCCCATCATGTGTACATATAATGCTTTTAGAATCATCATATCCATCCTTATGTAAAAATTTTATTAACATGATCTCCTCTATGATAACATTAACCCAACATGTAGGGTCAATAAGAATTCCAGTTATGGTGTTCCCATTGATATGTGCGAGAATTTACAAAGGAGATGGTTCTCTATTAGCGTTCATTGGAAAATCCTGTGAGGTAAATGTTATATAAAGAGACCCACTTGCAGGCTACATAGATGGGATGGGAAGATGCATAAAGGAATCCATCTTTATGTACACTAGAAAGGACTTTCACATAAGCCCCCAAGGGTTTCATAATTAGACAATGGCCTACTCAAGGTTTTGTTTCATAATGCTTAGGGATTCTTCTAGCTACACCGCTAAGGGTCATAGGTTGGGTTGCAAGGCTAGGTTCCTTGCAACACACACACCCACAATACACCTAGAACATGAGAGAAGAGTCTTTTAGCACTACCAAATGGAACCAAAATAGTTCACGTCAGGTTCACCAAAATGTAGAAGAGGGGGATCGATTGCTCAAGACCCCAGGTCATGGGATGGTCTAGAACAATCAACTGCCTTGATCTACCTCATAGGTTTAATGTTTCAAGAGGGGTGAAAAGGAAAGACAACTAATCTATCAAAATCCTTTTATCAACCTAAGAGTTTAGGAAACCATGTGAGCAAATTCTCGAGTCTAGACTATAACCTAGGAAGATCTCTACCAAAGGACTCCAACGCAAAAGATAGACAACAGTGCGACACGCTGGCATCCTGGTCAGGCACTAGTGTTTGTATGAACAAAGAGTACGAAGTATAGTCTAAACTTAACAAAAAACTCATTAACTATTTGATACGTACAGTTTTATGCAATGCCGAAAAAACATAAAACAACTAAACTACTGAAATAACAAGAAGAATACTTTGACTTAAAAGGTAGAAGTTGATGAAAATGAAGGTGGCATGAATCAAACTTATGGTTACTCTAGCCTCTTTTAAGCCCCACATGAACATGATACCTACACACAATAGAACAGGGAAAAATGTTGGGGCTATTTCGAGGCTTTCCATAGTCAAACCCTCATTTCGGTGTTCCCACCTCCATGGATAGCCAAAATAGCCATAATAGAGAAAGTATGATAAAGGAACACACTAAAATGGAAGAATACCAAGCAATGCTAACAACAATATTCTACTAAATTAAACAATGATGCTAAGTAAAATAGATATCACCTCCCCAACAAGATGCCCTCAAGCACGTGAAGGGAGATGTGAGCTCACAAGATTGTAGATGCCAACGTTGTCACAACCACGTGAGGAGTGAAGCCAAAGTGTCAACTTAGAGCTTCAAAAATGGTGGAAGTGTTGTGAAAATGCTCAAGAAGTATGGAGAAGTGTGTAGTTAGATCAAAGAGGTGTGAAGAAGATCAAGTCCATCAAGAAGATAATCTTTTGAAGATGAATAGGAGCCCAAAAGAGCCATTCGAGGTCGATCAAGGGTGTAGGGGCATTACGCTTCATCACCAATGGAGAAGTTTAACGCCTTTATAGATTAAAGAGGCGGGAATCCTATCAGGACGGTAGTGTGCCGCACAGATGTTTGCACACCGTGCTAGCTTCCTCAACAAAAATTCCCCCATTGACATGACAAACAACTACCAATTGGGTGGAAAGCAGATGGATGAGGTGGAATAGCATCGTTGGGTTTAATTTTTCTAAGGCAAGGGGTGTAAATGGGGAATTTGCAAGGGGTGCAAATTCACTCCATTACAAGCACGTAATTAGTCAAATTGATTAAGCAGGAAGATAATGTGTTAGTACCATATCATTGAAGCTCAAAATTATCATAAATATACCAAATAATAGAAAGGAATCATTAAATTTAACATCCTAGGATGATTTCTATCATTTTGTGGGTTTTATAGCTTTGTTGGTTAGGGAGTTGCAGATGCCACTAGGTTGTAGGGATGAGAGGTGTTAGAATTGGAAAAAACTCAAATTTTTTCACTAGCCTTCATCCACCTATCTCCCATGTACCACAAAAATTTTCCACACCTTAATTTCATGATCAATACAAATTGTTGAAATTTGTGTGACAAGATCCATTTTACAGCCCATGTTAACTAATGATCCCATTGATGTGGCCTTTGATATATTAGCATCTCTCTGATCATGATTGAGCAAAATCTTTGAAGAGCAATTAGTCCTTATCAGGAAGATTATCAACATGTATTTTTGACTTACATGTCCTAGCCCCTTATTTGAATATTTTCTGCATATCAGGAAGACAATGCCTATCATTTCACCCATAAAAACTTATCGGCAATAACAAGGTAATCAAAGCAAAATTTTCAAATCATACCAAGCTTGTGAGTCACACCAATGGAAACCTCATCAGGAAGAAACATATTTACTCTTGCCGATGAAGCAGGAGAACGACTATATCAAAGAGACATGTATAATTGGAGTATGTCCCTCAGATCTCTCTGACCATATGGGTTATGCCGATGGAAAGTGTTTTCGGGGAAAGTCTCACCGACTTATCCAAATGAATGAAGTGGTAGAGGAAGTACATCAGGGAGACCAAGATCATCAGAAGGGCATTTTATTCTCTCAGTGATGGTACATGTCAGCCTGATGATAACATGGAATGATCTCATTTTGTTGGTAAGACACCGCGCGATGATCAAAGAGATTTCTAATAGTCTAGACCACCTTGATATCATGCAGACTTCATATTTTTCTCCTCGAAATAATAAAATTTGAAAAGAAAGAGGAAGGGTAGAGGTACGATATCGGTAAGATTATTAAGGGGTCTTCCCGACTAAATATGAGAACTAAAAGGACACTTCACATCGAAGGGACATTCAGTTATGTATTGGCGATTGGTTATGAATGTAGAAAAAAGGTGGCACCAAATAAAGCACACTGATCGGCCTAAGATTAACGGGGTTTCATGGATGCAATCTTCTTGTATCACTCTGACATTTCAAAATTTAAAAAACTGATTGCATTCATTTCCAGTGGCAGACATTAATGGCTGCACAAATGAACCTTATGTAAATTCTGATTGAAAAGAGATTAAACCAAAAGAATTTTTAGAAGTTCCAGCAGGAAGGACAGGAGATCAAACATGAGTCAAGGAATTCAGTGTGGCCAAAAATACACAAGTAAGCATAAGAAACATCTTTGCAATTGATAGATTATAATTCAATTCTATCACCTTGTAGAGAATTAGAATGGAGGGTTCAAGTTCTGCAAAAAGGAAAAATAGAAAGCAAGAAGGTGAAAGTAGTCAACCCAAAAGTAAGAAACAAAAAATTGAAATGGGATTAGAATTGAAAACCAAAGAATAGAAATTGAACTAGGACCTCATTGATCAATTGCCAGGTTTAGGGCCAAAAGCCAGAAGGTCTGCACAATTGAGGTATGATGTATAAATGTTAGAAGAAAAATGTAAACATATAGGTGATGTATGGAATCCTATTAGGGGATATGAATTATTCATGTTTCATTACTGTCAGAGAAATAGATTTGAACCAGTGTGCAACCCCTAAAATTTCAATTTGGGAAAATTGGTTGTTCCTAATGTCTTTGTGAATGTAGAGCTCATAAAAATTCTGTCCAAACATTATAACCCACACCCTAAAGCTATTTGCAACTTGCAAGGTGAACCTTTCATACATATATCAAAGATTGCACTTTGTGAAGTTTTCAACCTAGATGACACATGTGACCAGCCTATTGTGCATGAGGATTTAGAGGAGTATTGGAGAATGGATACAACTTACAAAGGATGGAGGTTACCATTGCACATGCCTAGGAAAGATGGAGACCTAGTTCCACTTGAAGATAGTGATGGACCTCCCTTTCATGTTGATTTGTTTGAGCCCTACCTAAAACATACTTACTTCTTGATATGCCAAATAATGGGAACAAAGGCCTCTGAATTCATGTCTATAGTGCCAATGGTGATTGCTACAAACATACAATGCCACAATGCAAGAAATTTTTATTATGCTTCACACATTTCCAGAGGGATTGACTCAGGGCTAATGGTCATCAAGACTGGATCTCCCATAATTCATTTTAAACATTATTCCCTTCTCATGCACATGATATTGTACTATGGACATGAGTTAGGAATGTGGCCAAAGGAATTGAGAATCACATAGATGGATAAGGAGGATCAACCATTACCAGTGCAATTGTGGACTTCCATTTGGGACAACAGATTTATCAATTCTAGTTATGTTTATTTTGAAGAATATTTTGTCAATATATTGTATAGGTCTTATGATCATCCTTATGATTATTCATCAATTGATGAGATTAAAAGATTCTTAAGGCCCAAGGATTTCAATGGACCACCAACTGTAGGTCATAATTGGGGTGATTGGTATTGTTACATTGATTCCACCGTGATCAGAGTTTATAGTTTTGAAGACACACCTTTCTTATTACCAAAAACTATGCCAGATAGGATTGCATATTTAGAGATTGTCAGGAAAATGGATTATTCCAATGTTATGAACTTGAGTGCATATGAAAAAAATCATTCATGCCTAGTACATTGTGTTTTAGAGATTTCACAGTGGTGTCAAAGGAAGGATATGATCTTATTTTACATAAATTGTCACATTTCAATATGAAGAAGGCTACACCAAGTAAGGGATTTGATCATGAGGGTTATATTGATTTTTCTAGGAAGAAATAAAATTTAGGTGGATATGCTCACATACCATATCCTCATGATGAAATTATTAGGAGCATGGAAGAAAAGGAGGCTAAATTGGTAATTGATAACTACAATAGAGAAATAAAACAGAGGATGGAGATACAGGAAGCATAAATGTTGTCCTTTGCTAGTGAGGAATCTTCTAATGAAAGAGAAACCCAAGGCCAAACTGACAAGATCCCCAAACTAAGAATTGAAGAGTATCAGCCTCCGAATAGGGAACAAGAAGTTGAGGAATCATCTGATACAGATAATAGGCAATTGGCCTATAAGTCCTTCCTTTCTGATGATCAGTTCATTAAAAATACTAAATTTAGATCTTTCTTGTACAAACAAAAAGGAAAAGCAATAAGGGAATTAGTCACAGACATCACACCCAACAATGAAAGCCAGTTGCTTAACACATTGAAGGTTGATGTAGAGAATGAAATGAAGAGCATGACTCTAGAGAAAGGAAGAAAGTTATTAGAGGAGTCTGGTGTGATGATCTTTCCTAGTCTAGATTTAAATTCTGCTCTTGTTTTTGATAGCTTTTACATAATAATGGTGCTAAACACAATCTCAGTTTAGAAGGGGTAACAAAAGTATACAATGTGTCAAGATATAACCCTGATGAGAACTCTCTTATGATTTGGGCTCTGTACCCCCACATAAGAAATCTATGATTATTGATACTGAGAAGGAATTTGGTCATGTGATGAATTTAAAAGTAGGTGAAACTGATCCTGTGGTCACAACTGACATTAGCATAAATGTAGCCAAATTGAACAATGCAAAAATTCAAATGTTGATCAAAGAACAAGATATGTACAAGTTGAACAGTTAAAGAATGTTGAAAGAAAATGACTTCTTGAGAGACACAGTCAAGGACACCTTCAAAGGATCTAGTAGAATGTTAACTCAAGGAGAAGGTTCCCAATCAAAGGAAAAAAGTGAGGAATCACAAGTACACACACAAGTGAGCAAGGCTAGATTTGACACACTTTCTGCAATATTCCAAAAGAGGCATGCTGATCTGATGATTTGGATGGAAAAGTTCTGGGTTTCCCACTCCAAGAGTCACACTGCCATTCAAGAACATAAAAAGATAAGTGAAAAGCTCCAAGAAATGCAAAAGAGAAGCACTTCTGATACTAGAGCCATTACAATCATTGAGGACATAGTAAAGAAACATAAGGATTATTATAAGGAACTTCAAGCAAATGCCAATGAGTTTATTGATTCTTCAAAGGAAGGGGTGCCTACATTGTTCAAAGATGATGGAGAATTGAAGAATTAGAGTGAATGGATGAAAGAATGTACATTGATACTGCATGGAACCTTGGAAGCAGCCAAGAATGAGGATTCAACACTAGATGAGGCCTGTGAGTGATTGGAGAAGATGAACATCATGGAGATGGCTACGAGGAATGCTACAGAGGATGTTGACACACACTTGAGTCAAGAATATTTAGATCATATAACACAAGTTAATTTGTGGCTCATTAGAGCATATTTGTTAATGTTTTATTGTTAATTCCAAAAGACACTTATGAAGAGGTGTACCCTCTTCAAGATATTGATATATAAGTTAGACATGTAATGATTACATAGTAAGAGCAAATAGGGAGAGAATAAGAGATATATAAAAAATAATTTCAAAATGTTTATCATACAGATTATACTGTAAGGACCATGATGCATGCATGAATTTTGGCAAAAATCAATGGATGATCTTTAATTCTGTGTGACTCAATATTGGTGTCTATTGTTTGTTGATTTAAATAATTATCTGGTTATCTCCACATTATTATTTCTCTGTTATTTGAATTTGTGTATCCAAGTTGATATTCAATTTCATCAAGACACATTTTCTATTATTGTGTAATCAAGTTAATTGGTTTCCATTAAAGAATTAAAATCCTTTTAATTGATTACAGTAACTTGGAAGTAACATTTGGATTAGTAAGAAGAACCCTACAATTGATAAGATTGTCATACTGTCTCCAAGTTGATGTTATCTTGTTATTCAAATTGAGGATATACTCCATTTTTCAATACACATTTGCTGTCATTGTGTGATTCTTTTAATTGGTTCCTTCAAGGAAGGATTACAATCCTTTTAATAAATCATAGTAGCCTGATAGGATCGATTGGATCAATAAGTAGAGTCTATCAGTCACATTCTTGCATGTTTATACAAGGTATAAACAAACCTAAGTGCCAAACAATCAGAATTGTAACCAATAATAGCCACCTATCATAAAAATCCATTGAATCCACTTACCCAATAGAGCACTGGTCCACTTCACATTTCATTATACTTATCAACCTTCACATTTAAAATTTCCAACTATCACATTAAGAGTAGGAGTAGTTAATAAGCCATCATCTATCCCGCATTTTATGCCACTATGGATAGATACTTAAGTTCAAATAAATCACACAATTTGCTTTAGCTATCAAGGTCTACCCGCCTAGGTTTAGTAGAGCCTGAAGTATAGGGAGTCATCAACCATACAGGTTAGCTCCATTCATTGGTTCAAGAATGTTGCAAGTCTGATCATAGATCTTGGCATCCTCTTAGAATTTGTAACCTACATTTTTGAGATCCAACAAGAGGTGCGGAAGCCATCACCAATAGTGCTAGTGAAACAATATTGCACAAATGGAATCCTACAATGGTAATATGACATGAGAGACACAAAATAAATGAGATAAAAGTGCTCAAAGTGAACTGATCTAACCTAGTGTGAATAGGACTTAGGAGGTAAACCAGTTAGGTAATACGACTCATTCAATCCAATAATCCCCTTAGGTGCAACTTAGGGGAAATAACAAATGCAAGAATGCAAAGATGGGTCCTATCAACAAATCTATGTTAGACACCCATGTACAAAAGATCTCTCATAAATGGAGCAAAAACCTTACAAAAAAATACATAGATAATTCATGGAAACAAACATGTACACTTAATGGAATAAGGACTCAACATGACCCCACAAGGACTACATCCACAAAAAATATACAATAAATAACCCCCATAGGAAAGAAAGAGTGATTCTATAGATCCACCACAAAGAAGTAGCTTCTGTGCTAATGATGAATTTTTGAAGACAAAAAATAATTCAATGTCTATAAAAATATTCCTCCCCTTCAAAATAAAAAAATTCCACTAGTGATTGTGGAAGCCATTCTCATAATCTGTATGAATAGGGAATCTAAATCCAAATGTATGCCTCAAAATATAACTCAAGTTTCCTTATATTGGAAACATATATCTCCTCCAAAAAAGAAACTAAATGCTTAATGAAAGAAGTGGAAATAGGAGAGGGCATAATTTGGACTACATTTGGAAACATAGAAGATGTGATGACATCGTTTCCATTTAATAGGTAATAAAAATCCTCTAACGCATCTATATTCCACAAACAAGGAATATATGTCTATTAGAAAAGAGTTCCAATGAGGTGGATTTGGAAGATGATGACTATCCTACTGCATTGAATCAATAAGAGTCATGGATGTAGTAATACTACTCCCATGAAGAGCAACATGTATGATGGAGAAGAGATCTCAATACATGTTAATGGACTACATTGATCATCCTTGGATGAATTTGTATTGACAAAAGATGTCTAAGTGTGAAAATTAGATGTATATGCAAATGCTAGTTTAGAAAAATATGGAAAACTAATGCCATTGGAAATTCAAAGCTATCTTAATTAATGAAGTTCATAAAGAATTTTTAAATGATCAATCTCCAAGTGCATTAATCTATTGTATGAATTTTATTTCCATAATAATCATATTTAATTTTTCATTTATTTGGATATAGATTGCAACAAAAAAAATATGTAGTATAGATAAACTAAAATGAAGCCCACCCAAAAAGAAATAACTTATCCAAGTGTAAGTATATACAAGTTATCAACTAGAATGTATAAAATCATAAATAAAATAAAATATACTTAGGGCTCAATATGATTTTTTTTTTATATATTTAAGAAGAGATCATCAATACCTTTCCAATGCCACAACAATTATGAAAATTATAGATTTTGAAAGAAAGTTATGAGCTCAAAATCCAAAAAGATATGGGCTTCAATCAACAATTTTAGGAGTTAGCAACAAAATCTAAAAAAAACCTATACCATTGTGAAGTGTCTATAATTAAATTTTTTATGCCTATAAGAAGTAAATTTTTGATATCTTGGAAAAAAATTATGCCTCCCAAAAAATATCTCCCTTTAGGCATGCAAATGGGGGCACCACCCTTATGTAGACAAGTTGTTGGCTTGGGTGATGTTGGGGTGAAGGAACTGGTATGAGTTTCTATTGGGCTTCAAATTTGGGTGGCCCATTAATGATCAACTACTGTTGAGTAGCATAGAGACTCAAAAAGAAAGGGGTTAGAACTAAGTGGAGTTATGGTTGCTAGATGATGATTTGGGGGGTGGTGGTGGCCACGCCATGCATTAGGTAGTAAGCCTTAGTAGGATGGTTAGAATAAAATTCTTAGCTTCAATACAATAAACTTAGAATAAAATTTTAAGTTGCACTTGATCAATAGTCACCAACAACTTTTTGATGCAAATGTACAATGTGATAGACAATGCTAGATTACGTAGAAATTGATGACAATGAATTTGTAAAGGAATATTCAATTGGTTATGGAAACTACAATAGACTATACTATACATATCCATATAGATTGTACAAATTTCATATGATTATACATATTTTTTTGGAAATAATTTTGAAAAGCACAAAAATGGCTAAATTTTTTTTTACTCCAAAATAGAGTGTTTATATAAAAATATCTAGGATTTTTTTTTTTGACTTAATGGTGAGGTCCGTTTTCACAAAAAATGAATCCAACAAAAAATCCTATCTGAATCCCTCCTATATTTTAGAAGGGGCTAGTAGATTTGAAGATTTAATACCATGTAAGAGTCACACGTTAGACTCAAACAACTAGGATCACTTGTAAAACCAAAAATAACCATTCATAAGATAGTAACAAGAAATGAATGCTTGATTAGAGGATGCAATAATGATACAATGATAACATAGGGTATAGTGATAGATAAAGTATAATAGAAGATTTGATTATATAGGTAAGGTGAGGAGATAAGAAAGCACAAGATTATGACTTTTTACGATCATGACATGAAGCACAAAAAGTAAATAAAAAAAGTACCCCATGTAAACTTAGCTAACCTAATGTGAATAAGATCTAGGAGGTAAACTACCTGGATAATATATCCTGTACACACCAACAATTGACACCTCAATTTATGCTAAGGAATTGGATAAAACTATGAAAGAAGGATAAGAGTTCTCTCACCCACGACTCCCTGTTGTGCACACAAGATGTGTGTGGTTTCTCTCCAATGGATTTATTCTTGAGAGATGATATATGGATGATAAATTTGACAACATAGCTTTTCAATCCAAGTTCTTATGAAAATAGCTTACAAGAGGGTCTATTTATAGATTTGAGGTGATGAGACCAAGTATTAGCTAGTTTTTTGTTGTTTAGTTCACCCTTTTAGGAATTTCCAAATACTCATTTCATATACATTCCTAAACATTATCTATCTTTTTATATCTTTCATGAAACTTGAACCTAGTTTTGAGGTATGAGAATATGATGATGATATGTTATTAATTGCATAATTAATTATGTGAGTGCGTGAAATGTAGTATTGATTTATGTTTAATTTATGGTTATTAGTATTATGTATAAGTTGGATGAACTAACTCCTTGCAGTCAAGAAGCCAGAGCAAGCATAATGTAGCCCACAACAACTAGGGAGTGCAACCTGCAACCAAAGGATTTTAGACAATGATGCAAGGGAGATTCCAGAACAAGAAGAACACAAAAGTTGCAAAAATAGAGTTGTTCATTAATGATGAGGATTGTGAATCACCATGTCATTTAATAAGACCACTAAAGGGAGAAGGAGTTTTCTCTGATTGGGAAGATAATGTGATTGTTTCCACAGTCCACACTTCTATTATGTTGTTGAAATAGACTTGTAGTCATAATCGTCTTCTTCCATCCTTTCAGTTATGTTTTCAGTTATGCAAACATTGTCACACTCTATTTCATAGGGTAGTGGTGGTTTGCATTTAGTTTTTTTTATTTTGAGTCCTTGTTTCAATAAACCTCCCCTGAACCTATATAGTTGACTCGATGGTCGAGGAGTAGTTATAACATGTAGATATGTTCAGATAGTGAGTTTTTGTTACACAAACAATACTTGTTTTCTAGTTATGCTTTCATGAATAAGACATTTTTGAAGATTCTTGTTAGATTGTGAAATCTTGTTATATATAATGAGATGTTTTTAGTTTATTGTTATGCCTAGTTGATTCAAGGAGTTTAGATTTGAAGTTACTTCATGTATACATTAACTTGAGCAAGGGCCACTCAAGGTAACTGTTCTCCACCATTAATTTCTGTTGTTATAGTAGATGCTTTTATTTATTGCATTCATCTTAATTAGATTCTTCATTTCCTGTATGAGAATGAAATCATGGATGAGATCTTGTCTTGTACTTTATATTTTATTTTGTCTCAATATGACAACCTCCAGAGTGAGTCAAGTCACTAGAAGTCATAATTATTAGTTTTAGTAGTTACAAAGTTCATATTTTAATAGTTAACTAGTCACAGTCTTTAGTTGTAGGTACCTATAGCAATAGTTCCAAAATTAATCTTTTTCTTGTTTCACGGTTTTATGTTTTTACCACATCTATAAAAACTTATACTAGATGATATAGGCAGTATAGAATCTTTGGATGCACATATAGTGCCAACATCATCACTAGCTTATGTTAGCCCTAGTTGATAATTAAATGGAGTCTTTACAAGGGTTTAGTGGACTGTTCAGTTAGGAACCACCTCTGAATTGTGTGTTTATCACCAAGTTTAATAAGCATTAGTTGGCCTTACATTTTTGGAACTATTGTCAAAGATGGTGCTACATTCAAGATTCTCCTATATTATTTCAAGCTTTCTTAGTTTAGAATTTTGTTTCCAACATTATGATAATCAGGTTTTAATCCATCAATACTAGAATGTTATACTAACATTGTGTAAGAGTGGGTGACATAAAAAGTCATAAATTTTGTATGCATAGTCATGGAGATGCTTTGGGAAGATTTATCCCCTCAACACACAAAGATATAGAGGATATTGGTGATCATAGTGAACAAAGGGAGGGTATTCCTAAATAAGAACTTTCCCTTTCACCAACATACACTACAAATACATAGGATACCTTCCAAACCATGGCTAATGCAGTGGTGGATGAACCACTAGAAAATGTAACTTTTGAGTTCCCCATTGTCAACCAGGAGAGGGAAATTGCATTGAAGAACATACCTCCTTTAGCGTTTCCAGTCTTCTATGGTTTGGTTACTAAGGATCCAAATACCTTCTTGTTTTAGTTTGATGTGTTGTGTAGAAGCTATGATTATACAATAGATGCACATAGGCTCAAACTGTTTCCAACAACCTTGAAGGATGCTACTTTAATATGGTTTATGGGTTTGGGAAGATATATTGTTTTTGATTGCAATACTATAAAGACAAAGTTCCTGGAGAAGTACCAAGACTATTGTAGAGGAATTGAAAAAAGAAGAGATGAAATTTTAGGATGTCTCAAAAGGAGGATGAATCTTTGGATGACTACATAGAGAGATTCTAGTTTTTCCTTAAGAAGTCCCACCAAAATAGGCTCTCTGATGAGTCCCTAAAGCTAATATTCTTAAGGGGTATTAATGAGGACTGTATGGATGCACTTAATCTCATTTGGACAGGAGATATTTCTCAAGAACCATTTGAGGAGATTTGCAAGGCATGTAGGAACTACTCAAGGTCTTTCACAAATAAGATCAGAGGAGATAGAACATCTTCCATCAACAAGACAACAAACTGGGTCTCTAGAGTGGATCTAAGTAACATGTTATCAAATATGAAAGAAGACATCATAAGCCATTTGGCTACCCAATTGGACACTCTACATGTGAAGAAGAAGCAAGAAAAGGTAGAGGAAATCCTTACTGAATACTACCCTAACTATAGATAGAGAAAAGCTAATTGCAAGTGCAAAAGAGTGGCAAGCATTTTTGAGGAAAGACTAAGGAAATATACTTTCAAGTACTAGAGGGTGAAGATGGAATTTTTTTTATGTTTCTCAAAGGAAAGCATGGTAGCCAAGAAAAGGTATGCTTCAATATCCTTTGAATTATATGCCATTTCCAGTTAGCAATCAAAATTTCTCTAGTTAGAACCCTTAGCCTTAAGAAAATGCACAGAACCAATGGAAAAATCCTCAACCAAATTGGAATCAACAACAAAAAAATATGTGGCCACAACAAAACTATCAAGGATCCAACTACAACCCCCAATGGACACCACAGAAAAACAAATGACAACCTCAATGTAAAAAATGCTAGCAATGGCAAAACCAAAATAGAAATTATTTGCAGCCACAACAACCTTTGAAGCTACAACAACAAGCCATCATTCCCAATATAGAAAGTTCATCACCTCAGCCACCTAAACCACCTTAATTGCTATCCCAACCTACACCTAACCCAAATAACAAGCTTGTTCAACATCCTATACTAATGAGGCTATTTAATACCCTACTTATGGGGTAGAGGTGAGTGATACCCACCTCAAATTAGGGAAACAATTGGCCAAAGCTTCATCCCCTCAAATAATAGAGTTGGTTGATGAGGAACCCTAACAAAGACATTGGACAACAAACCTAAGGGGGCTGAGTCAAACCAGGACCACCCAACTAATACAAGTCCATAGCCTCCTTTCCCTAAAAGAATAGCTGTGCAAATACATCAAACCCAAGCTAAAACTAACCTGTTGGGACAACTTAAGGATGTGTGTATAAAGATACCCCTCATCCGATCCATCAAAGAGATTCCCATGTACACTAAAATAGTGAGAGAACTTTTCCTTAAAAAGATAGGAAGGAAGAGAAAAGACCCTCAGACTATACATTTCTTACGGAAACTTGATAACATTATGTTGGGAAACATAACTATTCCTAAGTATGCAAATCTTGGGAGTCCTATAGTAGATGTTAAGATAAATGGAACTCTCATAAAGAAGACCTTGATTGACTTGGGGGAAAATATTAATGTGACGACTAAGGAAACAATGCAACTATTACAGTTAATAAACCTTAGACCTACACCAACTATTCTATAGTTGGCAGATAGGTCAACAGTTAAACCTAAGGGCATCATTGAGGACTTGGTCATAGCATTGGATTCATGGGAGTACCCTGCAGATTTCATGGTATTGAAACCAAAGGCTAACCTTGCAGGCTATCCCCTTATTCTAGGAAGACCATGGTTAGAAACAAAAAATGCATTTATATGTTGTAGGTTTGGAAACATGATTATCTCAAACAGAAACATGACTAGAAAGTTAGTCCTTTATCCACCAACCCAACTTCATGCAGACTTAGAGTAGACCATTTGGTCTACCCTAGATGAGGAAGACTAGTAATCCTTGCAAACCCTCATGACTATTGAACACAACCCTTTTTTAGGCAACCAAGATGAGGATGAATTGATAGCACACATCATACAAAATAACTATGGTAGGGACCCGCAACAACAAGACTACTTGACATTGTTTGCAAGAGCCTCTATAGAATATTATCCTTGCCAGTTCATTAGAGTCAATATACCAACTTTTCCATTCTTTGCTACCACAATAATGTGTCCCAGACATAGTAGGACTTGACCTTTCATTTGTGCAAATAAAATCCAATACTTTGGAAATCATGCTAGTTAAAACGTTAAATGTTAGCAGTGAATTAACTATTGAACAAAAAAATTCCGTGACCACTGTGCTAAAGGAACACACAATAGACTTTGCATGGGATTACCATGACATGAATGGGATTGAAATAGACCTATGCATGCATAGTATATACATTAATGATGGTTTCAAATCAATCAGGTAGCCCCATAGTAGAATGAACCTTGCACTAAGAGACAGTCAAAACTAAATTACAAAAATTGCTTGATGCAGGTTTCATTTACCCCATTTTTGATAGTCAATGGGTGTCACCTCTAGTTATTATCCCAAAGAAATGAGGGAAGTGGAGATTGTGTGGATTATAGAGAATTAAATGCAACCACTAGAAAAGACCACTTTCCACTACTATTCATTGATCAAGTGCTTGAATCCCTAGTAGGTAAAAAGAAATTATCCTTTCTAGATGGATTCAAGGCTATAACTAGATTAGAATAGCTCTAGAGGACTAGGATAAAACAATGTTCACATACCCTTGGGGCACATATGCTTATTTTGTTCTTCCCTTTGGGATATGTGATGCTCTAGCCACTTTCCAAAGGGTAGTGTTGAGTATATTCTCAAATTTTAGACATGACTCCATGGAAATCTACATGGATGATTTCACAAATTATGGGGAAACATACGATGAAGCACTTAATAACCTAGAGAATGTCTTAAAAAGGTGTCAAGAACACAACCTATCCCTGATTCATGAGAAATGTTTCATGATGATGACCCAAGGGATTATGCTAGGAAATTTTATATCAAGTGAAGGGATTCAAGTGGATCCAAATAAAATTAAGATAATCTCCACACTCCTTGTGCCACAAAAACAAAGAGATGTCAGGAGTTTTCTAGGACATGTTGGCTACTATAAAAGAGTTATTCAAGACTTTAGAAAAATTAAAGCCCCTTTTATTTATTTTACCCACAAAGGATGTAGAATTTGAGTGAACCATAGAATTTCAACACTCTTTTGAAGCACTCGAGACAACATTGACCAAAGCACCTATCTTGATACGACCAAACTGGACCTTACCTTTTCACATACACACAAATGCTTTTGATTTTTCTATAGGAGTAGTGCTTGGATAGAAGGAAGGTAATAAAGAATATTCTATCTATTACATCAATAAGAATTTGCAAGGAGAAGAACTCAACTACACAGTAACAAAAAAAGAGATGTTGGTAGTTGTCTATGTAATCAACAAGTTTAGACACTACATCATAGGATATCTAGTATTAATCCACACTGATCACACTGTAATAAGGTATTTAATGAATAAACTTGTAGCTGGTGGTAGAATTGTTAGATGATTGTTATTGCTTCAGGAATTTGATATCACCATAATGGATAAGCCTGAAAAGAAAATGTAGTGGCAAAATTTCTGTCTAGACTACCA
Organism: Sequoia sempervirens; assembly: GCA_007258455.2. Taxonomy (NCBI): domain Eukaryota; kingdom Viridiplantae; phylum Streptophyta; class Pinopsida; order Cupressales; family Cupressaceae; genus Sequoia; species Sequoia sempervirens. The sequence continues at coordinate 111,648,331 of VDFB02000363.1, read as the reverse complement.
ACTCAATTAGTAGAAAATTTTGTTGATGATTCTTTTCCAGACAAGAATTTATTTTCTCTATCTTTGCACACACCTTGGTTTGATAATATTTCCAATTATCTAGTAGTAGGATAGATACCACATCATTTCTCCCCTAGAGAAAAAAGACAATTGGTGCAATTTTTTTTTTCCCTACTCCTGAATAGCTGGTTATTTATTTTACACAGCTCTAGACAATATTATGAGGAGATTTATAAGAGAATATGAGGTCTATGATATCCTCAAATCCTACCATGACGAACCATGTGGGGGACACTTTGCAACAAAGAGAACAACACTCAAGATCCTCACCACTAGCTATTACTGGCCAACTCTTCATAAGGATGCAATGAAATACATAAGGAGATGTAATAGGTGTTAAAGGATGGGTAGGAAAACCAAAACAAATGAGATGCCTTTGCAACCAGAGTTAGCATTAACACCATTTGATAAATGGGGGCTAGACTTTATTGGCCCAATATCACCAACATCAAACAACAAGGAGTACATCTCAGTATGCACATATTATCTAAAAAAGTGGGTAGAAGTTAAAGCATTGCAATTTTTTAGAGATGGAAATGTGGCTAAATTTCTATATGAAGACATATTTACAAGGTATGAAGTTCCAAGAGAAATTGTAATAGATTAGGGTCCCCAGTTTACATCAGAAATAATCACCAAATTGGTCCAAGAATATGAGATAAGGCATAGGAAGTCAACATGCTACCACCCTCAAGCCAAAGGGAAAGTGGAAGTAGAAAATAGGGAGATTGAAAATATTCTGACCAAAACAGTGCAAATTCATAGGAAGGATTGGGCAACTAGGTTGCCTAAGGAAGTTTGGGCCTATAGGACAACTTGGAAGGCTACAACAGGGTTTACACCATATGAATTGGTGTAAGGAAAAAACAATAGCACTTCTTAGTGAATTTGAATACAAGACACTAAGGAAAATGATTGAACTAGATATGGACTTGAAAACAACACAAAATGGGAGATTCCATAATTTGAATGCATTAGATGAAATAAGAATGGAAGCTATGCACCACACTGAGGTTGTTCAAAAATAGAGAATTAGATGGGATAATCAATTCATAAAAAAAAAGGAGTTCAGTGTGGGTGATTGGGATTTGATCTATGACTCAAGGTACAAGGAATAAAAAGGAAAATTATAGACAAAATGGTTAGGCCCATATGAGATACAACAAGTATTCCCAAATGGAGCAGTACAATTGCAAACAATTAATGTAGTCATATTTTCACTACTGGTTAATGGTCATAGTTTGAAACTTTATAAAAATCCAGTGCAAAAGGATGACTTCCTTCTTTCATTGATGCACTAATATGGACCAAACATTGATTCTAACAAAGACATTGTGCCAGACATCAAAGATTTGGTAGCAAATACAATAGGTTCTCCAATTGAATAAAAAAATCAGCTACACAACTCACCTACTGAGATCAATCAAGTATAATTTCCTACCACATATCACATGCACACACAACACAGGTGACCACAATCAACAACAATTTTCAAAGCACAATCCATGATGCAGTAGGTACCTATAGCTTCACAACTACATGAAACAAAATTTAGAAGGGACTTGTTGATGTAGGCACCCATAGCACTTGCCTGTTAGTAATTTCAAAATTTTTGCCTCATTAATTGCATGACCATCCATAATATTTTGAACAAGATAATTGAGAGCGAGGGTGAATCACTTGTAGAAATTTTAACCTTTAAAAATCTCACCAGAAGTTAGATCAATAAGAATTCACAAAACCCTTACTCTACTAATGTGTTTAATCATTGAATGCAAAAACAAAAACTAAAAGAAGTAAGAACATGCACACAATAACAATAGATTTACGTGGAAAACCCAATGAGGGAAAAACCACGATGAGGATTAGATCACAATATAAAGAATTCCAAAACTGAATACAAAGGCTCACTTCCAAGACATGACACACTTTCCAATGAGGGCTCATTGCACAAGCTCACTACCACATAATTACAAAGAAGATAGAAGAGAATTGTTACAAGGAGAAAAATATCTCAATGCAACAAGAAGTCCACCACAATTTTCTCACACACTTGTAGACATGCTTGAAAGATAGAGTACACCTTCAACTCACTGCCTTCAGGAACTCAACACTTTGAAATTCGCAAAAATCTTCTCAAACTCGCATCACACCCACATATCTTGCATCTATATTTTCTTTCACAAACATCTCAACTTGTACTTATATAGTCTTGAATCTTGAAACCCTCCCAAGGTCGGCCATACACAATTTGTATTTACAAATTTAAATTAGGTTGGTGCCAAAGCATTCTTATGGTGGAAGAGAATGAGGGTGACCCAAACACATACATAATGAGGACCTAAGTGAGTCCCAACACACCTTAACATGCTTCCATGAAATTCACAAGTAGTGTTTAACACAAGGTTGGCCAACACTCATGCAAACACATAAAAAAATTAAACACACACATCCTTAACCAAGTCCAACCTTTCTAGACAAAAAAATTCACTTGAACAAGATCTAGAGTAAGTGATAAACACTTGAAAATTAATCCAGAAGCTTCACAAAAAACTTCACTTGAAAAGCATGATCATTTTGTACATTTGAATAACCCTATCAGCCACTAACATACATTGTAACTTAGAAACTCATCAACAACAACACAAAATCTCAAATCCCCTTGAAAAAAGAAAGAAAGGAACCTTATCAACCTATTCTTAGAACCGTAAGTCTTGAAACCAAAATGTAGAGAAATAAAGAGAAAATAATGTGTAAGGGGGAAATAGAGTGTATGTAAAGAGATCAAAACATGCTTGAATTGAAACTAATCTAATCCAAACAAAAGCTATGATTCATACCCATTACTCATGAAATGAACAATAAAAGCTACTGAATTCAAATGAACTAAAAGCAAAACAATTAAAGAACATACAGAGAATTAATTTAACTAATGTTGTTACCCATCTCGTGTTGAAGTGTGTTCACAAATATGGATCATTGTTGTATCAATGCGAAGCCTCCATTTGTGCATAGCAAAAAGCTTGAAAGTCGTGCAATGTCAATCAAAGATGTATGTAAAAGCTTCAATAAGATGGTTGTAAATTTTGGCATTACTTCGTTGTGCAAAAGATGTTGATTCTCTGATCATTTTTGAGGAAGAAGATGGTTGTTATATAGATTTTGTGTTTCGAAATAAATGATTGGGATCGCGTAGTAGAATATCCTAATCAATGGTTCAAAACCATTGAGAGGAATTAGATGGGAAGAATTAATGGATTTTGATTACATAATTGGTGTGATTGAAGAAATCATTTTGAGTGGTTAGTGGAATTGAGGAAATAGATTGAGCCTTCAGTGGGATTAAAGAATAGATGAATTAGTCAAGAAATAGATGGATCAACTAGCTAATTAGATCGAGCAATCAAGGGATCGTAATTTTCTCAATCATGAAAGTGGGTGAGGATAATTTTGATTTAATTAATTAGTCTTTTTGAGTTGAATGTGAAAATCATGTTTGACTTTTACAAACAAAGTTGTATTTGTTTGTTTTGACCATTTTGAATGATGTTTGAATAATTTATTCAATTATTCATGTTTAGGGGAAAGTGATTTAATTAAACTATTATGTTTTAATAATTTAATTGATTTAGGGGAATAAAATAAATTAGTGACATAATTAAATAATTGATATTTTTTAATTAATCAAGACGAATAAAGTTAGATTAGGACTTTATTAAATAAATGAAATTTATTTAATTAGTCAAAAGTGGATAAAAAGTGAATTAATTAAATAATGTACTATTATTCAATTAATAGAGGAAATTAGGGTTTTTGATGCAAGTGATGTGGAATGCAGTGATATTAGGTGATAATGATGTCAATGATGAGAAAATGTCATTTAGGATGTGCGATAAGTGTTAGGTCAATTTTACATGTCTACATTTTGCCCCTCTTTGAGACAAAGTAGTGGTTGCTTTGTTTCAAAGAATTCGATGTTAAGATCAATATTTGAATAATTTTATATGCCCACTATGCCTCGGTGGTCAGCGGAATGATGGTAGGATGTTGGGTTGCCCCCTTGAGAGGTTGGCCAAAAATATCAATTTTGAGGTCGAGCTCACTACACTATTTCATTTTAGTTTATATGCGTAGAGGATGAAAAATTAAGCTTATAGGTCCTTTGTTGATAGTTCAGATGTTCCTAGGAACTCCTAATTTCAACTTAGGAGGGTTTCCTAGGTAAAAAATTAGGGTTTTGGGGGTTAAAATAGGTAATTAGGGCTTAATTCTCTTCATTTGCATTTCGAGCCTATAGAAAATTCTTTCCTTTGGATTTCATAATTTTTCGATTGTCGAGAAGCTATGGTGAGGATTTGAGGAGCCCCACATCACACGAATGCTATTTGTGAGTTCAAATGGACTACATGCGTCAGTGCCCCAATATGTACCCTGTCCTTTCATGTTTTGGACTTATCATTTTCTTGTAATTAATGCATGAAGTTAAAGTAGTCGATAGCGGTAATCTTGTGTTTTTCACGCATTTGAGTCATTTTTATCAGTTTTGATGTTTATATTCATGCCATTTTTGAAGTTCTTTGCTGCATTTGAGTTATATGTTCACTTTCAACCTAATTGTTCACTTTTGTTTTTGCATTTGGCTCAAAAATTTTCTTTTGAATTTTTTGTTACATTTTGTCTGCCTTTGTAAAAATTGTTTGCTTTTGATAAATTGATGTGCTTTTGACAATTTTTACGCTTTTGTATATCTTTATTTCTTTTGATGAAACAATTGCCACTTTTGAATTTTTTAACACTTTTGACAAAAAATTATCCACTTTTGACTAAAAGTGATCGCTTTTGCTTTGCATAGTTTTTTTTTGAGTTAGTTTGTTTACAATTTGAGATTTGTTTCACATTTTCATAGCGAATCCTTAACATCATGGGTTGAATGGTTGCAGACAATTCTCAAACCGCTTATGTCAAGGGAGTGATGATCGCGTGAGTTGTTTGATTTGATCATTGGTTTTCATGAGTTGGAGCGAGATATTCTTGATGCTGTGGGGCTACAACACATTTGCTACATGCCGACTATCTAATGTCACAGAGTGATGATGATTGCTCTTGTGGAGAGGTGGCACTTATAGAACTCATCCTTTCATTTACCTATTGGTGAGGCCACCATCACCCTAGAGGATGTGTGGATGATCCTTCGTGTACCTATTCATGGAAATCTTGTGACTTATTCTGTGTGAAGGGGTACACATGCTATGTGTTGAGTACTTGGTGTAAGGAATCTTCAGGTTCATGAGGCAGAGATAGACCTATCTGATTTTGTTGGTAGCAGAGATCCAGTTTCATTGGTTCTATGTGGGTTGGTCTCAAGGCTCGTCATTCCTGATCGACAAGGCAGATAGTTCCCAGTTGGTTAGGGAATTTGCATTGAGCAGATGTTCAAGGATGGCACTAGATATGTGTGGGGCCTGTGTCTTCTTACTCACTTATAAAAAGACATGCATGAGGTCGCCTACTATGCAGGTACTTCTATTTCTACTGGTATGTCCTTGCTACATGTATGGTCCTGGGAGCATATCCCAGTTAGTAGGCCCGACAGAATTTTGGATCGGGATCCAGAGGATCTGTATTGATCTAGGTATGGTGACTTTCTACATTACACTTGGCTTAGGAAGCTACCTTATTAGCATTGCATGATAGATGACATGCATGGTTTTGTTTGGAGACTGTGGTTGGGATGCAAGGCATGGCATGATGACTAGGAGTAGCTGCCATATTGTAGATAGACTCAGTGGCTTATTGGTCATGTTCGTTCTTTTTTAGAGAGATATCTTCTTGATCATATTTTTTGATAGTTTGGTGAGAGACATGGCCATTTTTTAGATGCTTATGAGGCTTGTTTTGGAAAGACTACTAGAGAGGTCTAGGTATGGGGGCTATGGGCAGATCGAGATGCAGTTGTCACAAAGTTCAGAGCACTTGTCTCATTCGGGTAGGGGTAGCCAATTGGATAGGAGGATCCTGGGGCCACACCAAACTATGATTAGTGGTGGACTAGACGTATTCCTTTGAGATTTATAGATCCTACTAGCACTGCACTTGCAGTAGGCAGAGCAAGGATCACTGGTCATCATGGTGAGTGACAACACATTTAGATTTTTTTTGAGTAGCTTGCCAGAGCTAGGTAGGATGGACAAGACAATCTTATGCAGCATGATTAGGAATAGGTTCTGGGTCCTCCTACACCACCTGGTGATGCAACGATGACCACTCAGATAGCTCAGTTGATGGTTGCTGAAGATGCTAAGGTAGTGTGGTGACAAGTTGCAGAGGCTTAGGTTGTCACCTTGACAACGAAGAGAGACTGCTTGAGGGTAGAGCGAGACACCGACAGTGAGCGACATCATGCCATGGAGGCCCATGTACAGGTGATTATAACTGAGAGAGATACCCTTAGAGTAGAGTATGATTCTATCTGAGTAGAGTGAGATCAACTCATGAGAGAGGCTACATATTATTAGACTTTGTATGATGTATTTGTACCTAGAGCTCAGTGGCGACCGTGCTTTAGAGAGCCTAGTATTGCTATGAGTACCGATTTAGGTGGGAACTCAGTTAGATGTTCTCCCATCATGCCACAACCATCCCTTCATTAGAGCTAGCATCAATCTAGATCCCTAACTCTGATCGAGTAGTAGGATTATATGTTCTTGATCTTTATATTGCTTATTGTTCTAGAGATATTGTTGTAGACATGATTTTGTATATACATTCATCGGCCTAGTTGAGGCCTCGTATATATGTATTTCTTTTGTATTATGATATCACACATGTTCATATGTTGATGTACTAACATTCTCATTTTTGATGATGATATATATGAGATATACATGTTTTGATTTGTCTGCATTATGTGTCATATGATGATTATGGATGATGATGTATGATTTATACATGCTTTTGTACTTTTCTGATGTATGCATATGATGTGGATGGATGGATTATCATATCTTATGAAATATGATGTTTTATTATGTATATGATGGATGTTGTTTTTATTGCTTTATTATCATCATGACATGTTTTGACGAAATTGTGGATGTAGGATGGATGTGGTATTAATGATATTGTGATGCAAGATGAAGCTGTTAGTTAGAAGAAATGTTGGATGATGGATATAAATTTGATGTTGTTAGTTACTTGATGAGTTTCTTTTGCTTTGCATAGAGGCTTCATATCTCTAACAATCCTTTTTTATGTAGCAAACATACACTATGCACCAGGGTATTGATAACTAAGAAAAAAATATATCCATTGTGTGGACTTTGACTCAACATTCAAAGAATATTCTTGCTCATACTAGACATACAAAAACCTTGGTAGGATATATGGTTGAGTTGTGTTAAATTTTTTTAGACTAGTTACACAGAGAGGTATGAAATACCAAATATGGAACCGCTACACAAATTGTCCCAAAAAAACTTCCATACACAAAACAAAGCAAGTATTCCCCATAGTAGTATCACAAAAATATCTTACAAGTTCAACAAATTGAAATGACACTCAATTTCCCCCATTCCTTATTCTCTAAATCCTTATGGAAATCCTCGAGAGATCCTAGGAATGAGTCAATAAAATAAATTAGAAAGATAAGAATATAAAAAGATAAAACAATGTTGCAATATCACTTGCCATATCTATTTTGAGGTTTCAGGATTTTATCCATTGTTGATCATGTCTATTGTAGGAACAGATCTGTTAAGGCATATCTTAGGATGTTGTTGGTGAATTGTCAATAGATAGGTAGTTAACACTTTGTCATTGTTTTTGTCTATTTGTAATCAAAGCTTTGTAATTGTTTGCTTGAAATTTCTAGCTTTTGATGTTTGCTTTGTTTGTTTGTCTATTTTGTCAAAGGGTGAAGATGACAATTTGTTTATTATGTATGAAAAGTTTATTGCAGATTGTGATGAATGGGTTAGGATCTTTTTGATCTTTTTGAGTTTTATGATGCTATTTTTGTTGTTTTCAAGGGACTAACCTAGGGCCTCAGGGGCTCATGAAAGATAAGCCTTGCCTAAGTTGTACACACAGAGGCTTGTAGTTCACTTGGTTTGATATGAACATGTTTTTGATCTTTTTCTATTTTTCGAATGTTTTTGGATTTTGAAATTTTTGACTAAGTTGAAAGAAAGCATGATAAATACATAAGGGGACTAACCTAAGGCCTCAAGGGTTGATAAGCCTTGCCTATGTTGTGCACACAAAGACCACATAGTTTGACTGGTGTTGACTCAAAAGCATAACATGTTTTGGGATTTTGATGTTTTTGTTTTGTTTTATGGATGTTTTTGATTTTTGTAAGTTTTTGACCGTGATAGGATTTAGAAGAATCCAATATGCTACCTGTTTCGGGAAGTTTCCCCCAATTTGAGATAAGATTACCTTCCTTAATCAGTTATTGAGCCATGGTTGGACACATACTTTATTATGGGACGGATGGGTGGATGCTTTAGATACTATTAATAGATAACGATGCAAGTCTTATTCAAACATAGCACCTATTTGCAAGGTTTTCACTATGGTACCTATTCTAGAAGCGCCAAAAAGTGGTTTTCACTAAAAGAACATTTTATTTCTCTTTACTATTTCTCTTGTTTTTATTTTTATTTTTATTTTTTAACTTTTTATTTTTTTTGGATTTTTACCCTTTTGCCTGGGGTATTTTGATGTGCTTCATGTATAAAAGTTCTTGAGATGGTCATTGTTCAGTGGTTCTACTAAAGGTTCCCCTTCAGGAGTAGCCAATTGATAAGCCCCAAAACCATAACTTTTTGTGATGATGAATGGACCTAACCAGTTGGGTTCAAACTTACCTTTTCCATCTTGATTTAGCTGTACCTCTTGATTCCATTTGAGTACCAAGTCACCAAACTAAAAGTTTTTATTAGATTGATATTTTTATTGTAGCTTCATTTGAGCTGATTATGATAAACTTGAAGATGCTTTAACATGCTCAAACACCATTCATCTAGGAGTTCCAACTCATTTAATCTGGATACCCAATACTCTTCATTGCTGACCATGCCTTTTAGTGATATTCCCTATGAGGGGATTTTGACTTCGATAGGAAAGAAAAATTCAGATCCGTAGACCAAGGAGAAAGGTGTGGCACTTGTAGGTGTTTGGATACTAGTTTGGTAAGTCCATAAGGCTGGGTTTGTTGAATAGGACAACTAAGAGGGGGGAGGGTGAATCAGTTGTCACCAAATTAAATACCTTAACCATTTATTGAAACAAGATCCAAATATTGCATAAATGATTTATAAATAAATAGAAAAATTGAAATTCATGACATAAACACAATAACACTAGATTTACGTGGAAAACCCAATGAGGGAAAACCCACGGCGATGATTAACTCACACTATAGAGAATATCAAAACTGATTACAAGAAGGCTCACTACCTGAAATATGGCTCACTGCCTAAAATAAGGATCACTACTTGAAATAAGGACTCACTGTCCATAGGGCTACAACCCGAAGGGATCATTGCCACAGAGATACAAAGAATATGGCTCAGTGCCAAAATACAAAAGTTATGGCTTATCGCCAATAGTGAATTGATGAATTACACCTTTCTTGTGTTGAATTCAATTCAAGATGAAGCTTTCTAAAGGTAGTACAGTAAATCAGTAATCGCTCAATCCTTCTACTCTGATCACACTCTTATTTTCTTCGCTTTCTTCACTTATTCTAATATGCTGCATCCACACACTTTTCTATCTCTATATCCTTCTTGCATAACCTCACATATCTGTATATTTTAGAGAGACACATATGTATATATATATATATATATAAGTATCTTACTCATCAATTAGGTTGGCCAAAACATCCATAAAGTATTGCACATGCGAAGTCGTCCAAGATCTTCAAATATATGAATTATAGTTTGTCACATGGTAGGAACTAAACCTAAAGACCTACACATCAGACCACATATAATGGCCATCTTCAATGGGAAATAAATTTCAGTAAATGAGTCATACATACAATACTATGTTGACATCAATGACAACCTGCTGACATTAATGACAATAATTTGATGTAGCCTTCAATCCTCCAATAGGGTTTAGTTGCAAATTTCAATCACGACTGGCATCATCAATAGTCTTTTTTAGTATCTTTAGAATGGTTTTGTTAGATGCTTCAGCCTGACCATTTCCTTGGGGGTAGTAGGGTGTGGAGAATCTGTGTTGGATAGAGAACTTGGAACAATCTCTTTGAAATATTAATTTTTGAACATGGTTCCATTGTCCATTATGATGGTTTGGGGAATTCCATACCTACAAATAAGATAATTCAAGATGAACTTGGATATCTATTTCTCGATGATGTAGGCCAATGGAATTGCTTCTATCCATTTGGTAAAGTATTCCGTTGCAATAATAATGAACTTATGCCCATTAGAGGAAGTAGGATATATCTTACCTACCAAGTCTAATCCCCATTGCGAAAAAGGCCATGGTGTTGTGATAGGTCTTAGCTCCTGCGCTAGTGCATGAACAAGGTCATTGTGTTGCTGGCATTGGCGGTATTTTCTAGAATATTGGATACACTGTTGTTCCATGGAGGGCCAATAGCACCTTGTTCTCAGTAGTTTTTGTACTAGGTTAGGTCCACTAGAGTGGGACCCACAAATGCTTTTGTGTACCTCTTTTAAGAAACTTTGCACTTCTTTTGCGTTAAGAAATTAGAGTAACATACCATCTAAACTTTGACAATATAAGGTATCTCCTAGGATCATGAATCAGGAATTCCTACGTGTAAAGGTCTTCTTTTGGGTTGTTGTCAGGTCAAGTGGTATGATACCATGCTGAATGTAATGAAATGTGTCTTTGTAGCATGGAAAATTAGGACCAACAAAAACACATACTATTTCCGATTATGGGATATCAAATGCCGATATGAGCAATTGCTCCACAAGGAATTCATACTTAGGAATGTTCTGTGGAATATTGAGAAGCAAACCTATTGTTTCCATGGCATTGATTACTCTGTTATTGATCCAAGGAATCTGTTCAAATATTATGGTGACAAAATATACTTTGGAACTATCCACCATTATTTTATATGATATCAACTTGTCATCTTTTTTTTGATACTCATCATTCACCTGCCTGATTACCAGTTGAGAGTCTCTGAAGACCTGCAATTCTTTTATCCTCCATTCAATGGCCATCTTGAGTTTTGTGATTAGGGCTTCATACTCTGAGACATTGTTTGTCCATGGGAAATAAATTCTGTATGCCTTAGGTATACTATCTCCTTGTGGTGTGAGAAATAGGATACCTACTCAAAAGCTGTGTTGAGTGTGGGACCCGCCAAAGTATAAGGTCCAACGACTTGCTTGTTCTATCAACAATATGCTTTCATTTAGGAACTTTGTTGTAAGAGGCTGGTGATCTTCCATTAGTGCTTCCACTAGTTGGTCTGCTATGATCTATCCCTTTATGGACTTTCTGTCCATATATTCTATGTTGAACTCACTCAGTATCATCACCCATTTAGCAATCTTGCCTATTAGAGCTACTTTTGCCAATAGGTATTTTAGGGGATCTACTTTTGAGATCAACTTTACTTGTTTGTTTAAGATATAGTTTCCCAAATTCTATGTTGCAAATACGATAGAGAGACACACTCTTTCTATGGGCAAGCAGTTCAATTCATAGCCCACTAGTGTTCTATTGAAGTAGTAGACTGCTCTTTCTTTGTTATTGTCATCTAGCTGTGCTAGGAGAGCTCCTAATGCTGCTTGTATTGTAGATACATAAAGTATCATTTCTTTATTTGGAATAGGCAAAATTAAGATTGGAGGAGTGAGTAGGTACTCTTTGACTTGTTGGAATTCTTGGTCACATCTCCCATCTCACTTGAATGTGATGTCTTTGTGTAACAGATGGGTGAACGGATGACACTTTTCTGCCAGTTGCATGATGAATCACCTGATGGATTATAGTTTCCCTTATAAAATTCTCAGCCGATTTAATATATTTGGTGGTGGCATCTCTTGTATGGCTTTTACATTTGTAGGATCTACTTCAATTCCCCTTCTTGATACTATGTACCCTAGTAGCTTTCTAGATGTTACTCCGAATACACACTTTTTTGGGTTGAGTCTCAAGTTATACTATTCTAGCCTATCAAACACTTTTGCAAGGTTGATTAAATGGTCTTCCCTTTTGATGGACTTCACTAGTATGTCATCCAAATATTCTTCTATAGTTGTATGCAACATATCATGAAAGATTGTAGCCATCACTTGTTAATAGGTCGCCCCTACATTTTTTAGATTGAATGGCATGACATTCCAATAGAAGGTCCCCCAAGAACAAGTGAATATTGTTTTATGACGATCATCAGGGGATATTTTTATTTGATTATACCTAGAGAAACCATCCATTAACCTGGATATCATTTCATGTCCTGGTGTTAGATCCACAATCATATCAATGCTCAAAAGAGGGAAGTAATCTTTTGAGAAAGCTTTGTCCAGGTCTCAAAAGTCCATGCAGATTCTTATGCCCATAGTGGGATTTGATACTAGTAATAGATTTGATATCCATGCAAGATAATCAATTGGTCTAATGAAGCCCACATCTAGTAATTTCTTCAGTTCTACCTTTACTAACAGTTCTATTTGAGGATGCATTTTCTACAGTTTCTGCTTGATGGGTTTAACTCCAAGAAATACAACTAGGTGGTGTACAACCAATGTTGGATCTAGTCCTGGCATGCATGCATATTTCCATGTGAAATTTATCTTCCTTTCATTAATCAATGCTAAGAAGTTCACTTTCTCTTTAGGACCAAGTGATGAGTTGCATGGTACATGATTTTGGGTGCTTCTATTGTGCCAACATTGATTGATTTTGCTTCTTCAACTAGAAGTGTCGACTTCTCTTGATATTCAAAAATAGGGAGATTGAATCCCCATCTTCGGATGCCTCAGAGATGTTTTCACCCTCAAATTCATCCTTTATTTTCCTTTTTTTAGGATCTGATAGAGCCACATTGTGGTTTTCTCTAGGGAATCTCGTTTTGATTTTCACATTATCTTTTTCAATTTTGTGACTAGAGGACACAATATCCCCACCAAAATATGCTTCATGTTCGAGTTCCATGACAAAACCTACTTTATGATCTCCTACTGATATATCAGTTCAGTCCCATAAACTCTACGATTGCTTCATCGTTTTGGAATTGGTCTAAAACATGTGTATGCTGTTGTTGGTCCCAATCTATCAACTGTGGGTAGCAGAGGGGTAGGCTATCATCGTTATCTACAAAGCTTACAGAGGTTGTTGAAATCATCAATATAGCTATGGCATCATTTTCCCATTGATTATCTAGGCCATCATCACTAGAGATGGCAACAAAATGGGAATCCAATTCATACTTATTAGAGTCTGTTTCATAAGTATAGTCTCTGAATATAGGTCTGCGAGGTTGGGGAGGAACTATACCTATGTCAAAGTTTACAAATAGTCCTTAAATTGGTAAATCAAAGTTTATACAATGGTAGATATCCAATGTCTTAACGCTAGTACAATGAGCTCTTTTCTTGCGAGAGGCACATCTAGTGTTTGGAGTACCCATGTCTTTTGAACTATATCCTAGTCCCATGTTCTTTTTTCTTTGTTCCACTATATTAGGTTCCCATCTACCTTGTTTATGTCACCCAAGGCCGCCTTTTCTAGTGTATCCCATTTGTTTATCCATTTGATACCCTTTATTTCTAGGATCAATTGGAAAGGGTTGTAGTTGTTTTGATTCTTCTTGTTCTTCTTTATAGATCATTGACAAGAGGTATTCTTTGAATATTTCTTCATCCTTCATATCTCCCCACTTGGTAAAAATTATGGGTTTGACTACCATTGTCACTGATTGAACACGTTTAATCTCCTTAAGTCCTCCATAAACCTTGGGTGTTGGTGGAAGCATTCCAATAAAAAATGCTTGATTGAAATGATAATTTCTATTACCTTTGTCAAGTACTTGAACCTTGGTTTTAGTTTTTGGTTGCTCACTTGATGTTGGTTTCATTGAGCTTGATGGTAGTGTGGATGGATCAACATATGAGGAGTGGATGATATGCCATTGCTAGGTATTTGCTAGATTTTGTTATATTTCTCCTCCAATTTTGTACAATAGTGGAAGGGTTTAGGATCAACATATAATGTAACCTCGTTTCCTTCATGAGGAAATTTTAGATAGTGGTGAAATGGAAAGGGAACTCCTTGTAATGCATGAATCATAGGGCATCCTAGAAAAAGGTTATATGGCTCAAGTTCTAGTACCTAACATGTTATTTCTATTGTTGTCGGTCCTATCTGCACAGGAAGCCTGATGGTTCCTTCTGAATTTCTTTCGAGGTCATCATAGGCCCTTATAGTGATGCTTTTTCCCTTGTCGATTACATCATCAAAATACCCCAGATGTTTAACAAATTTCAAGGTACAAATGTTTAGACCTACAACATTATCTATCAATACGCTTTAGACCATAAGTTTGTGGACACCAACCTCTATACAAAGGGCTTGGTTGTGGAATGAATTCTATGGAAGGTCTTTATTGGAAAAAACTAAATAATGATTGGTCATTATTTTTCCAACCATTGGTTGAAACTTATTTGGATTGAGGTCATTAGGGACTGATGCTTCCAAATCTTTCTTTAGTATTTCCCTATGTGCAGGTGATAATTTCAACAGCTATAGGATGGAGATCAAGGTGGGAGTCTTCTTTAGTTGTTCCACAATACTATAGTCATTGGATGACTTAGCCATGGCTTTAGGTGGGGTTCCTTGTATTGTGACTTTCCCTCATTGGGTAGTTACGTTACATTCGAGGTCCCTTCCTCGTATAGTTAACATGTTGACTCTAGTGTCATCTGCTTGGGAAAGGGTGCCTAGGATAGTGTCACCATAGGTATAGTTGGTGTTGTGATAGTCTTGTTCTTTCCCTTTGTCATTTTTCTTGGTATGGTTAGTGATTGAATTTGTGTAGATTTGGAGATCTTTGTTTCAAGGACAATGTTCTATATCAACTTCTCCTTTGTCGATTAAGTCCTGGATGATATGTTTGAGTCTCATGTAGTTATTTTTTTGTGTGTTGTATGATCTTGTGGAACTCACAGACGTATTTTTCATTATACCAAGGTGTTTTGAAACTTGTCTCTTCATAGTTTGGGTGATCATTGACCTTGATGAGGTTTTGTTGAACTAGTTTGCACATGATTGTCTCAAGTAGTTCTCCTAATGTAGTGAAGTTCCTCCTTGGTTGATCATATTTCCTTTGCTGTCCTCTATGATTTGTATATTGGTTAACTGCTTGATTGTTTTGGGGATAGCTAAGTTGATTGTTTTGTTTGTTGTTGGGAGTGTAGCTTGTTTGTGCAACTTGAGGTTCATTTTGTGGTCCATTAGGATTTTTCACATTCCATACGACTTTGTTGATGAGTGTTTTTGCACTTTGTCAACACAGAAAACATACAAGTCTGCTATCTCTCTTGAAAGGTAATTTCTGCAACTAAGTTTTAGAAATCACCCCAAGGTCTCTCAAATGTTAGGTAATGAATATGCTTAGAATAATTCAATTGGTTGATGTGATTTTCTTGTAATCACAAAGGGAATTTATGGTTTACTAAGCATGGGGAAACTGGGTCTACAAATGGATTTTTATAAATTCTAGAAATGTATGAACAATTGCTGCAAGTTCAAAACAACAAGCTAAGACCCCATCTTGTTCATCATATTTGACTTTACAATGATACTGGAACTTTGTTTTAAATTCATATTTTAAGGAAATAGCAAAAGGGAAAAGGGGTAAGAGATTTCCTAGACCTGTAACTAATGATGGATAGTAACAATGGAGGATGCTACAGTGGAAAGATTCCCCAAACTGAATCCTACTTAACCAAGGATAGCCCACAATATCATAGAATTAGTGCAATATTTAAGGGGTCTTTACAAATTTTTAGACTGTATATTCACCTTTGAAGTATGAACACCAATTGAACTTAAGTGCAACAAGACAAATAATGCTCGAACTAACTTTACCCAACAGTTTATCATCAATAAACAACAAAAAGTATGAGATGGAAATACATCAAACACCATAGCATACTTTTCCATTAAAGCACAACATGAACTACCAATTGAAAATAACTTAAAACTTGAAACATGAAAGCTAAAATCTACTACTTGGAGATAAAATCATGCACACACGAGAGCAATACACAAGAAACCATCAAAACAATTATTTTCTCATATATTTTTGTAGTAGCATGTCTTAACAACTCATCTCTGTTGAAAATGAGAGGATGCCCCTTATTTATAGTTTTCAAAAAGTAGAATTAATGGAAAAGATTCTTTTATAATGAGTGCCTTAGATTCATTCTAACTTAGGGTTTCACCTACCCCTAATATATTACAATATAAAATAGACTTTTGTCTTTTTCCCTATTTCATCTTCTAGTCTATTTTGTCTTTTAGTTGTATCCAAACTTTTAAGCTATTTCAACAAGTATTCATCATCAATGATAGGCTTTCCAGCCTCCTTTTGTGCTGTTGCATATTCTACAAACTTTCCAATCATGGCCAACAACTTCTTTTCTTCAAAGATCTCATATTTAAGGATCTAAAAGGCTATCTTCTTGAATCTTTTGATGATTTGGTCCCAGTGCTTGGTGAACTTTGGTGTAGCCTTAATAACTTGCTCTGATTCGGTGAAGGCCCTCATAGAAAAATCCATAAAATTCGGTGATTGTGTGTCACCGGCTCCATGTTCCATTTTCTTGTGGAATAATGCCTTGATCTTCTTTGGATCTAGCTCTAGGGCGGGCATCTCATAATCCATCATCATCTTCAAATAATCCCCACTATCCATCTGGTGTTCTACAACCCACTCATGATCAAGCTCCAATTCATGCAAGGCCTTTTCAAAAATATTTTTCCTATAAACAAGATTCATTTACCATGTCTCGACTGGCAAATGATCTTCTTTAGGAAGTGCCAACTCCTTTTCCAATGTTTCCCAGGAGAGATTGAGGATGGTCTCCAACTTATTATGGGTGATCCTATACAACTCGGGGAACTCCTTGTAGGTATTCATCATGTCTTCCACATCTTTCTACAAACTCTGATATTTGTTGTACATTCTAAGTGCATGACAAATGCCCATATCACCATTGTATATCACCCTATTGAACCAATATGTGGTGGACTTGGTCCATTTATTCATTTTTTCCATCTTACTTACGTCCTCCTTTGAAAGCAAGGAAGGTGCCAATGATTCAGCTGAAGCCTCTTCTTTTGTGGAATCCCACTGTTTGATATATGTGGTGAGGTTTTCCACCTGTGCTTTCAACTCTTCTTTGGTAGACTGGTCCTTATTCATTTGTTGGATGATAGTGGACACTGACCCTTGAAGGTCATCCATCTTCTATTCATGGTTTCCAGGCAAAGATTAATAGTGGATATATGGTAGTCTTGGCCCTGGATGGTGCTCACATCCTTGCCTGCTGCCGGAGTGGCTATCTGTAGTGTCCAGGATCTAGAAGTGTCAACCATGATATGCGATCAGATCTTTGGCTTCTTTTCTTTGCAACTCCTTTCCTGAGCTTTAGTTAGTATGGCCTCCAATCATGCCTTAGGGTTAGCAACCATGGGATCATTCTTCTTCAGTTGTTGCTCTAGCCATGCGGGGACCTCTATTTGCTGTTTTGGTGATTCATGATCACCTTCCTCTTCTTGTTCCTCTCGAGAATCATTCCTTTCATGCGTAGGAAATTTTTCATCATCCTTATCTTCCTCGTTTGGCTCCTTTTCTTGTGTAGTATTTTCTGTGCTAGGATCAGTGGAAGCTACATTATCCTCAAATATAATCTCCTCTTACGACACTCTCTTCTTCTTTATCTTTTCCTTCTTTTCTAGAGGCATTTCTTCTTGCCCTAGGCCCTCATCTGGGCTAGTTTGTGGAGGTTCCTCAATTATTTCCATATCAATGTTTGTGCCCATTTCCCCTTCTTCGAAGTGATGCTCCTTAGGGTTTGCTTCCTTATCTTGCTCCTCATGATAAGAGGTCCCAACCTCATAATACTAATCTAGTTTATCACCACCTTCATCAGAAGTCACTGTGTCAAAATTTATACTCAATCCACCCTTAGGATGATCAAAATAATCATCCAGTTTAGAATCCTCGGGCTCATCAACAATATCCTTAATAGCTTCTTTGTGTTGTTCTTCATTGAGTTTATCCATTTCTTTGGAAATTTACATTGTTGCCTCCATATTTGGTGGCTAAGTAGGTGGTGGAGGGAGAGGCAAGGAGGTAACAAGCTGGGCCATTAGTGCTTGAACTTTGTGGTCTAGGATTACCCTAGAGAGCTCAATGGGCACATTCTACATATAAGCCGTGAAGGTGTGCGACAAGGTGATAGGTGTCATAGATGTTGATGGCATGGAAGGCAGTAGAGTGAAAAGAGGAGGAAGTGGAGGTGGGAGCGAGGAGGAAAATAATGAGGAAGTAGTGGAAGAAGAGGAGTCCAATACCATCACAGGAGTAGTCAGTGAGGCAGAGGTGAGGTGGACTAATATGTCCACAATGGGAAGAGACGAGATGTGGAAATATTTTGGAGCGAAAGGGGGCGGTGTGGTGGTAGCAACAACAGTTGATGGGATGGTAGAGGTGGTAGGTAGGGGTGAGCGAGGTCACTCAAATTCTTCTTCCTCTTCATGCTGGTGTTCCTCCTCTTGAATAGTTGGAATCTCGAGAACAAATGTTTCTATTCTCTTTCCTTCTTTGATGGTTGACCCTCTATTGCCTTCTTGGAATACACCTTGTGCTTGGGCTTACCTTTAGGTGCATCTTTCCTCTTTTGGGATCTTGTGACTGATGGGGACTTGGGAGCTTCCCTTGATGAACCTACAGTGGCGTCATTGTCTGTTTCACTCTCAATATCATCTTCAATCTCTCTGGATGTGAGCTCTACACCTTTCTTTTGCAGTTGAGCTATTTGTCCATCAATCCACTGCTTGGTTATATGTTCAATGGGGTGAGTGAGAATGTCTAGGTTGGTGGCCTAGTCTTCCTCAGCCCAATCAATGATTGGTAGGGGCACATCAACCAAGGAATTGTACCTCTCATCTAAAATATCATAATCCTCAACAATCTAATCAGGCACAAGGAAGAGATTGGTAGACTTTACAACCTAGACAATCATCCTCATGTAATGCTACATTTGAACCTCCTTGTCATCTTCACAGTTTGCCCAGAAGTCTTCAACGTGAGGTTGGTGGGTGTGCTGTCTCCCAACTTGTTTCTTTAACTTGCCATGAGGGTCCACACTCCCTTTATCTATGTGCAAGTCCAAGTGGTACTCAGCTAATTCTTTTTCAAAATGCTCATCACATTGGGCAATAGGGAAAGAGTACATTCCCCACCAAAATGTGAGGGGATATGGAACCCCAACTCGGTGTTTATCACTTAGTAGTGTATGGGTAGTCTACAGCTGTCGAGTTAGCTCTAACAAGTGATCCGGTCATTGGGGTAGCTTGGAAACTGGTAGGGTCTTCCCGAGAACCCTTCTGCTTTGATGTAGGTGAAATTTGAGAATTGGATGAATAGATATCACAATCCCTTTAGGAGTACCTTGGCATTGGGTATCACTCTTCTTTCATAGTCCCCTCCTAAGGTTCAAATGATATTCCCAATGAAGGCATTATTCACCCTCCTATATTCCCTCTTAAAATTTTTATATTGCAATTGAGGGTAGTAGTTGTATACTTTGAGTTCCCCTCTCTTGGTTCCCAGTGTTCCTACATAGAATATCCCTTTGTATGGGAAGTTGACTTCTAGGAGATACACTAGATATGTAGTCATGTAGAATTAGGAGGTATTCTTTATTGCCATGAGTTGATTAAGCAAATTGTTGCTTATCATTTTGGTCCAGTGGAATTGAGTCACACCTCAGAGAATCTCCTCCATGAAATAGAACATCCATTCTTCAAAGAATGTGGTAGTAGGAAAACCCATCACTCTGCTTAGGAGTGTGACTAGATCATGATATTATTCAAATAAATCTCTCCTATACAACTTTTGGGGCACCTTATTGGCACTGCCCCTTTTGTCCTTCAACCACAATTGATTGCTTGTTCTTTTGCACCCAAAGGGACCCAGTTGCCATACTTGTTGAGAAAACTCCTTTTCTATTTCCTCCATCTTTTTGAAGGTTGGGATGCCAAATTTTTTGCTTATAAACTTGGTGGATAAGTATGTCAGTACTCTCCCATCCTTGGCAATTATTTTTTTATTGTGAGAGTGATAGCACTCTCGACAGGCCATGACTAACTCTAGAGCAACCAAGGTAGGAGGGAAGCCATCTGCCTTTGCAAGGCCACTTTCCTTTATCTTTCTGGAAACCTCTATGGTGGGGTTGACCATCACCCTCTACTTGAATTCATCAATGTTTACGTGCCTGAGGTTGGTGTTAGAAACAGTGTCCCAATTGGACGCGAGCTTAGAGGTGCACTCCACCTTGTAAAACTGGTACTTCATCTACTCTTTCTCTTCCTTCCCCCTAGGGGTTCTTGTAGATTTCTCTCCTTTATCAGATTTTCCCATGAACTTCCCTAATGGTCCCCCGACAGGTTCCATAAATCCTACACACAAAGAGTGCAATAAGTCTCTTGAAAGATTAATAGAGAAAATGTCAGTTAAATCCTAAAGATTCACAATTAGATCCATTCATATACCCTCAAAAGATCATAATATCCATCCTAGTTTACCATTTGAAGCTTAATTGGGTTGTTTATGAGGATGCAGGCCTCAGGATGTAGGCTTCCTGTATGTAGGAGCCATTATGAAGAAGGCCATCAAGGGATGACATTGGATTCACAGAATCCTTCAGGTAGCTTCCCATAGGAGAATTTATGCATGGTATGTTTAATGAGAAAATTCCCCATGGAATGATTAGGTACATGCAAAAATAAGTGGTGGGGGCACATGAAGTTGTTGGATAGGGATTTGATGCATTTGCAGGTTTGAGGAATGCGGGCGCAATGAGGCAGAAAACCCCCAAGGTTTGGTTGTTAGATAGAGACATTGGGTAGATGGAATACTGCATGGTGGAACCTGTGTCGTATTTTTCCTTCATGAGTTCAATTAAATTTTCTAAGTTGGAGATTTTGGAGTCAGGCAGTATGGAGGCCGTGTGGCATATTACCATTAAGCATTCATTGTCAAGGAACAAATTTACATGGGAAAATTTTTGATCATGGTGGCTCGCATAGGCGAAAAGATGTCAAGGCCTCACCACACCAGGATGACAATGAAGTGGGGGCGACCTGCAAAAAGAGTCCCACATGGGGATGACAAGGTTATCGTGGCTAGCTACACCAGTGTTTCCATTGTTGTAGAACAACGATGGCAAAATGAAGTTCCACGTGAAGCAAATGTGGGATTTTTACTCGCCCTAAAGGTTTTACACTATTTTGACAAAATGTGAATGCAAAAATAGTGGTTACAAAGGCCTTTTCAGTATTGCTTGAATGAAGTAGGGTTTGATTTTAAAGATTTGTCATTAAAAAAAAATCTATCTATTCCAAACCCTAGGTAATTTATTAGAAAACAACAGTGAGGGTGTTAAATGGATGCCTACCTCGTAGCTAGTGAGTGTGGTTGTAGCTCGATCACCCAAATAGTCCTTCGTGTGTACAGGGGGTCTTCTCCTATTTTCAAATTTGAAAGTGGCAAATGAAAATGACAGGAGAGGCACGTATTTATATAGGTCATCCACCATTAATGTGCATCATTAATTATTAATACGACAGGATTGGGGTAGGTGTGGTTTGCAAAAACCCACGTTGGAGTAGCCACTTGGTTAAGGCTTGGGCAACAAAACTCGGTGTGAAGCCCATAGTGTGGGAAAATGTTAGGGGTTAGCCACTATTTCACAGTGAAACAAGAGCGGTGGTCCACATAAGGAGACCCATTGTTGTGGGTCTACCATGGGCGATGGATGTAGCGATAAAGGAGGAACAAAAATCCATAGTCCAAGTCCCATAAACACTTGAAAATTAGTGAAACTTTGATAGGTGAACTTGGTTAAAATGAGTTTAATGACTTTGAGGCATGTGAACAATTTAAGCTCAGAAATAGGGGCATGCAAAATGAGGCAAAAGAAAAATGACTTGGCAAGAGTGAAACATAAAGAGTGGGTCCTTGGTCTAAACGGGGCATGTGTGCTATAGGCACAACAAATGGTGAATCTGTTGGGAGAACACTCTCGAGCATTCCAAGGGTAAGGATTCATCCAGAACCCAAAATCTCTAGTTTCATAGACCATAAGCAAGTTTCCTCAAACAAATTAAAAACATAAAGGAGGATAGAATCCCTAGTTGAATCAAATCACAAAATATGTCAGGAGTGTGTGTAGTGAATTCATTCCTCTCCATCAAAAACTATAGAGGATAGTGACCAATCAGCCAAGGTAAGCTACGTAGGCTATGTAACCCCAAAAGTAACTTGGACAGTGCTTTGCTACCAACCAGGCGTCCATAGCCCTAACAGAGTTGTCGCTGCAATCCCCACGAACTTTGCTCTATTTCCAGTCAAGCATCCATGACCCCAATAGAGTTGCTCACACACCCATACAGTTTCCTATTTTCAATATTTCCTCTTTTCTTTCTTTTCTTTTCTTTTCTTTTCTTTTCTTTTTGATACTCTTTTGCTGAACTGTATAAGCAATGAAGCTTATAGTTGGTTTAGAGATCACAGTGGTCACTAGAGCAGATTTAATATTTTTCACTTACCGAGGTGTCATGATGACTATCATATAGCTCGTCAAGGGTATTTAAAATGTGTTTCATTTGTGATCTGAGATGGACATGAAGGTATTGAAATAAGGGTTCCATCCTAGGTCAAGCTAGAGTTCAAGTGAGGAAAACCACTTCATAGAAGTGAACATAATCTGATGGTAACTCATGAAGACTTATCCAAAGAAAAAAGGGGAGCATGTAGCTAAGTGGGCCTTCTGACAATGTCAAGCACTACTACAATATTAAGATTAGAGAACACCCTCAACAACACAAAGGTTGGGAAAGCAAGCAAAAGCAAAGAAGAAAACAAAAGACCTATCCTAACTATATACAACTATACAAAAAGGGGTGAGCTTAAACAACTCAGGAAAGGAAATAATGCTTGAGGTACTGCCCATTAACTAGCAATGGGACATCGTCTTTGGTAAGTGTTTTAAGGTGAAAGGCATTATCTCCTAAGATCTCAGAGATTTGAAAGGGGCCAAGCTAGAGCTTGTTGAATTTGACATGTCCCACTTTCTTCTCATAGACCTTTTCCCAACATAGCACTACAACATCAATTCTAAAGGCCTTAACTTTGGGTCTATGGTTGAGCCATCTCTTAACTACACCCTGGTGTTTGGAAAAATTTTCTATTGCTGTATTACAGACCTCTTCCAAATGGAGCAACTCAGCTAAATGATTTGTTCTCCCTCCTCGTAATAGATGTTGAGGAATTGAAGTGTAGGGATCTTGAGGTGTATTGGGAAGATGGGATTGAGTCCATAAACGAGGTGAAATGGGGAGTTTCCTAAAGCAACTTTATGTCAGGTGTGATCTGCCCATAGAGAAAAATGCAACTGGGTATGCCAGTCTTTTGGATTCTTCTCAAGCAGGTTATGTATGATAGTCAACAAGTTCTTTTTTGTAAATTTAGCTAACTTGTTCCCTTGGGGATAATAATTGGATGAAAACTTAAGTATAATATCATAATTAAATGCCCAACTTGAAAACTTGAGGGATGCAAACACAATACTATTATCACAGGCTAGGGCATATGCACAACCAAAATGATTTAAAATGAAGCTTTCCAGAAAATTAGTAACTACTTCAATTGTACATTGCCTACAAGCAATTGCTTCATTCCATCTAGTGCAATGATAAGAAGTGTTCAGAATGTACCTGTGGCCTACAAAGGATGGTGGGCTTACTAGACCAATGAAATCAAGTCCCCACTGGGCGAAGGGCCTTACCTCATCAACTGGATGTAATGGAACAATAGCATACCTCTCCTTAGGGGCGGCAATCTGGCAGATGTGGCATGATTGAACATGATTGTATGCATCTTTGAATAGTGTCAACTAGTAGTATCCTACCCATAGGATCTAATGGGATGTTGAGGGACTAGATCCATGGCCAGTTTCAAACTTATCATGAAACTATTTCAACTCTTGGGCTGCTTCTATTTTTCCCAAGGATTTGAGATAAACTCCCTCACGATTCTTTTTGTATAATATGGCTCCTTGCAACATATAGCTGTTACTTTTCAAACTTAGGGCACGTTTTTGTACTCCTTGTAGCCGTGATGGACACATGTTATTCAACAAGTAATATACTATGTCGTCATACCATTCATCTAGGGAGACATCCTCCAAATGAGACTGCTGCACTGTGAGTTTGAGTTCCATTTCTACCATTGTGTGTGTGAGAGCCTATCCTCAGACTAGCTTCATAGGCTAAATCTCCATGTCATACTCCTGTAGCAATGTGACCCATTTTTCTCTTCTTTCTCCTAGTTCATTATGCATTAGTAGGGTTTTAACACCCGAATTTGGAACAATAGCAAACACTTTGTTTCTTAGGATGTAATGTATGAATTTATTGACTCCACGAACCAAGGCATATGCCTATTTCTCAATGTTATTATAACACAATTCAACATCCTTTCGTGGAGCACTCATGAAAGAAATAGTGTGCTCATTTCCTTCATCATCCTTTTGTGTTAACATGTTGGCACATGAGTGGTCTGAAGCAAAAGAGTAGATGTAGAAAGGCTTCAGATAATCCGAGCTAACCAACACTGGAGCATCTACAATAACCCTTTTAATCTCATCAAAAGCTTGTTTGGCTTCCTGCGTCCACTCTACTTTAGTATCCCACTTGAGCATAACATTCAACGACTTGTTTATTTCTACAAAGTTGGTTATGAACTTCCTCGCAAAGTTAATTTTCCCAAAGAAGGATTTCATCTCCTTTTTGCTACTAGGAGGTTGAATTTTCAATATGGAATGTATGTGCTCCGGATCTATGGAGATTCCCTTTTCTGAGATCATGTGCCCCAACAACTTTCCTTTGGTTACTCCAAAGATGCATTTCTTCAGGTTTAGTGAAACACCAAACTCTATATTTTTGAAAGACTCTGCACAAGTCAG
The DNA here is from genome assembly GCA_007258455.2 of Sequoia sempervirens. Taxonomy (NCBI): domain Eukaryota; kingdom Viridiplantae; phylum Streptophyta; class Pinopsida; order Cupressales; family Cupressaceae; genus Sequoia; species Sequoia sempervirens. The sequence continues at coordinate 111,622,985 of VDFB02000363.1, read as the reverse complement.
AGATGTGGTCTCCCCTTTTCTTGGAGAACACTGTAAGACATTCATGTAGATGATGATGCATTTTCCAATGAGGTCTTTGAAGGCTATGTCCATGGCACGCTGAAACATTTCTCCTGCATTAATCAACCCAAATGACATCCTTCTATAAGAAAACATTCCCCATTTTGTGGTGAATTCCATCTTGTGCCTATCTTCATATTGCACCATCACTTGGTTATATCTCAAGTAGCCATTAAGAAATGACATCATCTATGAACCATTTATAATTTGGATCACTTCATCCAATGAGGGCACTAGATAATTGTCCTTCTCAAAGCTCTATTCAAGTTCCTAAAATCCACACATAATCTGATTTCTCCATTCTTCTTTCTGACGGGAACCAGATTCGCCACCCACGTGGAATTCCTAATGAGGAAAATGATGTGGGTGGACAACAAATTCTACACTTCCTTAAAGATAAAGGGTTCTAGAAGTGCATTAATCAGGTGCTAATGCTACTAGAAGGGTCTCACATCAGGATTAAGGGGAATGGTATGAGTGATGATCGACGTGCCATATTTCTTGAGGTCCTTGTACCCCTAAGCAATCACATCATGATAAGTGAGCAGAGCGTCAATTTTTTTTTCTTTCCTCTGGGGTGCATACTTTTCCAATGAAAACATTTTTAACCTCCTCTACACTACCCATGTTATGGGTGTCACATTGATTATCTATAGAATCCTTCTTGGTTTATTGATCTTGGTCTCTTATGTGATCCAAATCAAATATCCTTTCTAAATAGACTATGCCCCTAGGTATCGTGTTGGTCTTAAAATTGATTACCCCTTCAATATCAAACTCAATTTCCTCGGGCTTTGCTTCATCTATGATTTGGGATGTAAATACGTCTAAACTGGTGATGAAGTCTAGAATATGCTTTTCATCATTAAACACTTGAAAATGAGTGACATTATTGGGTATTGATGGGGTAGAAGTAAGCTTCACGGTGAATTTATTTTAACCAGTCAATGACAGAGGCTGGAGGGTACTACTGCTGGGCTAAGGAATCAACAGTTTGATACTTGCTATGAGGGATTGACTGAATATTGAATGCATCCAACCCTTCTATGAGGTCCCACACCCTATGCCTATAGTTTACTAACCTTCGATCATGGCATGAGTATAACTTCCTAACTTGTTTGACCACTAATTCAAAATCACCAAAGACTTGGAGGATTTTGACTTTCTTTCTCAATGCCATTAGTAATCCATGAACTAACGCTTCGTATTCCACCACATTATTAGTGCAGTAGAATTGAAATCTATGAGCAACAAAGTATGTTTTACCCATAGGACTGATGAGCTTGAAGCCCTCTCTTGCTCCTTGCTTGGACTTGGATCCATCAAATCACAACATCCAAAACTTGGAGATAATTTTTCCTTTGAAGCTAATGGAGAAGACAACTTCTCCTAGTTGTACCTCTATCTCTGTACCCCTATGTAGCTGCTTATACATGGGTTGGCTCTGATCTTGCTATTCTTCCATACTCTCATGTGGAGTGATTTTCCTTTTGATGTGCTCCACTGCTGTTTGACACAGGAAACACTCAAATTGTGAATGAGTTGCGTTGTGCACTCTGCACTAACTAGGCAACAATAATTCTTTGAAATCCATCCTAGCTCATAGGTTGAGCTGGTCTTGCACATGCTTTTGCATGAATTCTTGGAAACCATCAAGTAACCCAAGATGTCTATCCTCTTGGAACTCTTCATTATTGGATTCAACTAGAACTTTGGTGCTGTTAGGAAGGAAAGTGAAATTAATGGGGACCTCACATAGCACAAAAACCTCTTTTGCTTCTTCTTCTTCTTGACCTTGGAAAGTACTAGGGAAGTAATTTCCTAATTGTCTCTGCGAGCAATACTTCATTTGTATTGTTGTACTCATTGATCATAAATTTCATCTGGGGCTCTTGTTCAATGTGGATTTGGTTAGGTATTCCCTTCCATGGCAGCCATAAGTGCGAGTAGTCAGTAACTGCATAACCATTAAGAGACTGAGTAAAGTCTCTCTCGAATATGATACCATGAGTGTCTGGGATATCAACAACCTGAATGTCGATGACCTATTGCACCCTTGGGTCAACTACGACCTGTATAGGGATTTTGTTCAACTCCCCCACTATGTTCACCTTAGTCTTATCAAGCTAAGTCACCTTTCGCTTGGATGAGGTCAGAGTTATTCCTATTTCCTAACACACTGTAAGGGGCATGACATTAGCTAAGGCACCTAAATCTAGCAAGCAGTTGTGTATATTTTTCCCAAATATAAAGATTGTTAACAAGAAGGGAGGAGTCTCCAATCTTCTTTGAAACAGTTCCACAGAGACATCAACCTGGGCCACTTGAGCCTTATCCTTGTCATTTTTTATCCCTTGTCTATACTTGACTTTTCTCTTTGGTTGGTGGTTTGTCTAATGGTTGAATTTTATTGGGTTGCTATTTGGGTGACTGGTCAGGTCTTTTCCCCATCATTTCCTTGATCACAGGCTCATTTTTAGAGATATCAAATGGGACTCTCTTTGCTTCCACCTCTTGAGTTTGTTGTGATGGAGTAGTTCCATTCAATGATCAAAAAAAGGCATTTTTGACAATGGTTATCCTCAACAACTCAAAGGTTGACATACTTATCTTTACTTTCTCAAATTCCTCAACCACGTATTCCCCCATTTGTTCAATGTCTACTTTGGAAGAAGTGCCTTGGGTAGATTTAGCTGGTTGATTTGGAGTTGGGTTGGGCTACCTATTCTTGTTGAAATATTGGGTTGGCACTTTATGGTAAGTGGGGTTAGTTCTAGAATTTGGATCAGGTAGAGTATTAAAATTGTTGGGTGGGGTAGAAGTTGTAAGGGGGCCACCAACTTACCTATTTCTTAAGTTGTAAGGGGTCGCACATTGATGGAACATGTGCACCTTGTCCTCACATTGATCTTGTTCATCCTTAGGGACATTATCCACTAAATCAAAGAGTTGAGATAGGGGCATCTCAATAATTACCTCTTTTTCTTCTCCTTCCTTGGTTGCAGCTTCCTTCTCGGGCGAGTTGTTACTTTGCAGGAAAGGAGCTAAGTTAACCACTAGCACTGAGGAATCGTATGGATCCAATGGAACAATGTCCTTGCAACTTGAGCCATTGATGGCATTTTGGACTTCCACTTGAAATATTTTTGCAACAGTTTGGAACTTAGGGCAGTCCAATTGTGAATGCCTATTCATCTTATGAATTGGACACCATCCAGAAAAGGCTGCCTCAGCTAGGTAAACTCCGCTTGTTGACTTGTTTGCACCTCTTGATTGATTAAGGGGTGTAGGTACACCTCCATTGTTTGGTCTAGTATTCTACGTTCTATTTTTGCTTTGAGAAGGTCTTCATTCAAAATTCTACCGTGAGTTCTAACCCCTTTCGTAATTATCTATAGAAGATGTGCTAGAATCATGATTTTCTTAGTTGAGGTTGGCTTGAATGCTCCTTTAAGAAGCTTGTAGCTGGTTGTTTTGGTTCCTTAGATGGGTCATCTTAGTGGATAGTTTCTTCACTCATTTAGTCAATTCATCGATCTGGTCATTATCTGCATTATTCTATAGAGGCATTGAATTTTGAAGGAACACAGGCTGTGCCAAAGGTTGGTTTTGTTGAGTAGCTAGGAATTCTAAGTTCTATAGCTATGAAGGAACTTGCTGTTGTAGAGGTTGCAAGTAACTTGGCATTGATGGAGCTTTATTCAGTGGCTGCCCTAGATGTGGCATGATCGAAAGCTGTGGTATTGGGTTCATCAATGGAGTTTGGTGAACCAAAGCCTGAGTAAGTCCGTGAATTTGAGTGGGGTTGGAAGTCAGTCCCAATGAGCGAAATGGACTTGCAATATGTTGTCCCAAGTCAATACTTTCTTTCACTGCTTCCATGTATGCATGTACTAATCTTGCAGGTAATTGATGCATCCTTTTGAATAAGGTAGACTTGATATTATCCAAGGCAACATAGTATACCAACCTAGCCGAAGGATCATCAATGATGTAAGGTGCCTGCAACTTCATGTAAGCTCTGTGAAATATGCCATTAAATGAACTAATTGGTTCATTGACCTCCCTCCTTATGGACATGAATTGCTAATAGAGCTCTATGGGGCTGACTAGAACCTTAAATTTTTGCAGAAAGGTGTCCTTCACTAGGGCCCAAGAAGCTATGGAACATGTAGGTAGGTGGATTGGTGCAGGAGCACCTGCCAAGTGCCTAAGTGCAAACTTGTTTTGAAGATTTTGTTTTAAATTTCCTTTTTGTTGTTTTTGATAAGGTCATGTTGACCACTAGTGGTGACCTAGGGATGGTTTTGCTCAGTTGGAATGAGGATAACAAGAGTTAAGTAGTTGTAACTCTTCATTTTGGATATATTGTAAAAATTGCCTAAGTGTTTGAAACCACGTTGGGTTTTACAAAAGTGCATTTTTAGGTCATCTAAGCTCGACCCAAGAAGCAAAACGGTTTGGGAGGAATATTTAATGATAGCCTCGACCTTTGTGTAGGGTTAGAAGTTTTTGTACAGACTGTGTCTTCCAGAAATTGAAGGAAACAACGTTCTTGTTATTATTTTCCTGGTTTTTGTTCATTTATAGCGCTTTAATGGATTAGATGTATTTTTTTTTTTGTTGTAGGAGGTAGTAGAGGTTGTGTATAAGTCTTGTGTAACATTTGGCAGCTTTATTATTCATTTTTCTTAGTTATTTGTGAATAGTTTAAATCCAGCCTGTTGCTGGTATGAACCAGGTACCCTGGAGAAAATGGAAGTCTAGACCATCTTTCCTCCGTATAATTTGTACGGCCTTTTGGGAAGTGGTCCTAGACTCCATGCCTATATATATGATAGTTATTAGGGTTTGTGGCAGTGCAGGAGGTGCTAACAAATGGATGCCCTAGGTGAGCTAGAGCAGGCCCGGTTGGGGCAGTCTTGAAGGAAAAGTGACATATCTTGCAGGGGAATAAATATTTTTGAGAAATTATTTTTGGAGAATTTAGGGGAAGGTATTGGATATCCTTGGAGGTTAGGAGGAGGTTCCAACAGGCCATTTGGTGGGAGAACTTTTCACCAGTCCGAAATCAGCCAGAAAAGTTAGGTAACCCTAGGGTTCTTAGCCATTTTTGTGTTTGGGCTGTGTACGGCCTGTACAGGCTCAAGACCCTAGAAATATTGAAGGTATAGGCAGGGAAAACACCTTTCATAAGCCAAGAACCACATTTCTTTGGTGGGTTTAGGAGGAAAAAGAAAATTAACCCTGTTCAGAGACCTAATTGGGGGTTTAAGGCTACTGGCCTTCCAAGCCTATGGAGTAGGCTTTATGCAAGTGTTGATAAGATGGAGTCTACGTGAAGTTGCTGGAACCTTAGGAGGTATTTTTGGAGCTTTGGAAAATATTCCCTCACTCCTGCAAGATCCTTTTTTTTGTATTGAGGGAGGATTAGTCTTTTTGGTTGCATAAAAGGCTAAGGAAGAATGGAGTCATAGCACCAAGAACTGTTTGGTAGCAACAATTTAGTGATGATAGCAGAGTTGGCAATGAACCAGGGGTACCTAAACTAGTAGAGGACCTACAGGTTGAATGGTGGATGAAGTGACACCTTAGGAGTTCTCAAGGCAAGAACTCAGAGCATTGAGATTGTGATTGTCTCAATCCAACCTTGTACCTATCATGGATGTACCAATAGAATGCTTCATCCCACAATGAGTAAGGGAAGAGCCTACAAGCCAGTATTCGTGTTCAATCTACATATCCTTCAATGTTGTTTGGAAGATCTTGATGTGTTCTTCTGTTGTTGTTTGTGGATCACGTGGATGAAACTTGGTGCAAAATCTTTATGGATTCTTTGGCATGTCATGGTAATCATTGAAGGATAACAGAGATGGGTTATTTCCCAGCCAAGCCATTGAGGGAAATGGAGGCAGTAATGGATGTGCTGCAATAACTTGGGGTTGAGGTGGGGCAACAGCTGGGACAACACCTTGTGAATGAAGTGTGGGGGTTAGGGCAACACTTTGGTTGTGGGAAGTGAATGGAGAAAATGTTATTTGGAGCAAAGGAGAGGATGGAGATGAAGGGACAAAAGGAGTTGGAGGAGATGGAGGTTGAGTGGGTGGAGCTGAATTTGTTGCTTCCCCTTTCTTGGCTGTCCTAGCCTTAGTAGGGGTCTTTAGCTCTTGGAATTATCCCTTGTCTGGTGTGGACCTGAGTACTCTATGAAATATTTAAGGGGAGAAGGACCCAATTCGATCTAGCTTAGCCTACTTTCCCTCCTTCTAGCACCAATTATGTTGATGGGTGTTTTTGCACTTTCTCAACACAGACAACATACAAGTATCCTATCTCTCTTGAAAGGTAATTTCTGCAACTAAGTTTTAGAAATCACCCTAAGGTCTCTCAGGTGTTAGGTTGTGACTATGCTTGGAATAATTCAATTGGTTGATGTGATTTGCTGGTAATCACAAAGGGAATTTATGGTTTACTAAGCATGGGGAAATTGGGTCTACAAATGGAGTTTTATAAATTTTGGAAATGGATGAACAGTTGTTGCAAGTTCAAAACAACAAGCTAAGACTCCATCTTGTTCATCAGATTTTGCTTTACAATGATGTTGGAACTTTGTTTTAACTTCATATTTTAAAGAAATAGCAAAACAGAAAAGGGGTAAGAGGTTTCCTAGACCTGCAACTAATGATGAATAGTAACAATGGAGGATGCTATAGTGGAAAGATTCCCCAAACTGAATCCTACTTAATCATGGACAACTCGCAGTCTTATAAAATTAGTGCAATCTTCAAGAGGTCTTTGCAGATTTTCAGACTGTATATTCACCTTTGATGCATGAAAAACAATTGAACTTAAGTGCAACATGACCAATAATGCTCAGACTAACTTTACACAAAAGTTTATCATCAATAAACAACAAAAAGTATGAGATGGAAATGCATCAAACACCATAGCATACTTAACCATTAAAGCATAGCATGAACTACCAACTAAAAATAACTTAAAAATTGAAACAACAAAGCTAAAATATACTACTTGGAGATAGAATCATGCACACATGAGAGCAATACACAAGAAACCATCAAAACAATGCTTTTGTCATATATTTTGTAGTGGAATGTCTTTACAACAACTCATCTCTCTTGGAAATGAGAGGATGCCCCCTATTTATAGTTTTCAATATGTAGAATGAATGGACAAGATTCATTTATAATGAGTGGCTTAGATTCATTCTAACTTAGGGTTTCACCTACCCCTAATATATTACAATAAAAAATAGACTTTTGTCTTTTTCCCTATTTTTTCTTCTAGTCTATTTTGTCTTTTAGCTGTATCCAGCCTTTTAAGCTATTTCAACAAGTATTCATCATCAATGATAGGCTTTCCAACCTCCTTTTGGGCCATTGCATATTCTACAAACTTTCCAATCATAGCCAACAACTTCTTTTCTTCGGAGATCTTAGATTTAGGGATATGAAAGGCTATCTTCTTGAATATTTAAGTGATTTGGTCCTAGTGCTTGGTGCAATTTGGCATAGCCTTGATAACCTGCTATGATTCAGTGAAGTCCCTCATAGAAAAATCCATAAAATCCAACGATAGCATGTCACTAGCTCCCTGTTCCATTTTCTTTTGGAATAATGGCTTGATCTTCTCTAGATCTAGGTCTAGGGTGAGCATCTCATAATTTGTCATCATATTCAAATAATCCCCCCTATCCATCCGGTGTTCTGCAACCCACTCATTATCAAGATCCAATTCGTGTAAGGCCTTTTCCAAAATCTTTTTCCTATAATCAAGATTTATTAACCACATCTCAACTAGCCATTGATCTTCTTTAGGTAGCACCAAATCCTTTTCACATGTTTCCTGGGAGAGCTTTAGGATGCTCTGTAGCTTAGGATTGGTGATCCTATATAGCTCGGGGAACTCCTTGCAGGTATTCATCATGTCTTCCACTTTTTGCAAACTCCAAAATTTGTTGTACAATTCTGACCGCATAAAAGATGCCCATATCACCGTTGTATATCACCCTGTTGAACCAGTCTACGATGGACTTGGTCCAGTTCTTCATTTTTTGCATCTTATTTATTTCCTTATTTGAAATCAAGGAAAGCGCCAATGATTCAGTCAGAGCCTTTTCTTTTGTTGAAGTCCACTATTGGATATAGGTGGCGAGGTCTGCCACCTGTGCTTTAAACTCTTCTTTGGTAGATTGGTCTATATTCATTTGTTGGATGATAATGGACACTGACCCTTGAAGGTCATCCATCTTCTGTTCATGGGTCGCTGGGCATAGATTAATAGTAGATATATGGTAGTCCTGGCCCTAGATAGTGCTTGCATCCTTGCCTACTACCAGAGTGGCTATCTATAGTGTCTGAGATCCAGAAGTGTCAATTGTTATATGTGATCCGATCTTTGGATTCTTTTCCTTGTAGGTCCTTGCCTAAGCTCTAGTCAGTATGGCCTCCAATCGCACCTGAGGGTCAACAACCATGGGAGATTTCTTCTTCAATTGCTTCTCTAGCTATGTAGGGACCTCTATTTTGTTGAGAAGTTGTTGAAGATGATTTAGCATTGTTGTCATTGATGTCAAAACCTTCAATCTGGAAGGATGTGCTCTAGATGATGAACAAACTTAATCTATCCTATCATATGCTATGTTGTTATGTAGTGTGGATATTATCTTTGATCCAGATATGACAGTACTTCTTTTTGGGACATCTTTTGAATTCAATTTATGCAATATAATGAAGTCTAATCTTTTGATGTTGGTTGCTGTGCTCAAAGCTTCTCTGGGTAACCTTTCTATCCAAAACTTCATGTAACATGTTGCAATTTTTTGTATGTCAAATTGTGGTTCTTTGGTTGACACTGAAATTGATGATAATCAAGATTTGGTCTTGGTTGTGGTGTTCTCATTGGCTTTGGAATATATTTCATGTAATTAAATGTTTGCTATCTCTTGGAAATTATGCTATCTTAAGTATGACCTATTTTTGGTCCCTTGGTAACATGGTAAGAAGATATTTATGTACGACCTATCTTTTGGGTCTGGTGCTAGCATGCAAGACCTTATTGGATATCTCAAGGTTGTTCTTCATGCCAACATGTTTTGTGGTGATTTAATTCAAATTATATTTGGCTGACTTGGAAGACTATGAAGACATTGTGTCTAGCTGACCTAGGAGATTATGATGGCATGGAATGGTATAAGTAAAGGTTGTTTTTGTTCGATGAAATGAGAAGTGTGGAGTATCATGTGTGTGAGAAGATAAGAGGGTACAAAGGATGAAGTAATCTATCTTGTAGATTTTGTGCGAAGAAGTGCAAAAGTTTCTTGATCAATTCTACTCCAGGAAGAAATTGTGCTCTTAACCAGAACTGAACTCATGCATATGTAGATGCAATTTCATTAGTTCACTTTTGTCATTGAGACTACTTTGTAATTTGTTGTTTTGTATTTGGGTTGTGAGCCCACCAAAAGTGAGCCATTTTCTGTAGGCAGTGAGCCTTTCTCTTTTGATAGTGAGCCTTTTTGTATCTTTGGCTATAATAGCTAGGCAATGAGCCCAACTGATAGTGAGCCACCTTGTAGTGAGCAACTTGGCAGTGAGCCTTTGTAAAAATCACCTTAACCAGTGTCACCTTAACTGGTGTTTTATAATTAAGAATTTGCATTCTCTGTGGTTTTTACCTTCTTGGGTTTCCATGTAAATTCTGGTGTTCATTGTGCTTAGTGTTGTTGTGTGCATTCATGTTCATATCTATTTGATTCATTTCTGATTGGTATAAGTTTACTCCTGATTAATCAAAGTAAAGAAAATTGTTTGATGATAATTGATTCACCCCCCTCTCAGTTATCCAGACTGTTCAACATCTTTGTTGTTTTGGTGATTCATGATCACCTTCCTCTTCTTGTTCCTCTTGAGACTCATTCCTTTCATGCATAAGAGATTCTTCATCATCCTTCTCTTCCTCAGTTGGATCCTTTTCTTGTGTAGTCTTTTCTATGCTAGGCTTAGTGGAAGCTACATTCTCCTCAATAGTATTCTCCTCTTGCAATGCTTTCTCTTCTTCTTTATCTTTTTCTTCCTCATTTTTGGGAGGCATTTCTTCTTGCCCCAAGCCTTCATCTTGGTCAGTTTATGAAGGTTCGTCAACTATTTCCACATTGTCATCTTTGTCCATTTTCCCTTCTTCGAGGAGATGCTCCTCAAGGTTTTCTTCCTTATCTTGCTCATGACCAGAGGTATCAACCTTATAATACTCATCCAGTTTATCACCACCTTCATCCTTAGATGATTGTTGTGCTTCTTCATTAGAAGCCACCTTGTCGACATTTATACTCAATCCACCCTCAGGATGCTCAAAATATTCATCTTGGTCAGAATCCTCGCACTCATTAGCGATGTCCTTAATAGTTTCTTTGTTTTGTTCTATGTTAAGTCTCTTCATTTCTTTGGAAATTTACATCATCACCTCCATCTTCAATGACTTAGTAGGTGGTGGAGGGACAGGTAAGGAGGTAGAAAGTTGGTCTATTAGTGCTTTAACATTGGGGTCGAGGATTACCCCATAGAGCTCAATGGCAACATTCTGCATATAAGCTGTGAAGGCATGTGGCAAGGTGATAGGTGCCATAGATGTTGATGGCATGGAAGGAAGTAGAGTGGAAAGAGTAGTTAGTGGAGGCGAGAGTGAGGAGGACAATAGAAGGGAAGTAGTGGAAGAAGAGAAGTTCAACACTATCATGGGAGTAGTCAGTGAGACGAAGGTGAGGTGGAATGATATGCCCACAACGGGCAGAGATGAGATGGGAAAAGATTTGGGAGTGAAAGGGAGTAGTGTGGTGGTGGCAGCAATAGTTGATGGGATGGAAGAGGTGGTAGGTGGGGGTGAGCGAGGTTGCTCAGACTCTTCTTCCTCTTCATGTTGGTTTTCCACCTCCTGAATAGTTGGCATCTTGAGAACAAATATTCCTATTCTTTTTGCCTTCTTTGATGGCTAACCCTCTATTGCCTTCCTGGAATACACTTTGTACTTGGGCTTATGATCAAGTGCATCTTTCCTCTTTTGGGATCTTGTGACCGGCGCGAACTTGGGAGCATCTCCTGATGAGCCCATAGCGACACCTCTATCTGTTTCTCTCTCAATATCATCTTCAAGCTCCCTGTATGTGATCTCTACACCTTGCTTTTGTAGTCACAACAACACAATAGAAAATTAGCGTTGACTTTTGTGCTAGATTTTAGTGTATTTTAGTCCATCATTTGGAGTCATCTGACGGCACAAAAGTTGGAAAAAATTAGTTTGTTCATTTCATTGTAGGATTTTGTGCCGTCTTTAGTGCCCACTTTTTCACCAAAAATAGCGTCAAAAATTTGGGGCCAACAATAGTGTCTCCTTTAGCGTTGGAAATAGTGCCAAAATTTGACGTTAGAAATAGCACTTAAATTGGGGCCCAATTTTTCTTCCATGTCTGCTCCCATTTTTGCTTCTAGTTTTGCTTCAAGTTTTGCTCTGAGTTTTTCTCCTAGTTTTGCTTCCAGGTTTTCTTCTAGGTTTGCTTCCTATTTTGCTTCCACTTTTTCTTCTGATGTTGCTTCCAGTTTGCTTCTAGGTTTGCTTCCAGTATTGCTTCCAGCTGTGCTTTCGGTTTTGCTTCCATGTTTGCTTCTAGTTGTGCTTCTAGTTTTGCTTCCAATTGTGCTTCCAATTTTGATTCAAGTTTTGCTTCAAATTTTGCTTCCGATTTTGCTTCCACTTTTGCTTCTAGTTTGGCTTCTAGGATTGCTTCCAGTTTTGCTTCCAATTTTTCTTCCAATTTTGCTTCCAGTTTTGCTTCCAATTTTGCTTCAAATTTTGCTTCTAGTTTTGCTTTCAGTTTTCCTTCCAGATTTTCTTCTGGTTTTTCTTCCAGGTTTGCTTCTGATTTTGCTTCCGTTTTTACTTCCAATTTTGCTTCCAATTTTGCTTCTAGTTTTCCTTCCAAATTCGCTTCCAGTTTTGCTTCCGATTTTGCTTCCAGGTTTGCTTCCAATTTTGCTTCCATTTTTGCTTCCTACGTTCCTTCTAGTTTTGCTTCCAATTTTGCTTCTGGTTTTGCTTCCAAGTTTGCTTCCAATTTTTCTTCCAAGATTTCTTTTGGTTTGCTTCTAGTTTGGATTCCATTGCTGCTTCCAGTTTTGCTTCCAGTTTTGCTTCAAGGTTTGCTTCCAGTCTTGCTTCCAGGTTTGCTTCCAGTTTTGGTTCTAGGTTTTCTTCCAATTTGCTTCCAATTTTTCTTCCAAGGTTGCTTCTAGTTTGCTTCTAGTTTGGCTTCCATTGTTGCTTCCTTTTTTGCTTCTAAAAATGCTTCTTGTTTTGCTTCTAAAAATGCTTCTTGTTTTTCTTCCTTTTTTTCTTTTAAAAATGTTTCTTGTTTTGTTTCCTTTTATTAATTTAATATGTTTTATTTCAATTTAATTAGTTAAATATATGATGCCTCTTAAATAACTCATATGATTATAGAGTAAGTAAGTAAATTATTTAACTCATATTATTAAATAACAAAATAATTATTATAACATGATCATCATCTATAATTAAAATAAGTGAGTCAAATATCTATAATTTAATTGAATTTGACAACATCCATCCTGAGTAGTAAATTAAAATCATCGTACGTAATAAATATCCATCCAAAAATCATCGACCACTTTTAATATATATAAATTGATAAGTCAATACTGATAAGATCATCATCATATATAACTAAAACAAGTTGAAGTAAAATATGCCAGTAGATCAATAACATGTCAAAATGATACATGCCCAACAATTGACATAAGTCAAAATGATACATGTAAAAATGATATAAGTAAAAATGATAAATTATTTAACTCAGATTGATACAAGTCAAGATGATACATGTCCAAATGATATAAGTGAAAATGATAAATGTCAATATGATACAACTCAATAATATGATACTGTAGGCCATGAAAATGATACATATGATAGTAACCATGAAAAGAGGCATCATAATGATATATCAACAATGATCCATGATGCAACCTATGTGATCATGAATATCACTGGGTACTACCATAAATTGGCTTATCATCATCACCACCATCGTGATCATCATCATCATAATGATATATGAACAATGATCCATGATGCATTCTATATGATCATGAATGTCATTGGGTACTACCAGCAACTACCTCATTATCATCATCATCATCATCATCATCATCATCATCATCATCATCATCATCATCATCATCATCATTATCATCATCATCATCATCATCATCATCATCATCATAACGATACATGAACAATGATCCATGATGTATTCTATATGATCATGAATGTCATTGGGTACTACCAGCAACTACCTCATTATCATCAACACCATGATGATGATGATGATTGTCATCGTCATCATCACCATCATTGTCCTCATCATTGTCATTGGCCTCAATGCCTTCTGTATCTGCATCATCATCATCCTTTGCCATGTGATCTATACCGGTAGAACCAATATTTTCTGGATCTATATCATGATTAGGATCATCTTGATCTTCTGGAAGACCCATGTTCTGTAAAAAAAACATTTAAAATAAAAAAATATTATTTATTTCATGCAATAATTTATTTTTTTGTTATATATCTAATATTGAAACATACGAGAAGAAACCATAATCATATTACATCATATCAAACTGCACATACCATAATAAAATTTCAAAAAATTTACAACTAATATGTGATTCCAATGATGTAAAACATGCAACAATTCTAATAGACATTAGTAAAGATCATAAAAAAATTTGTTATACAATTTAACTATCAACTATAAATTCTATTACATAACCTTAAGTGCCAACCCTCTGCAAAAGAATGAGGAGACTGCAAGAAGATTGGCTACAGGGGGAATTGGTACAGGAGATGGATATGGCTCTTCCAAACCATCCACTGAGATGGTTTTGATACAAACATGTGGAAGATATCCCCATTTCTAGAGAGCTCATGATTTAGGTTGATATGAAAAATGATGTTGTTCTGGTACCCATATATGGCATGATGGTTGCATTTCATGTAGCCACCATCAAGAGTGTTACAAGCCAACAAGATGGAGGGAATTCTTATATAAGGATAATTTTCAATGTTCCAGGTACCAAATTTAATGCCAACTACATGCCAACATTGAAATTCCCTAGCATTATTTATGTTAAGAAAATTTCCTTTAGATCTAAGGATTCAAAGCGCATCAACCATGTGGTACAAATGATTAAATACCACAAATGATATGTAGCAATGAAAGATTTTGAAAAGGAAGAGAGAGCTACACTAGTGACTCAAGAGAAACTTCAACTTTCAAAAACAAAGGCAATTAGGCTGGAAAAATTGTGGATTAGGCCAACATTTGGTGGAAGAGGAAGAAATATGAATGGAACTATGAAGGCCCACCATAATGGATTTCAATATTCAACCATGAGAGAAAAAGAGAGAGCTAATATCATGTATTAATAAATTAAGCATGCATTCTTCTAGCTAGTGGAGAAGGAGATGATTACTTTGCTTCATTTTCATTTGCATAACCATATCATGGCATCGGAACCATGAAGACCAAGGATGTCCAGTTTTATGTGGAGGTAATGGATGTGGTCCAAACTTTAGGAGGGGAAAGAAGGTCAATGTATGATCCTGATGAAATTAAGGAAGAATAGAAAGAGAGGAACAAGAAAAATAAAATCAATGCAGAGTTTCAAGGATTTGTCAAGTAAGAGAGCTATGGGAGCAACCTCATCTAAAAGATTTTTTACTAGAGTTTGATATACCATTTAGAGAGCTTGGTTTTCATGGAATTCCTTTCAAATCCCTTGCTTTTATTGTGTATGGTAGAGTTGGTGGAATTACCTTTCTTATTAATCACTATTAGTGAGATTGAGATTGTTAATCAATTGGGCACTAATTTCCTCTAGCAATGAAAGAGTTTGAAAAGGCAGAGAGAGCTACACTGGTGACTCAGGAGAAACTTCAGCTTTCAAAAACAAAGGAAATTAGGCTGGCATACTTGTGGATCAGGCCAACATTTAGTGGAAGAGGAAGAAAGATGACTAGAACTTTGGAGGCCCACCATAATGGATTTCAGTATTCAACCATGAGAGCAGAAGAGAGAGATGATATCATGTATGAAAATATTAAGGATGCATTCTTCTAGCCAACAGAGAAGGAGATGATTACTTTGCTTCATTTTCATTTGCATAACCTTATCATGGCATTGTAACCAAGAAGACCAAGGATGTCCAGTTTTATGTGGAGGTAATGGATGTGGTCCAAAATTTAGGAGGGGCAAGAAGGTCAATGTATGATCCTGATGAAATTGAGGAAGCACAACAAGAAGGGATAGGAAAAATAAAATCAATGTAGAGTTTCAAGGATTTTTCAAGCGAGTAAGAGAGGTATGGGAGCAGCCCCATCTAAAATATTTTGAACTAGAGTTTGATACACCATTTAGAGAGCTTGGTTTTCATGGAGTTCCTTTCAAAGCCCCTTCTTTTATTGTTCCTAGGGTAAATTGTTTGGTAGAGTTGGCGGAATTACCTTTCTTAATAATCAATATTAGTGAGATTGAGATTGTTAATCAATTAGGCGCTAATTTCCTCTAGCAATGAAAGAGTCTAAAAAGGCAGAGAGACATACACTGGTGACTCAGGAGAAACTTCAGGTTTCAAAAACAAAGGCAATTAGGCTAACGGACTTGTGGATCAGGCCAACATTTAGTGGAAGAGGAAGAAAGATGACTAGAACTCTGGAGGCCCACCATAATGGATTTGGTATTCAACCATGAGAGCAGAAGAGAGAGTTGATATCATGTATCAAAATATTAAGCATGCATTCTTCCAACCAGTGAAGAAGGAGATGATTACTTTTCTTTATTTTCATTTGCATAACCATATCATGATGTGGGAACCAAGAAGACCAAGGATGTCCAGTTTTATGTGGAGGTAATGAATGTGGTCCAAAATTTAGGAGGGGCAAGAAGTTCAATGTATGATCTTGATGAAATTGAGGAAGAACAACAAGAGAGGGACAATAAAAATAAAATCAATGTAGAGTTTCAAGGATTTGTCAAGTGAGTAAGAGATCTATGGGAGCAACCTCATCTAAAATATTTTGAACTAGAGTTTGATATACCATTTAGAGAGCTTGGTTTTCATGGATTCTTTTCAAAGCCCCTGCTTTTATTGTTCCTATGGTAAAATTTTTGGTAGAGTTGGTGGAATTACCTTTCTTAGTAATCACTATTAGTGAGATTGAGATTGTTAACCTTGAGAGAGTAGGACTTGGGAAAAAGGAATTTGATATGGCTATTGTTTTCAAATAATTCAAGCAGGATGTACTCTGCATTGACGCCATTCCTCAATCTTTGCTTGATGGCATCAATGAATGGCTGAACTCCATGGATATAAAGTATTATGAAAGCAAAATGAACTTGAATTGGAGGCCAATTTTGAAGACTATTACTGATGATCCAAAAAAATTTATTGAAGATGGTGGTTGGGAATTTTTAAATATGGAAGCTAGTGATTATGATTCTGATAATTCAAAAGAGTTAGATCAAGGATATGAACCCTTTGATGTAGTAGAGGAATCAAAATCAGATGAGGAAGGTTCAAAAGATGAATCTCTTGTGGAGTTAGATAAGGATGACGAAGAAGAAGAAGATTCTGAAGGGGAGGAAGGTAAAACATGGGATGAATTAGAAGCTAAAGCCAAAAATGCAGATAAGGAAAAGGGAGAGGAGTCTGACAGTGAAGAGGAAAGGTGACAATGAAAGGTAAATGCTAAAGGGAAGTCTCGGGCACCATATATTAGAGATTCAAGAGGAATGCCTGCTAAGAGGCATAAAGTCAGATAAATTGAGTTCATCTACATCCTTCTACTATTTATTCATGCACATAAATGGTTCATCTATTTATGCAAATGATGCATATATGTTAACTTGATCAGTGCTGCTACTTTGGTAGTTTGACTTCAATGACAACCAACCATTAGGCCATTTTGTGCGGGAGCATGTTTGTGTTTTTAGTTAGCTTTTCTGGATAGCTCTACTTGGTGTTAAGGACATTCCATTTATATTTTGAATGTTAAGAAGTCTAGTATTACACGCTTCTCTATGTTGCCCATATCAGGTTGCAGGTTTTTTACTACTGATTTCTTTATTTATGGAGTTTTTTTAACTTGGAAGATAGGAATTTACGGCCTTTTTTTAAATTAGATGGACAAATTAAGTGGCTGGTTAGCTACGCCAAGTGATGTAGACTAGAAGGATGTGTTAGATCTATAGGATGCCTACCAAGATGCATCAAAACATTCTTACATGTTAAAAGAATGGCAACATTGTGAGGAAGGATGACAAAGATGCATGTGGATCACTTAGTAGAATGGCAACATGAATTCAAGGAAGCACTACTTGAGATACCATGTTTGAGAGAAAATAAGATAAATCAAATCAACATGGGACTAAGTTACTCAAATGATACAAATCATAACTTAAATGAGGACACTTAAGAGATATTAAAAGACAATGGTCATTAATTAAAAGATGCGATGAAAACAAGGCATGAACGTCACCCATTACCCATTAAGGAAAACAATATTTTTTTCCGCAACATGAAATAATGGGACAATTGAGTGGGATCTAGGGCCAACAAAGAAGCACTTTAGAACTCATCCTGCGCATCAATAAATAAATCAACACAAGAAATGCAAATTGACATATTAACACAACAACTAAGTTATTGAAAGTCAACTATTGATACCTTGTTGTCCATCCAGATTAAAAAATTGGCCCACTTTTTGCTTTGTAACTTTTCCTTTTCAAATTGCTTTGGATGCTAGCCATATTTCTCCTCCTGTCAAAACATGGCACATGGAATAGTTAAACTAATCAATATGAAATCATTTAATTTTTCCTAGGGAATGAAAAAAAATATCATTTAACATATTAAATATACTTACAAATTTATAGATCAAGGCTTGTAAACCTTTCTGGCCACTGTGATGCATGGCACAAAGTTTTTGAAGCCTAGCCTTGGAGGCCTTGTCCTAAAACATATACTAATTCAATTTAACTATGCACAAATAAAATTAAAAAATCGTTTAATAAATTTGATATAATCTTATGAGAAAATTCAAATATCCGCGTACTCTCCTCACCAGACTTCCTATGTGCTTCAGACTTCTTATATGCTTTTACAAGCTCTTTCCATACTTTGACACTTACATCAATTGGCCTTTTTTTGAGCCTTAGCTCAGGAGGGATTTTTTTTATCTTCTTGGTTTGGTTGCACCAAAATCTCTTACAATTTTGAGACATTTATAGCTTTACCTTCTTCATAGACCAACTTGTGCCAAATTCAGTCTGCATGTCATTCATAACTAATTTTTGCAGGTGTATGGGTATCTTTGAGAATGGAAAATGTAGATGGTCTTTGAATCGTTGAAGGCATGATTCATTCAACCTATTCACAAACCCTTTTCCAGCATCTATCATTTGGACTTCCCCTGAAACCACATCGTATTCTATCTTGCTATTGTAGGTACCAATGCAAGGATGAAAACTTGGTATGGTGGAAGAAGTCTATGTCCCAGGAGTGGGTGGGATAGTGGAAGCCTCTGCTGCATGTTCTACACTCCTAGAGTTTACTGTTAATGATTTCCTCTTGGATCTTTTGCTCGATCCAAGAATGCTTAGGGAATCAATTGATTCCCTTTGACACAATTGATTTGGTTGCAATGTTTGAGGGGCTTCACTAGATTGATTTTCTATGTATCTAGCAAGCATTGTCCAACACACATCATCCAAATTGTTCACTGCCTCTACCCCCAATATGGAAGCCAATGCCTCTTTATCTTTGTCAGTTACATGTCCCTATATATATAAAATAAATTTCTTTCTTTAAATTTAAAAATAAAAAACTAAAAAGTAAAAATGAAAGAAACAAGGGAAACATTTAAAAATATATAAATTGACAATGAATTAGCTCATTATGGCTAGAGTTTGCTCCCTTTGTTCTCTTCCCTCTATCGCTTGACATTTTGAGGTGACCTAGGGAAAATTATTTTCGTCTAGTCTATGGAGGAAAATGAAGTACACACTGTCAGGTATAAAAGTTTTCGTCCAATTTGTGGTATGAAAGTTTTACCTTGAATGACTCTCTTTCTGATTTTAAATGCCTATGAATCAATTGCTTGCACACTTGTATAGAATATAAATATATTTGAAAGGATATAAATATATGAAAAATGAAACAAATGTATTGTAAAAAATTGACGCTTGCACACCTGTATAGAATGGTAATCTTTGGGGGATAAAAAGGGCGCGAAGTGTGGTTTTATTGAGAGTTAACATAGATAGGTCCCATGCCCGAGTCACATCCACTGATTAGAAAGAAAATGAATGTGTGCACACAATCAATTCAAAACCACGAGCTCATTGTTCTGTAAAAGAATAATTGAAAATTAGTAATAGCTAATTGAAGCCTGAAGGTCTCACAAATTTGAGGAAATGATCTATTATTCAGCTGTCATCTCAAAATCCCTATCTCCTTGTATTGTCTTGACCAACCTTTGTTCCCACGAGACTTGGTTGCAGTGGGGCAGATGCAGTTTAACGACTTGTCTTGAAAGCACTCATCTACTTTTTTATGGAAGGAAGGTCTGAGAAATCAAACCAAAAATCGAAAGCTTGGGATGGGAATGATAAGCGAACCAGGGCATTAGGGTTTCAAAAATGCTTTCACTACTCTTAGATGTGGAGGAAATAATGTAATGTCTACAATTTTACCCTCGTCCTTTGCAACCACATGAGACTTGAACAATTCACGTGTAAAAAAATAGTATTCACAACCCTTTCTTCACAATCTCTCCATTTAGTCCAAAAAAAAATATTTGTGGGAACAAAAAAATAAAATTGTAACCTTACCTATGGTGTCACAAACTAAATTGAATTTCTAATCTACTTGCTTGTAGCCCTCCTTTGCGCCATTTTTACCTTTTTTCTCCTCTCTTCCTTCGCATGACTTTTTTCTCCTATCATCTCTTCCTTCTTGACGTGGGAAGTTTTAAATTTTTGTTCTTGATTCAATAGTCGACGCTATAGTTGGCGTAGGAAAGTGCACCTAATTTAGCGCAACCTTCTAGCCAAAGAAATGCAATCTATTTGGGATGCAAAAGTCGGCACAAAGTGCACCTAATTTAGCGCCTAGCAGTGAAAAATGATGCATTTTTCTTGGAAGTTGATAAATAAATTGATCTTAAATTGACTTCATCTTCATATGTACAAAGGGAGGAATTATGGTTCCCTATTTTATCTATTCCTTATCCCATGTCAATTTTGTGGGTGCAAAACTAATAGAGGTTAGATTTGTGAACTCAGAAATGACCCCTATACAACTAGATGAGTCATCTAAAGTGTGAAATATATGTCTAAAGTGAGGTTTTGTGTTGGATAGCATATTCATTGAAATGATATAATTGGTGTACTAAACATTATTTACTATGTTGTGTATTATAGGGGCAAGACAAGGCCATGGCAATAGATCGTGTCATGTCAAATGAGAACACAACAGCTGAAGCGAGACATCAGGTTCTCAAATTTTGACTTAACTTAGGAAAAAATGATCTGATATAATTTTGTGATACGTCCATATTTTTTCACAATATTATTGAAAATTATAATGTATTATCCAATCTTGACATAAATTAATGCATGTTGTTGATTATTTTAAATGGAGATTGGAGCAAATGCAGAGCCTGAGCGTTCAACTAGCCAAAGAGGACGTGGACGTTGACCTAAAACTGTTAAATCACGTAGAAAACAATGGGTGTTTGAGGATATGATAGATCATGCAGAAACAACAAATGATTGTATTGAACAAGAGGTTGGTCAGGACTATACATGGGATGAATACTTTGAGAAAATATGACTAAAGTGAGGTTTTGTGTTGGATAGCATATTTGTTGAAATGATATAATTGGTGTAGTAAACATTATTTACTATGTTGTGTATTATAGGGGCGAGACAAGGCCATGGCAACATATCGTGTCATATCAATTGAGGAAAAAATGAATGAAGCGGGACATCAGGTACTCAAATTTTGACTTAGGAAAAAATTATTTGATGGCATTTTGTGATACGTCCATCTTTTTTCAGAGTATTATTGAAATTTATAATGCATTATCCAATATTGGCATAAAAGAAGAAGATATGTACGTGGATGTGGACCTAAAAATGTTAAATCATATTGACAACAGTGGGTGGAAGAGGATATGACAATGGATCTTCCAGACACAACAAATGATTGCACTGAACAAGAGGTTGGTCAGGACTATAGGACATGGGATGAATACTTTGAGAAAATTGTTGTTTGTGGATGTTCTATATGTCGTGCAAAGAAACAATTCAAACGAGAAATTGTACAAAGACATGACATATGTGATGAGATTCCAGTTGGTAGCATGCTTCCTACAATCGATTCAAATCCAATAGGAATTGTGGTAAGGAATTTTTCAATTTGATATAAATAACATGTATACTTTGTTTAAACATTGTTTTATATTATTTTAATATCTAATCTTTTTCTCAATGGATACTTGCAGGATAAAGTTCTTGGTTTAAAGTTTCTTGGATCACCGACTTCCAACCTAGAGGGAAATGATCATTTATTAGATGGTACATCTAACAAAAATATGTGCCAATATACCAGCTCAAAAGATGAGGAATTGATGGAAATAAGTCACAGAACAAGAACTAGTTTAAAGATGCATAATTTGCTTAAAGACAAGGGGAGGTGGACTACATAGCCTATGAGAATGAATGTGATGGAGATGATGACTTTCCCTTGAGTTTGAGATCAATTTACAAAGAGACATTTGATCATCGACTATATTGCGCTTGTCCTAGTGATCAAAAACTACCTAGAGTGTACAAGGTGTTTCAATTTTGGGGATACAACTACATGATACGACCCTCCAATATTCATGGAGTGAATCTAGGCTTCTTTATTATCGAAAATGTACATGTGGGATCTAAACATAGAAACAATTCAGAACAAACCACTAGGAGATTAATGCTATATTATGGTCCATCATATTATAGTGGTGAATGGAGAAGGCTAGCAGAATATAAGTCTAACATGTCAGCATATGGTCTAAATTCAAATATGTATACACATCGTCTCCAATTGGAAAGTGGAAAAGAAATAATAGAGGTCATATTATGTATATAGATGGGCATGCATACACACACAAAAATATTGCAGGATTTATAAATAGTAGTAAGGGAAGGGACCCTAATGTAAGACCAAATTGTCAATTTGTTGAGGTTATAATTGATAAACATGGAGATATGGAAAGAGAGGTTGATAGATTGATAATGGTTGAGGTTATGAAGGACCTTACCATTGGGGATGAGTTATTGATTGATTACCCCTTCTTAAAACACAATCCTGCGTGAAAGAAAAGGGAAGAACAAGGTCTCCCTAAGGATGTTCTTAAGGGTAGAAAACCAAAGAATAATAAATGAGTGTGGACTGATGTTTTATAAACTATGTTGTCAAAATTGTGTTTTATTTAAATTATTGTATAAAAAAGGTATTCTATAAAATAATGTTCCATTATTCAATTGATGTATATATGTTCATACAATTTATATTTATATTTTTAAGCCATATTTGATTATATTTCTCTAAAATTGATACATTTATGACTTATCCAATTGTTGGAAAATATTAAATAATGCTTGCATTTGTTGATAGGTAGAAGATGTTGATGAAACAAATACTAATACCCATGATCCAACTGGGTTATTAAGATTTGGACGGGATGATCCAAACCATCCTTTAAACAATACCAGGGCGAAAAGAGCAAGTTTGAAGAGATTACTACCACCTGAGAAATTCGAAGAGCTGATGAGATTCCACCTAGCCTTAATGATGATGATCATGATAGGGAAAATGCAATGCATGAAGAAGGATTGAATGAAATGCTTACAAGTTTCTTTGGGGATGGAAACAATGATGCCAATAATGATCATATGGTTGATAGTAAAGATGATAGTAGGGGTAATTACCACCAACGTAATGTTGATGATAAAAACCTGAAAGACTCCATCAAGTAGGCAAAAAAGACACACATGTTCAAATTGGGTGCAAGTAGAACCTCACAACTAACATGCACATTAATATTATTAGAAAAATTTAGTATTTGGTTGGTCAAACAAAGGATTCACTACCCTACTGAAGTGAGTTGAAATCCATTTCTTACTTTGCACTGTCAATTGGTGTACACAATTTGTAAACATTCATAGACTTCGTTTATATTTCTTTAAGGGAATTTTAAAACCATATATTATATATAAATAGTCCTAGTATAGATTGACATATGAAACATGTTCATCATAAGTCAAACATTCAATTGATTTACTCTCTGGCAATCTTACAGGGCACTAAAAACTAAAATATTCCCTGAAGAGAATGTGTTGCCATCAACTTGCAAAGAGGTGTGTTTGTTGTTGGTTGAGTTGGGGATTGAATATAAGCAAATTAATTCATGTAAAAATAATTTCATTTTATACAAAGATGAATATTAGAACAAGGTAGAATGCCCTATATGCAAAGAGGAGAGATATAGTACAGATGTACACGGTCCTATAGTTCCAAAGAAAGTTTTATGTCACATGCCAATTATACCTAGAGTTCATGAATTTTTCGTTGCAAGTCACTTGCACAATTGATGGAATGGCATGCAAAGAACAAGAGTAAAGATGGATTCATGCAAATTCCGGCCTACTCCAAAGCAATGAAATACATAGAGGAAAAATGACCAAGAAAATTCAAAGATGAACCCTGTAGTATTTGGTTTGGTCTTGTAATTGATGGAGTGTTCCCATTCTCTTTCCTAAGCTCAAATTATAGTGTTTTCCAGTCGGATTGATAGTATACAATATTCCCCCATGGATGAGTGTTAGAAAGGAGCACCTTATACTGACTCTCATTGTTTTAAGAAAACATCAAGTTAAAAACATGGATGTTTATCTTGTGCCTTTTATTGATGAGATACAACTGCTATGGAAAGGCATAAGAATGTATGACATATCACGTCCTCTATGAAATAGGTCCTTCATGTTGTATGGTGTGCTATGTTGGACTATTCATGATTTCCTAGGACTTGGTGTTTGTTTTAGTAAGATAAAATATTTATGTATTTACACTCATAATTTATTTTCATCCCAACTTTCATACTTAGTTTTATACTATTTTTTTATGTTATTAACATTAATTGTTGAATTGTAGGGCTTCAAACAAAGGGGATATTTTCATGTCCAAGATGTGCAAAACAATTTCAAGGGCGGTATTCTAAAGATATACATAAATTTATTTACGCAAACAACAGGGTTTTTCTACCACTAGATCATAGGTTTAGAAATCGCTAGAAGAATCAATTTGATGGAAAAGTTGAAAATAGAGGCCCTACCATGATTATGGGTCTAGGTGATTGGCTTAAGAAGTATGAAGATGCTGAATTGAAAGCTTGGGAATATTTTTTTGATCGGGGTGATTCAATTGAAGAACAAAACAAGTTGTAGTTCATATGCCATAAAGAATGAAAAGGAAATCCATATTTTATGAGCTCCCTTACTAGAAGGATCTATTAATATCTCACCTATTAGATCCTATGCACATCTTCAAAAATGTCCCAAATTCTATATTTTGACATATATCAGGCAAAGAGAAGGACACCTCGTCTTCGAGGAGAGATTACTCTTTCGCGAACCAATTTGATAGAAAACATTTGTGGCCAAGCAGGGAAAATGAATCATATGCAGAAGCTCCATGGATTTTGAAAAAAAAGAGCTAGACCAACTAAAAAATGCAATCCATTCAATAAGGACACCTACTGGCTATGAGTCATCATTGGCTAAATCTTTTATAGTTGATGGACATATCACAGGATTTAAAACACATGATTTTCATAATTTAATGAAGGTATTATATATCATCATTTAACATTTACTGGTAATATTGATTGAGTATTTTGATATTTTGTTGTGTGAGAAAAAAATACTAATGAACTTTTCATAAATGTGTTTGATAGCATATCATGCCATTGGAAATTAGGGGGGATTCCTATCTTACAGATGACTTAAGGAATGCCATAAGTCGATTGTCAACATTTACAAGGTATGTGGTTATATGAAATGTTCATGTGTGAGAGACACATAGATATTATATTACATTTTAATTTATGACTAAAGGTTCATACTAATTTACTATTCTTATATTTGGTGGGTGACCTCCAAGGAGATCTACGTATTTGAAGTGCCAAAGTGGAAGAAGGAAATTGCAGAAATTGTATGTGTATTTGAGAAGGAGCTCCCTACAAGTTTCATGGACCTACAAGTCCATTTACTTATACACCTTGTCAATGACATTGAATTGGCGGGTGTTGTATCAATGAGGTGGATGTTTTTCTTTGAGAGGTATATGAAAACTCTTAAAAGATATGTCCGACAAAAGGAACATCTGGAGGGTTGCATGGCTGAAGGGTATGTATTGAATGAAGCATTTTTCTTCTTGTGTGAATTCCTTTGTAAGGATTTTGAAGATGAGCCATGTGTCTGGGATGAAGAATGAGCATCAGATATTATTGATGGAGAAAAACTGTAATCTAAAGGTGTTGAAGTAGAAATTAGTAAGTAAATTCACGATCAATGTGGTTGTTTTTCTTGCAATCATTAATTTACTCTCTAATTTATTTGTCAAATTAACAACATGAAATTTGGAGTTTGAAATAAACATGTTGACATGTAATAGGTGTAGATGAAAGTTCTATACTCGATAATTTCATTCTGTACTACATGGACTTTATGAACAAATGGATTGATCTATATGATAAAAAGAGAGAAGTGTTAGAAGCAAGGAGATAGTTTAAGAGATTGAACCCAAAGAATACTCCAATTCCCACTGATATGCTTGGGGAATGGTGAAAATATTGCACACTAGAATGGGTTATTGAACAAATTCAAAATCAAATAGAAGATGCGGGTATAGATTCAGACATAACAGAAGATGAAATCAACATGTCTAGAGGATGTGAAAGAAATGAACAGTTGGAATTTTACAAAATGTTGTTTCCTTACAGTTTTGACACTATTAACTATTTTAATATTAGTCATTATATTTGTTTTCACTGAAATAAATGGTCTTTCCCAGGTGAGGAAATATCTAGCAATGTGGGCATATGGTCGACATTATCATGTAGAAAGTGTAGATGTAAAGAGACGATCCTTCGATTGTGGCATCATGGTTGACTTCAAGCAATCCAGTTGATCAAGCTCAAAAGATAAGAATATAATTGAAGGGAATCTACAATATGTTGGGAAAATACAAGAAATTATTGAGTTGGATTACCGCTCCTTTAAATTTTGTATTTTTAAGTGTAGATGGTATGAAGCATTTGAGAGGACACGAAGACATGATACCCATAGTGGATTGTTTTCTATAGATTCCTCATGCTTCCTACCAGAGGATAAGGAGGTTTATGTTCTACTAATTCATTGTGATTAGGTATTTCCTTAACTCAAACAAGAAGTGGTAGTGATCATTAATCTATTAATTCATACTTTATTTTGAATATATACGTGTGTTTATTAATCAATAAAATTGTTATAACATACGTCTAATATATGTATTTCATTCATGTGCAGGTATTTTTCTATGAAGATATTTTGGACATGAAATGGATGTTTTTCATACATTATGATCCAAGATTAAGGCATGTATTTGACAAAACATTAGTGGATACTGAGCAAAACAATGATGACAAACAAAATGAGAGAGAGGGATTAGAGAACATTGAAGAAATTGACATCCATGATGATGTTGAAGATGGTTATCTTCAGGCACAAGAAGACAACAATCTAGAGTTAGATGATGTTATGGAAGACAATAATATGGATGGTATAGAAAATGATGACCCAAATACATCTGCTAACAATATAGATGGTGTACAGTCAAATTTCAATGATGATGAAGATGATGCTGGTCTAGATGAGGATGATGATAATATTAAATACTTGAAAGAACATATGATCATCGACAATGATACACTAGATGACATTGCAATAGACAATAATGTTAATGACCAAGACTTCTAAATTTTCAAAATTATTTGTAATCCATGTTTAAAAAAGGATGATTCTTATGGCCCAAACTTTGAAATGTTTCATTAATATTATTTGTGTCGATACAAATTACCTATTGCAACATCCTTAAATTGTTCAATCTTTGGTATGAATTGTTGGAATAAAAAATTACGATTACTTGGATGCTTCTTCCATTCATTTTTTATCAACATATGTTTGTGAAGACACAAAAGTTAATAAAATATTAATGCACGTAACTCAAATTATTTAAATAAGCAACATTGTTAACTTTATTATTTTTAAATAGTTTCCATTTTTATGTTGAACAAAATTTTGAACATGTAACTGAAAAAATCCATAGTAAATGCTTTACTGTATCAGCATATTCATTCACATAAGCATAGTATTGAGGCTCAATAATTGATATTCATTCAAATGTAAGAAGAAATAAGTATGGAAAACATAAGAAAAAATACTTAATGATAACACAGTCATGGAGAATCTCTGATAGTAAGATGTTCTATTTCATTCATAAGCTCAAAATAATCACATAGTAACAACAAATGTTCCTTAATAAATCTTATGAATTTAAATAACTTGAATAAACCACTTTGGAGACAACACAGTAATAGATAAGCATGAAATTTAACACAACAATTGTACACCAAAATAGATTACCAATTATGAGCAATCTTCTCCATTATGTTGTTTCAAATATATATACATTTATAGCAGAAGTCTTTGATATGATATGGATGGGTGGAATGTGCAATCTATCTTCTTACTAATTCTTACTATAACGGAAATGAAAATGGAATATGATATGATGATCCTCTCCAAGTGGCTTGGTTTCCTATTTTTATAGGAGCTGATAAGCTTTAGCCTTTTACAAAAATAGACGACCCTTCAAAACTTCTTTTACTAGCAACTAATTAATTTTCATAATTGAAGAAATAACAAGGCTTAAGACACTTTAGATGTATGTTTCCTTTAATCAATGTAGAAAGCCTGTGATCATCGATCTGGAAAAGCTTTCCTCCATGATAGATTTCGGATGCCCTTGCCTTAGTGGCCTATTCATTTGAAGCCCGACCTTCTCTTCTCGTTGATACCGCGTTGCGTCGGTGGCCACGATATTCCTGGATTTTTGGTATGTTTGCAATATGTGTCTGCCATTGACTATCTAGTAGTGCCTTTGTATCATTGACTTATTTCAGATATCCAGCATCAAGAGCAATCAATCCATCCATGATCAAATTGAGCCTGTGAAGACTGGTGTGACTATCCCCCTGAACATGGGTTAAACACTTATGAATAACCTAACCAAATTCCTTCTTCCATTCATCCAAGTCTTTTATTTGACCATCATCTTTCACATTTTCCGGTGTATACCATTGTTTTAAGGTATGGAATGAATCCATTCATGCCACAATCCTCTTATCCTCCCCTTGTATATACTGAAATTCATCAACGATCATTTTTACTGTTTGCTCGGTTAGTTTTAATGTTGTAGGAGCATCAGGACTCCTTTGTAGAACTCTGCATAACTTAGTTAGAGTTTGGTGAATAGGCTTCCACCTTTGAAATAGGGGGTCCAATACAAGCATATGTGCTTTTATTTGATCAATTTCTCGTTGAAGTGATTTATAACTGTCATGCACACTATCTAGTTTATCAATAACTGACTTTATTTTGTACTCAATAATCTTTTCCATAACTTCAGAAACTTTCCTTTTTACTTCATCCTGAGCCTCCTTCATTTCATCCACTTCCTTTTTAGGAGCCTTTGCTTTCTCGGTCGGAATGCTCTGTACAATATTTAATGGAGCACTAGGAGGCTTATATAACACTATCTCCTTGCTTTGTGAAGTTTTTGCTCCTTTTAATTGTTCTTTCAATTTGACATTCTCCATAAACAGTTTATTAACTTTATCATTTAAGAACTTTTGTTCCCTTTCATACTCCTTTAATCTGTCCTCCAATCCCTTAATAGTAGCACGAGTGGACATGGTTGAGTGTATGGTCATTGTGGTTTCCTCCAAAGGGGTGGTGTCTGTATTTTTCTTACCATTGTTTCCCCTTTGATTCCTTGTATTACATCCAATAGTTTAGGCTTCTGTGTTTTTTTTTGCTTGATCCAAATGGCCAAGTTTCAATTTTGGGGTTATACCCAGTTCCACTTACTCCTTCATTAGAGTCAAACTCTGCAACTAACATTGGATCTTCTTGATCCTGTACTTGATCAAGCAAATTTTTTTTTTTTAATTCCAACCTAGGAAAAATGAGCATTTTGCTCTTCAAAATCATGTCTCTAGCCTTTTGAGGGCTAATTTCAATGTGGTCAATCCTTAATTCATTGAAGGTCTGTGCCACCATTTGATTTTTTTCTGTTTCTTCAATTCCCACTTCATTTGACTCCATTTTCTCTTCAATTTCTTTTATCTTCATCTTTTGTAGAAATCCCTAAATTCTGGAGTCTTGATGAAATCATCATCCTCTATAAACCTCTGGCAGCAATTTCTCTCTCATCTTCATGTATCTCTGCACTTGTTTTTTCTGCATCATCCATCCTTTCCTCATGCCTATGGGCGCTAGTCTCATGGATGGGTTGATCAACCTCAATATCACCCTTTAATGGTTGCAATATAGTGGCCACATCTTTAGTATCTCCCACCCCTTCACTCTCCTCATAAGGTACCAATGGCTCAATGCTCTATGTCTTTTGTCTCTTGTGAGGAAATTGCTCCATGGGAGACTTTGATGTTGTGTTTGGGGTGTGCTTTGTAGTTATCTTACCACCATGTTCCTGAAGGTACACTTCTTTTTTAGCATATAAATCCTCAAATTTATCAATTATCTTATTGATCTTGCTGGTGGGGTCTTTTTCTTCAACGAAATAGTCAGGGAAGCTTCTGTCATTTTTCTTCTTCCTTCCTTCAAGCTTCATTATAACCTCCCATTTCTTTCATCTAGGGATGCCTCTGGAAAAGTAAGGTAGTTTCTTATCACATTTTCCTCATAATCTACTTGGTGTGCCACTGTCATTTTGGTAAGAAGATTATGCCTTATTTTATTCATATGATTTTCAGGGTCAAAGTTTCTTGCTTTTCCAGAACCCAACAATATCTTGTCTTTAAGTAATATTGCAACTCCAGTGTATCTGAGCCTACTGTCTAGTCTCCACATTTGGTTAAGTTTGGCATAAATGTTCCCTTTTTTTTGTGCATTACATCCTTTTCCATCCACATCATTTTCCACATAAATTCAATAAATGCTAATTTGAGGGGCACGAACTTTGGCAGTATGTGTGGAGCAATAGGGCAGCCATAGATTCTTATTATTGTAACTTCTGGGAAAAAGAACCAATCACCAAAATTATGTGTGTGACCCTGTTCCTGTCTCAGGGCCAAAGGTCTTAACAATTGTTGCATTTTGTTTGGAAATCTTGGCATTGAATAACCAAGAACTTGAAGGATTCTGTGCACAAATTCTTCATAGAATATAACAAAGCTTGAATTCTTGCACCGACTATCCCAAATATAACACCACTTCTGGATAGGTGTGGTGTTCCTTTGCTCATCCACTGTAGCCAAGTACATTCGTTTATTCCAATGGTCCCGATTCTAGTATAGTATCAAATGGCACAATAAGGAATAGTGTCTGAATGTAATCAGTGCTCTATCCACTATGACTTGTGAGAATTCATCATCCAATGCCCTCTCAAGGTATGAAGCAAAGTCATACTCAATATTAGTCTCAAGGTTTTGAATTCTCATGGCCATCATCATCAGACTTATTGGCATTTTATCTTGAGCATCCACCCCTAGTACTTGGCACATAGCTAGATATGTATTCACAAAATAAGATTGAAAATCTATCATAGGAATGGTTCAATATTGGAAGTAGAAATGGGAATCATTCTGCTACTAATGCCTCTCTTTTTCATATATAGGGGTAGCTCATCACTTCTATAAGTTCTTCTTAACCTCTTATAATCTTCCTCGCTCTTCTATAGGTTTATTTTGGTCAAATCCTACTTGTTTAAGCCAAAAAGCTCAATGATAGTAGTGCTGTTTATCTCTACCAATATTGAGCCATTTGGAAACCTTATTGTCTTGGTTGCAGAGTGATAATGCTTGGCTAGTAATTTGATAAATACACATCAATAAACACATTTGGGACAATCAAATTTACTAAATCCAACATCCAAGGGTTTGACACTGGAATCTTCTCATTTCTCTTACTGTAAAAATACTGAAATAAGTCCCACCTAGATTTGGGAATGAGAGCATCCCTACAACCTTGTGCAGTGTCTATGAGAAATTTCTTATTTCCCTCCTTGGTTGATCTTGGAAGTATATCTAATATAGATAGGTGGAGTGGTCTCTTCTTTACCTTAAGTTCTTCTTCCTTAATTTTGGCCTTACTTTCTTTTACTTCTGATTATTTTCTTTTAGGAGGCATATTTCAATTTTTCCTACTATGACTTCAAATAACAGAGCTCTATCAAATACTACACCAATCAAGCTTCTTCATAGGCTTATTCATGCACTTACCCAAGTGCTTGTGTTTCATAGAGCTCCTTTTGTCAGCGTCCTCAACTTCGTCCACAACAATGTATTTCAATTGAGCATAGTCTTATAAAAATTCACTTGCTTTTGAGGGCACGGTATTTAGTCATATCAGTATTAATGCCAATTCTTCACCAGATAGTTTCCCAACAAGCTCAAATCCTTGAAATTAATTTTGAAGCATGTGTGAGGGAATTTATTGGTATAAATTGTAATGATGCCATGATTACCATACTATCTTTGTCTCTTATTATACCCGCTGTGGTATAGCGGTGTTTTTCCCTTCCATTCTGATGTTTACCGCACTAACGCCTTGCTCAAGACTTCTTGTTGTGGGGTTGCGGTGTACACCACTCTACCACATATGTTGCTCACCCTCCCGACGATATAGCAGTGTATGCTTTATCTTCTTGTTGTTTACTGCCTTACCACACTCCTTTGAATCACCTTATGCAGTACTGCGGTGTGAACTTATCTTCCATGCTTACAACAGTACTGCCTTGCTCAAGAATTCTTGTTGTGGGGTTGTGGTGTACACCGCTCTACCACATATGTTGCTCACCCTCCTGGCGG
Source organism: Sequoia sempervirens (assembly GCA_007258455.2). Lineage (NCBI taxonomy): Eukaryota > Viridiplantae > Streptophyta > Pinopsida > Cupressales > Cupressaceae > Sequoia > Sequoia sempervirens. The sequence goes on along the minus strand of VDFB02000363.1, from coordinate 111,590,573 downwards.
TATAGCGGTGTATGATTTATCTTCTTGTTTTTTACCGCCTTACCATACTCCTTTGAATCGCCTTATACGGGATGGCTTAAACGTAAGTCAATTGAAAAATATTATGGCCCGACTATAGGGAGAATTTAAACGATTAACCATACGTGAAGACCGACTAACTTAGATCTTAGGGCATGTAGAAAGAATGATTTTAATGGCTCAAATCATGACTTAAACGATTGATAATCATATGCAGTAGGTCAACACGAAATTATTGTAGGGACTTCACTTCATTGAAATTGCTATGGAAATTTTATCTCCTAAGGCTCCAACAATGTCGTCCTGCATACCTGGCTTCGTATGCTAGGCCATCGTTAAAAGTTGAGCTCAAACTACCCTTCATTAATGCTCGTAATTATAAAAAATCCCTTATTTTATTTTATTTAATTAATTTGTAATTTGTAAAAAATAATTTCAAATAATCTCATATATATTATTTTCAAATAAAATTATAATGTAAAATAAATAATGTACATTACAATTCCCAATTATGGGAAAAACAATTCTCATAATTAAACAGTTTAAAAATAAAATTAAAAACTCAACTAATATACTGAGAATGGGAATTATAATGTACATTCTTTTTGCATATACATATTGTTTTTGTTTAGTATTTAATTTTTTTTTAATTGAAACAATGCAAATAATACAAAAAGGAGGCAACAAAGGTTGAGAAAAGAGAGAAAAAGATTACAACTAGGCTAACAGCCAACAATACAGTCACTTACAACCACCAAAAATAGTAGGAGATTGTATTAATCAAAATTCAAAAAATTATAGATCATCTGCCAATGCAAGGATATTCATGAAACCCTCTACCCTCAACCCTTAACCCTAGTTAAACCCAAATCCGGCCTCAACCCCTATACCCTCTACCCTATACATTGGACCCTCAACCCTAGTAATCCCTCAAACTGCATATACCCTCAACCGTCAACCGTCAACCTTGAACCCTCAAGCCTCAATCCTTAAGCCCTCTTATACTCTCTACATCCCTCTAATCTACCCTATACATTAAACCCTCAACCCTCCATTCTCAACACTCAACCATAGTTAATCCCTCAACCCTCAACCCTTAAAGCCTTAAGTACCCTCTACCCTCTACATTGGAACCTCAATGTCCCTAATCGACCTTCAAACATATTATACCCTTAAACATCCTAGCTATACCCTAAACCCTCTACCCTCAACCCTTAATGTCCCTCAACCTAAACCCTAATCCTTGAAAAATATACCCTCTAGTACCCTCAACCCTAATCCCTCAACCCTAGTTAAACCCTTAAACCTAATTACTAAACTCTCTACCCTAATCCCTCAAACCTCAACCCTTAATTCCTCAACCCTTAATTAACCATCTACTCTCTACCCTCTACCCTCAACCCTAATCCCTCAACTGACCTATACCCTCAACCCTCAACCCTAAACCCTAAACTGTTAAACCCTCTACATCCCTCTACCCTCAACTAGACCAATACATACCCTCTTATACCTTCTTATACCCTCGACCCTAATCCATCAACCCTAATCCCTCAATCCTTAAACCCTTAAACCCACTAAATTACTCTCACCCTAATCCCTCAACCCTCAACCCTTAATCCCTCAACCCTTAAACCCTTTACCCTTTACCCTCTACCCTCTACCCTCTACCCTCTACCCTCAACCCTCAACCCTAGTTAAACCCTAAACCATTACACACACCCTCTACCATCTCTACCCTCTACCCCTAGTATACATTAAACCACCCTCAACCCTCAACCCTTAACCCTTAATCCATCCCTCCCTCTCTACCCTACTCCCTCAACCCTATACCCTCAACCTTAATCCCTCAACCCTATACCCTCAACCCAATACCCTAAACTATTAAAACCTCTACGTCCCTCTACCCTAGACGTCCCAATACCCTCTACCCTAGTTGACCCTAGTAACCCCTCAGCCCTAATCCCTCAACCCTTAAACCCTTAAACCCAAGTAAACTCTCTACCCTAATCCCTCAACCCTCAACCCTTAATCCCTCAACCCTTAAACCCTCAAGTACCCTCAACCCTCAACCCTCAACCCTCAAGTACCCTTAAATCCTAATCCCTCATTAACCCCTATATGCTCTACTCTATACACTGAACCCTCAACCCTAATCCTTGAACCATATACGTCCCTCAACCCTCTACCCTCAACCTTAAACCCTCAACCCTCTACGCTATACATTAAGCTGCCCTTAACCTTGGAATTTCTCCACACTTGATCTACCCTATACCTTAAACCCTCTACCCTCTACCCTCTAATCTACCCTAAACATTAAACCCTCAACCCTCAATTCTCAACCCTCAACCCTTAATCCCTCAATCCTCAACCCTTAAACCCTAAACCCTAGTAAACCCTATACCCTCTACCCTCAACCCTTAATCCATCCTCACTCTCTACCCTAATCCCTCAACCCTATACCCTCAACCCTAATCCCTCAACCCTATATCCTCAACCCAATACCCTAAACCCTAAACTGTTAAACCCTCTACATCCCTCTACCCTAGTCAACTGACCTAGTAATCCCTCAATCCTAATCCCTTAACCCTTAAACCCTTAAACCCAAATAAAATCTCTACAATAATCCCTCAAACCAATCCCTCAACCCTTAAACCCTCAAGTACCCTCTACCCTCTACGCTCAACCTTAAACCCTCAAACCTCTACCCTATACATTAAACCGCCCTTAACCCTCAATTCTCAACCCTCAACCCTTAATCCCTCAGCCCTTAATCCATCCCTCCCTCTCAACCCTAATCCCTCAACCCTATACCCTTAACCCTAATTCCTCAACCTTATACCCTCAACCCAATACCATAAACCATAAAATGTTAAACCTTCTACGTCCCTCTACCCTCAATGTCTCAATACCCTCTACCCTAGTTGACCCTAGTAATCTTTCAACCTTTAAACCCTTAAACCCAAGTAAACTCTCTACCCTAATCCCTCAACCCTCAACCCTTAATCCTGTTAGAACTAAAAAAATTCACATTTTTCAGTAGCCTCCACCCTCCTATCCTCCACATTTCACGTAAATTCATCACATTTTAATTTTATGATCAACACAAATTGTTGAAATTTGTGTGACAAGATCCATTTTGTAGCCCACATTGCCTAATTGACACACCCATAAATGAGTTTGAGACTCCATAATCTTTCCCCGTTCCTAAATAAAAATTAGCACTATCGGCCTAACAATGCCTCATCGGCAGAGCCCCCATCATAGCCTCACCGATGGCTTGATGAAAGTAGTCAATAACCTAGTATCGGTGTAACAATTCCCTATGGGGCTAACTCCTAAGTCTTTCTCCTCGATAGACCGACAAAGTCAATAAAAGTAAGCACATCGTTGTAACTCATGAACATCGGTGGAATGAATGTTTGATTTCCCCTGATGACCTGATATAATCATAGATTATCAAGAATTAAAATATATTGGTGGAATTAATGTGTATCGGGGTAATATATTCTAGCATCCTGCCGATAGACCGAAGGAAAATTGTTCATCGGTGGAGAAGGTGGCTATTAATGGAAGAAGGATCGCAGTCTCACCGATATGACTATGATAATTGTACTAAATAAATAATGTACATTATAATTCCCAATTATGGGAAAAACAATTCTCATAACTTCCTCACTCTTGGAGCTGTAGTTGTAGGACAAAAAACATTGGCAGAAGGACAACTTGATAAACCAAGAAAGGATGCTTCATTCGTGTGGTAGGGAACATGCTTGGAGCTTGTGGTCTTTATTTAAATGAGCATGTGGCATATGTGAAGCATATTAAAATTCATTTTGGTTGTTGGTTTTATTTATGGTCAGGTTGGTTGGCTTCATTTTTAAAGGTTTTGGATTCGTTGATAGTCTCCAATAGCAGAGTGATTAATGGTTGGGTGATCAAAGGTTGTTATTTCAGTCTCAACAGAGGGGTTGGTTTGGTTTGGTGTGGACACCCCAGTTTCTCTGATTACGATGGAGCGACAAGAAGCCTTCAGGGAGGTAACAGATCAAAGACTGAAAATAATTTTGATCAATAATGATTCCCTCACTGTGGTTGCGGCTAAAATGGTTCTAGGTAGGGGACATCTTGAGAGGAATGAGTACGATCAATATAATGTTCATATCTCTTCACATTTTTTTGCCTCCTTGTTCGATAATCAAGTCCCAAAGGGGGTGGCGAAGGAGTTGATGGTTCATTTGTTCAGGAAGGACCTGTTAGGGGGCTTGGAGTTGGTGCTAAAGTTGACATTAAATGGCACTGGAATTCCACAACCTTCAGACTTGGAGCACCTTTTGTTAAAGATGAATGACGAAGCTATGAAATTCTATCCTTTTCTTCTAGATTTGAGTGGGATGGCTCTTGTGTGACACAAGATGATCACGGCCATGGTTGTGGAGTACCTTAAGAAGTTGCTCTGTTTAATGGAAGTTGGTGATGATGATGAGTGGGTAGAGGACTTTGATTCCTTCCCAAAATTGAATGGTTTTCTATAACCTATGGTTAGGTGGGTTCCCATTTTTTCTATTGAATGCGTTTGTTGGGTGGTGGTAGTAAATGTCTGGAGTTTTTGGGTTTGTTCAATGCTCTATTGAAATCAAAATTTTATCTAATATATAACTAGTAAATATATCTTAAATATTAATCTATCGAGATATATCATTTTTTAAATAAATATTTCTAATATGTCTTTTTCTTTTTGATTTTTTAAAATAAATAAATTTTATTAATCAAATTCTCAATTGGAGAGAACTATCTAAAATTGATTTATTCGATTAAAGTAGAAACTTAACAATTTGGATAATGTCATGGATAAGGACAAGAATGTGATGGTGGCTTTTTTTAAATAAATATTTCATGCTTTTTGTTTTTTTTTATAAATATATATTATTCTTTTGTTTTTGATAAAGATAAGACTATCGCTGAGGATTTTTTTAAATAATTTTTGTGTTGCTTTTTTTTAATAAATAAATATTGTTTAATATTTTTGCTTTTTGTTTAAATATAGCCTTACGTATCAAAAAAAATAAATAAATAAAAATTATACTTACTAATTCTAAAGTTTAAAATGGAAAAGAAAATAAAAATAATACAAATATTTATAATTAAATAAATACAAAACAAAAATAATATGTATACGCAAAAAGAATGTACATTATAATGCATTTTTATTATTTAAATAGTTTTAAAATTAAAAAAAACTCAACTAATATTATCTATTATAATTACTAAATGTTCAGTTTACCTGTTCAAAATTTTAAAATGGAAAAGAAAATAAAAAGAAGACAAATCCTTATAATTAAATACTTAAAAAAAGTAATATGTATATGCATAGAGTATTTTGTTAACCAAGTGGTTTGTAAATTACCAAGCAAGAAGTAAAACGATAGAATAGTCAATTTAGTAGAATAAAAAGTAATTTTGTCTAGTGCTTGGTAATTTAGGGCCCGCAAAACAAATAATATTTACATGCCTGTAAAAAAGTAAAATAAAAATACTTTAACCACACACGGTATCAGATATTATGCAACACGGGGCATAAATAAATTATATGCAATCGATATAAGATATTATGCAACGTGAGGCAAACTTTTGCAGGTAAAGTATTATTATAATGTGATAAAATCAAGAAAAAGTTATCAATGGACCAAATAGTTTCGAGGGTCAACGGTCTGATATCAATCATCAATTGGAATTTTTAGGTTTGTCATCTTCAAATAGGATATGCATTTTGCATAAATATATAGCGCCATCCCAATAAATAGTGCCAAATTTTTCAAAAAATTAGAGAAAAATACATTATTAAACCCTTAATTAACCCTCATCAACCCTCTACCCTCAACCCTCAACCCTCAACCCTAGTTAAACCCTAATTCCTCATAACCCCTATACATTAGACCCTCAACCCTAATCCCTCAACCATATACATACCCTCAACCCCTATACCCTCTACCGGCCTATACAATATTAGACTGTCGACCCTAATCCCTCAACCAGATATACCCTCAACCCTCTACCCTCAACTAGCTTAAACCCTCAATCCTCAACCCTTAAACCCTCTACCCTCTACCCTCTGATCTAACCTATACATTAAACCTCAACCCTCAATTCTCAACCCTCAACCCTTAATCCCTCAACCCTCAACCCTTAAATCCTAAACCCTTAACCCCTATACCCTCTACCCTCTACATTGGAACCTCAAACCTAATCGACCTTCAACCATATTATACCCTCAAATGTCCTAGCTATACCCTAAACCCTCTACCCTCAACCCTTAATAACGTCCCTCAACCCTAAACCCTTAAGTACTCTAAACTGGCCTTAAACCTTCTACCCTCTTATACCCTAAACCCTAAATTGACGTTAAACCCTCTATGTCCCTCTACCCTCAACCCAATACCCTCTTATACCCTCGACCCTAATCCATCAACTATTAAACCTTTAAACCGAGGTAAATTACTCTCTACCCTAACCCTTCAACCCTCAACCCTTAAACCCTTGACCCTCTACCCTATATCCTCAACCCTCTGCAAGTACCCTTAAACCCTAATTCCTCAACCCCTATACCCTCTACCCTATACATTAATGGACCCTCAACGTAATCCTAATATTCCTTAAACCATATTATACCCTCAATCCTCTACTCTCAACCTTAAACCCTCAACCCTCAACCCTTAAACCCTAAAGTACCCTTACACCCTCTACGTCCCTCTACCCTCTACCCTATATATACATTGGTCCCTAATTAACCTTAATCCCTGAACCATATTATATCCACTACCCTTGACCTTAATCCCTCAACCCTAATCCCTCAACCCTAGTTAAACCCTTAAACCCAATTAATAAACTCTCTACCCTAATCCATGAACCCTCAACCCTTAATTAACCCTCTACCCTCAACCCTCAACCCTAGTTAAACCCTAATATGACCTCAACCTCTATACCCTCTCTATATCCTATACATTGGACCCTCAACCCTCAATTCTCAACCCTCAACCCTAGATAATCCCTCAACCCCTATACCCTCAACCCCTTTACCCTCTACATACCCTCTGCATTGCAACCTCAACCCTAATTGACCTTCAACCATATTATATCGTCAAATTTCCTAGCTATACCCTAAACCCTCTATCGACCTCAACCCTTAACATCCCTCAACCCTAAACCCTTAAACCCTAAATTAGCCTTAAACCTTTTACCGTCTACCCTCAACTGTAATCCCTCAACCCTATACCCTCAACCCAATACCCTAAACCCAATTACTAAAATCTCTACCCTAATCCCTCAATCCTCAACCCTTAATCCCTCAACCCTCAATTATCCCTCAATCAACCTCTACCCTCTACCCTCTACCCTTAACCCTAGTCAAAACCTAATCACTCAACCCCTATACCCTCTACCCTATACATTGGACCCTCAACCCTAATCCTTGAACCACATACCCTCAACCCTCTACCCTCAACTCTTAAACCCTAAACCCTTACACTCTCTACCAGCTCTACCCTCTAACCTAGTATATAGTAAACCGCCTTCAACCCTTAATCCATCCCTCCCTCTGAACCCTAATCCCTCAACCATATACCCTCAACCCACTATCGTAAACCCTAAACTGTTTAACCCTCTATGCCCCTCTACCCTCAACGTCCCAATACCCTCTACCCTTGTCGACCCTAGTAATCCTTCAACCCTAATCCATCAACCCTTAAACCCTTAAACCCTTAAAAACTCAAGTACCCTCTACCCTCTACCCTCAACCCTCAAGTACCCTTAAACCCTAATCCCTCAACCCCTATATCCTATACCCTATACATTGGACCCTCAACCCTAATCCATGAACCATATACCCTCAACCCTCTACCCTCAACCTTGAACCGGCCTCAACCCTCAACTCTTAAACCCTCAACCCTTACACCCTAAACCCTATACATTAAATTGCCCTTAATCCTCAATTTTCAACCCTCAACCTTTAATCCCTCAACCCTCAACCCTTAATTTGCACAAAGTATTGTGGTAAAGAAGATTTTTTTTTTGTTTATGATTATCTAGAGGAATAAATGGGTATATACAAAGGGAATGCTAGTGATAGTATGGATCTTGTCACACAAATTGTTGCATTTCATGTTAAATACAATGAAAAATCAAAGGCAATAGATCTTTTGATGCAAGTGAAATGTAGGAAAACAATTGAAGGCTAGTGAATATTGGGGAAGGATTTTTTGTTCTAACACCCTTAATCCCTACTAGATTAGAACAATTAGGCACTAAATGAGGTGCTAAATTAGGCACTAAAATAGGTTGTAAAGAAGGTGCTAAAATAGGCATTAAATCAAGCACTAATATGGGTGCTAATATAGACACTAATCTAGTTGCTAATTTAGGCACTAGTCTAGGTGTTATCGTAGGCGTCATTTTCGGTGCTAATCTTGGTATTAATCTAGGTATTAATGTGGGTGAAATACTAGGCGTTACCATCAGTGCTAATTACAGTGCTAATTTTCCCAAAAAATGGAGAAAAATACATTAAAACAATGGGTGGAAGAAAAAAAAGGAGCAAAAAAGGGAGCTAATCACATGGATTTATTGTAGTGATTTGAGCTATTTTTCCATCAATCCACTGCTTGGTTATGTGTTCAATGGGGTGAGTCAAAATGTCAAGGTCGGTGACCTCTTCCTCGGCCCAATCAATGACTAGTAGCGGCACATCAGCCAAGGCATTGTACCTCTCATCTAAAATATCATCATCCTCAACAATCTGATCAGGCATAGGGAAGAGGTTGGTAGACTTTACAAATTGGGTGGTCATCCTCATGTAATGCCGCATCCAAACCTCCTTGTCATCCTCACAGTTTGCCCAAAAGTCTTCAATGTGAGGTCGGTGGGCATGTTGTCTCCCAACTTGTTTCTTTAAATTTCCATGATGGTCCACGCCCCCTCTATCTATGTGCAAGTCTAGGTGGTACTCGGCCAATTCTTTTTTTAGAATGCTCAACGCATTGGGAAACAAGGAAAGAGTACATTCCCTACCAAAATGTGAGGGGATATTGGACCCCTGCTTGGTGTTTATCACTTAGGAATGTATGGGCAGTTTGCAGCTACCGAGTGAGCTCTAACAAAATGATTCAGTCATTCGGGTAGCATGGAAACTGATAGGGTCTTCCTAAGAACGCTTCTACTTTGATGTAGGTGAACTTTGGGAATTTGATGAATAGATATCCAAAGCCCTTTAGGAGTGCCTTGGCACTGTGTGTCACTCTTCTTTCATAGTCCCCTCCTAAGCTCCAAATGATATTCCCAATGAAGGAATCATCCACCCTCTTGTATTCCCTCTTAAAATTTTTGTATTGCAATTGAAGGTAGTAGTCATATACTTTGAGTTCCCCTCTCTTAGTTCCCAGTGTTCCTGCACATAATAGCCATTTGTATGAGAACTTGACTGCTAGGAGATTGACTAAATATGAGGTCATGTAGAATTGGGAGCTCTTCTTTACTGCCATGAGTTGATTATGCAAATTGTTGTTTATCATTTTGGCCCAGTGGAATTGAGTCGTGCCTCAGAGGATCTCCTCCACGAAATAGAAAATCCATTCTTCAAAGAATGTGGCAGTAGGTAGACCCATCACTCTACTTAGGAGTGTGACCAGAACATGATATTCTTCAAATAAATTGCTCTTGTACAACTTCTAGGGCACCTTATTGGCATTGCCCCTTTTGTCCTTCAACCACGATTGATTGATTGCTCTTTTTCACCCAAGGGGACCCGGTTGCCATAATTTTTGAGAAAACTCCTTTTCTTTTTCCTCCATCTTCTCGAAGGTCAGGATGTAAATGTTTTTCCCAAAGACTTGGCGAATAAGTTTGTTAGTACTCTCCCATCCTTGGCAATTATCTTTTTGTTGTGAGAGTGATAGCACTCTCGACAACCCATGAATAACTTTGGAGCAACTAGGGTAGGATGGAAGCCATCTACCTTTGCAAGGACACTTTCCTTTATGTTTCGGGCATCCTTTTTGGTGGGTTTGATCATCACCTTCTGCTTGAATTCATCAATGTTTACGTGCCCAAGGTTAGTGTTGGAAATGGTGTCCCAGTTGGACGCGAGCTTAGAGGTGTACTCCACCCCATGAAATTGGTACTTCATCTTCTCTTTCTCTTCCTTCCCCCTAGCGGTTCTTGTAGGTTTATTTCCTTTATTATCTTTTCCCATAAACTTTTCTAATGGTCCTTCGACAGGTTCTATAAATCCTACACACAAAGAGTGCAGTAAGTGTCTTGAAAGATTAATAGGGAAAATTTAAGTTAAATCCTACAGATTCACAATTAGATCCATTCATATACCCTCAAAAGATCATAATATCCATCCTAGTTTACCATTTGAAGCTTAATTGGGTTGTTTATGAGGATGCGGGTTTCCCCTCTGCAGAAGCCATTATGAAGAAGGCTGTCAAGGGACGACATTGGAGCCATAGAATCCTAGAGGAAAAAATAAGTGATGGGGGCACTTGAAGCTATTGGATAGGGCTTTGATGCGTTTGCAGGTTTGAGGAATGCGGGCACCATGGGGTAGAAAGTCCCCAAGGTTTGGCTGTTAGATAGCGGCATTGGGTAGATGGCTCGCATACGGAGTTCTGCAAGGTGGAACCTGCGTGGTCTTTTTCCTTCATGAGTTTGTTTAAATTTTCTAAGTTGGATATTATGGAGTCACGGAGTATGGAGGTCGTGTGGCATATTACCATTAAGCATTCGCTGTTAAGGAACAAATTTACATGGGTGAAGTTCCAATCGTGACAACTTGCATAGGTGGAAAGATTTCAAGACCTCACTGCACCAGGACCATAATGAAGTGGGGGAAACCCGCAGGCAGAGTCCCACATGGGGAGTCCTGCATGGGCACTATAAAGTTATTGTGGCAGGCTGCACCAGTTCTTCCACCATTGAAGAATGACAACAATGGAATGAAGTTCCGCATGAAGCAAACAAAGGATTTGAACCCTCCCTAAGGGTTTTACACTATTTTGATAAAACATGAATGCAAAACTAGTGGTTATAGAGGCCTTTTCAGTATTGTTTGAATGAAGTAGGGTCTGATTTTAAAGATTCTTCGTTAAAGAAAATCTATCTATTCCAAAACCTAGGCAATTTGATAGAAAACAACAGTCAGGGAATTAAATGGATGCCTACCTCATAGCTGGTGAGTATGGTTGTAGCTCAATCACCAAAATATTCCTTCACATGCGCAGGGGTTCTTCTCCTCTTCTCAAATTGCAAGTGGCAAATGAAAATGATAGGAGAGGTGTGGATTTATATAGGCCATCCACCATTAATGCATATCATTTATTATTAGTACGGTGGGACTGGGGTAGGTGTGGTTTGTGGAAACCTACACTGGTGGGCCCACTTGGTTAAGGCTCGGGCAACAAAACTAGGTGTGAAGCTCGCAGTTTAGGTGGAAGTTAGGGGTCGACCGCTATTTAGTAGCGAAACAAGAGTGGCGATCCACACAAGGAGACCTATGGTTGCGGGTCCTCCAATGGCGATGGATGGAGTGAAAAATGAGGAATGGAAGCCCACAGTCCAAGTCCTACAAATGCTTGAAACTTATTGAAAATTTGATAGGTGAACTTAGTCAAAATGAGTTTAATGACTTTGAGGCATATGACCAATTTAAGCTTAGAAACATGGGCATGCAAAATGAGGCAAAGGAAAAACCACTCAACAAGAGCGAAACAGAAAGAGGGGGTCCCCAGTCCGAATGAGGCGTGTGTGCTATAGGCATATCAAGCTCTAGCATCAACTCCTCCATCATTGGTAATGTTTTTATTTTTGGCCCAAATCTTAGGTTTGTCATTCGAACTAGAAGGATTGTTGTGTGAATTGTTTAGTTTAATGACTCCCCTTGCTATGAGATCTCTCTCAATGTGTAGTCCCTTTTCAATAGTCTCTTCGAAGTTTGCAGGGCACAACATGGTGAGTTGGTAATTGATTTCTGCTTAGAAATTGGAAACAAAGATATCCACTAGTTCCTTGTCAGGAATAGGCCACTTGCATCTACTAGCTTTATGTCTCCATCTTTGTAGGTAGGATGTAAAGGAGTCTCCTTGAATCTGTTTAATCTTGTAGAGCTTTGTGATGGTAACGTCTTGTTCTATGTTGAATGAGAAATGGTTTACAAACTTGGTAGTTAGTTCATCAAAACTTTTAATACCTGGTGGTATATGGGAGAACCATTCCATAGCATGACTAGTAAGGCTGGGTGGAAAAAGTCTCATTAGGTAGGAATCATTGTTTTTCAGTTCCATGCAAGATATCGATAAATCTCACATATGTTCTACCAGATCTTCTTTTCCTTTGTACTTATTAAACTTTGGTATTTCAATTTTTTTCAAAAAGGAGAGCATAGTAATGGAGTGATCAAAAGGAAACAAACATATATCCTATAGGATATAAGTCTTCTTTGGTTTTCCAATCTACATGTCTGATATCCTTTGATTCATGGCTTGTAGTTGCATGCCTACCTCTGTATTTGGTACATTTGTTTGTGGATCCTATGTGTAGTAGTGTTGTTGTCCCAAAACGTTCGTTTGATCATAATTTGGGTATGGTAGGGGTATAGAACCTTGGTAACCATGTTTGGTGGAAGGAGGGTTAAGTCTTCGTTGTGTGAAAGGATGATTAAGTCCTTGTTGGTTGTAAGGAGTGTTAAGTTCTTGTTGGTTGTAAGGAGGATTGAGTCCTTGTTGAATGTAAGGAGGGTTAGGTCCATGTTGAACGTAAGGAGGGTTAGATCCTTGTTGTATGGAAGGAGGATTAAGTACTTGTTGAATGTAAGAAGGGTTAGGCCCTTGTTGAATGTAAGGAGGGTTAGCTCCTTGTTGTATGGAAGGAGGATTAAGTCCTTGTTGAGTGTAAGGATGGTTAGCTCCTTGTTGTATGGAAGGAGGATTAATTCCTTGATTTTTTCGAAGAGGGGTACCTTGATAGTGCATTGGTGGTACACCTTGTTGTGGTTGATTCTACTAAAGGGTCCCCTATTAGTGCATTGGTGGTACACCTTGTTGTTGGGCCAAACTATTTTGAAGGTTACCTTGATAGTGTATTGGTGGTATACCTTGTTGATGGGACAAATTGTTTTGAAGGTTAGCTAGATAGTGCATTGGTGGTACACCTTGTTGATGGGATGAATTTTTTTGAAGGTTACCCTAATAGTGTAGTGGTGGTACACCTTATTTTTGGAATTATTGATTGGGAAGGGTATCATGTGCCACAACTTGTTGTTGAGATGCATTATTTTGAAGGCTACCCTGGTAGTACATTAACAGTATACCTTGTTGTTGGAATGAATTAGTTTGAAGGGTACCTTGTGGCACACCTTGTTGTTGGGACAAATTAGTTTGAAGGGTACCCTATGGCACATGTCTTGTTATTGAGATAAATAGTATTGAAGGGTACCATGTGGAACACCTTGTTGGATTGGTATGTTGGTTGAAGGATCAATGTAGGACATGCATTATGTGGCATGTATTATCATTTTTTGGGTTGTTACCTTATGAAATTTATTGAGATGGACATCCTTGATATTTTTGGGCCACTACTGCTTGCTTGATTTGGGATGGTTTCCTAAACAAAGTTTTGTCCATTGGTTTTTGTTTAGGTTGGTCATTGCTTTGTGAGAAGATTGGTGGTATGTTTAGAATCTCCAATGGTTTAGGTATTTCCCTCAAAACTGATTTATCCCCTAAGGGAATGAGGTGAGGATCCTTAACATCTTCCACATTAAAGTCTATAGGAAGCTTAGCACCACTTTGTGCTAATTTGAAAAAAATAGGTATTTGGATCCTTTCTTAGGAGTTTGTCCATTAGTTTAAGTACCTTGTGATTGGTGGAGTGTCGAAAGAATTCTTCCTCATTTATTTTTTCCTCACTATCCACTTCTTCTATGACCATGTCCTTTAGGTTTTGGTTTGATCTATCCATTGCTTCTTGTTGTCTACAAATTACTTCTTCCTCACTTGGTGGTTCATTTTTCGTTGCCTTAAATGTGGGTTCCTTATGAGGACTTATAAGGTTACTTGGTCTATAACCCCATGGGTCACTTCCGTCATTGGTGGTGTTTGTTGGGGGTATGCTAGAGCTACTTTTTTTGGCCTCCATATTTTTTCTATGTTGTGATCTCGTAATTGTCATAAACAAGTGCCACGATTTTGTGAAAGTTTGGTGATTTCTAACTATGAAATGAACTAATGTTTTGTTTTTGGGATTTTTTGTTTTAAGGAAATGAAATTATGTTTTTTTTTTGGATTTTCTATTTTAAGGAAAGATGATATCTATTACTATGCAGGAGGTGGTAATATGGGCCTTCAAGCCACAAGATTGAATTTTTGTTGCGTTTCTCCACTGGGTTGGTGTTTCCTTTGTCTCAAATATGAAGCTCCTCAAACTACTAATAATGTTTGTTTGTTCACCCTCAATTTGTGTAAAGTTTGGATGAATGATAGTTTCCATGAGGTTTGGTTATTAAAATAGAGAAATTAGATGCCAAATGGTAATAAGATGAATGACATGGATGATGTGATGAAATATAACCTTTTAGACAAAATGTGTTGGTGTTTCACTATGGTTCTCGTGATACTCAAGCCCTAAGATTTGAGTGATGTTTTGGAAATAATGTTTACTTTTGGGATTCAAAAATGTTGAAAACTTAGATTGATGTTTCACTTCACTTTCTAGAGGTTATGTTGCAAAGAATCTACTTGAACTAGCCATGAGGTTCAAGCAAATGTTGATATCTTAGAATTTTGAGTGATGGAATAATCCAAAGTTGTTTTTATTTTGAATCTTTAAAGCTCGATATTAAGTGTTTTGATTTCATAAATGGATGTTGGACTGATGTGGATTTATGCCTTGTTTTGGAAGTCTAACTGTTTCATTCTCAAAAAGGATTTGTAACCATTTTCAGATTAGTTTTTTGATTTTCACCAAAAAGCAGAGCAAAAGAAATAATTTTAAAGAAAAATAGTAATTTATCTCAAAAGTGGTCATATTATAGTTAGCTGCAGCTAAATTAGAAAAGAAATTTTGGCTAAAAAAATCAAAAGTGACCTCTGTGTGTAAAATTTTTGATAGGTGAATTTATGCAAGAAAAAAAGGGTATATTTGGGAAAAAGTGACCAGATTTTGGTCGATTGCAAGCAAGAAAATTTGTCAAGTGTGGCATAGAAAAGGTCAAATACAACAATATTTAGATCAAGTGCACTCAATTTTTTAAAAGTAATAGGTTTTCATCAATAACTGTCATAAGACAGAGAGAAAAAGCGAAAGATTTTTGTCAACTATGGCTAGTTTTTGGTCAAGTGCAGAAAAAATAGAAGCAAAAGTGACCTTTGTTTAGTTTTGTTTCCTAGTTTCTATATTAGTAGTAGTTTGGATAAATTTTGTAGTTTTGGTTGAATTTGCTTGATCTGATTTGAGATTTTGGCAAGTGATATCATGCAACACAACAATCAAAACTATTTAACCTTAAATGTCTGCAACTTTAAGCATGTTTCATTCCACAAAAGCTCAAAGTTTGTAAAAGTTGAAATGATAAAGTTATAGTTTCTAATGTTAACTTCATTCTTAATGCGACTTAAAATGTGATCCTAAATATCCTAAAACCTTTAGGGATATTGTTTTAAGATTATCCTAAAGGAGTACAAATATAGAGCTCTTTTCAAAGGATTCACACTAAGTCAAAATGGTTTGAAGTTTGATAATCATGTTTAATGCTTGTTTTGATGTGTTCATTTTAATTCAAGCAAATGTTTTGTGTCCAAAGTACCCGAAAATATTTTGGAAATTTCATGAAAACAGTTTACACCCTAGGGATAGACACATCCTTATAGAATGGGCTTACCTCATGCCCCGAAGGGATGATTTTACATGCAACGTATGGAAGAATGTTTTAATCTCAACCATATGTCAGACTTGGTAAGTAACGTCTCAGAATCAAAGTTCTGATGCACCACTTTCAAAAAATGTTTTGGCTAAAAAGGTGGAATCTAATATATTAGTTCTTAGTCATAAACTGTGAACATGGACATCTGACATTCACCCACTAACCACTTAAGGCTCTTTAACCATTCCCGTTCCAATTAAGGCGTGGGATTAAGTGTAGTTTGCTGTGGGCCTAGATTGAAGCTACTTTCATATGATTTTGCAACCTTTGATATAGATCACCAGTAAACATGCTTCAAGACCTTGCTTATGAGTTCTCCAGTGCGGGATGTGTCTGATAACAAGCCTTCTCTTTAAGGTAAATTTGAAATGAAAAAAGTGTAAAACTCAAAAATGATTTTTGTCACCCAAGATCGCCAAAAGATGCGAGGGGAAAGGATAGACACTTCATTTTTCCACACATGGAAGACATAGTATACACTTCATTGCAATGTTCTTTTTAAGCCCCTCGAATGGCGTATCCAAAATAAAGGAAATAAAATGTGTACAAGATAACAATTATTTTTTATGTGCACCAAAATTGAAGTGTTTGAGATATCAAGCAATGTAAATAGCAATGAGCAAGTCCAAAAATTGATTTCTCCAATTTTAATCACCAATTGAAGTGTTTATAAAGCCTTGTCTTTAATTGGAAAAAAAAAAAGAAATTGCTTGTTCTGTCAACATATTGAAATCGTTGGTCAAAGGAAAGCATTTTTTAGAGCACCAAAAAGAATTGTTTGTTTGAATTTAGAAATCCTTAGAAAATTATTTTTAGAGTACCAAACCAAAGGTATGTGGATTTGTGGGGTTCTTTTTAAGCACCAATTGAGAAGTTTTCCTAAGCTAGAAAGCTTTTGAAAATTCTTTTTAAGCACCAATTGAGAAGTTTTCCTAGGCTAGAAAGCTTTTGAAAGATTCTTTTTAAGCACCAATTGAAAGCATTTGATTTGTGGGATTCATTTTATAGCGCACCAATTTCAAAATTTGTTTTCTAAACTATGAAATCTTTTGAAAAAAAATTAGAACTTAGTCCATTCGCCTTCTCTCCAATAAAGCATGTTAGTTATATCCATATTTTGCAAGCGCTGTACCAGTGAAGTTAAAAAACACAAACATCACCAAAAGCACCCGATAGAAAAATAAAAAATATCTTCTCAGATTTTAGATAAAAAATAAATAGTACAAAAGCAAAATTTTAAAGCAAAAGCGGCCCTATTAGAAGCAACTATGGCTAAAAAATTCAAAAGTGGCCTTTGATTATTAAGCAAAAGCGACCAAAAAATGCAAAAGTTCCCTTGTTACTTTGGAAAAAGTGGTTAAAATGGAAAAAGTGGCCAAAAAATGGGCGAGTGCAGTTGAAATTAAAATTTGATTGCATGAATTTCCTATAGATTTTGCATGAAAAGTTTTGAATTGTGTTTTCGGACCCTACAACTGTTCAAAATTCACTCATAAAATAGTTAGTGCTAAGGATTGTGCTCCCACCAGGCGTGCCAAAATGAGTAAGGGGGAAATTGAGTGTGTGTAAAGAGATCAAAACATGATTGAATTGAAACTAACCTAATCCAAACAAAAGCTATGATTAATACCCATTACTCACGAAATGAACGATAAAAGCTACCGAATTCAAATGAACAAAAAAGAAAAACAATTAAAGAACATACAAATAATTCATTTAACTAATGTCGTTACCCATCTTGTGTGGAAGTGTGTTTACAAAGATGATGGATCATTTTTGTATCAATGTGAAACCTCCATTTGTGCGTAGCAAAAACTTTCAAAGTCATGCAATTTTGATTGAAGATATATGTAAAAGATTCAATAAATTGGTTGTAAATTTTGGCATTACTTCATTGTGCAAAAGATGTTGGTTCTCTGATCATTTTTGAGGAAGAAGATGGTTGTTATATAGATTTTATGTTTCAAAATGAACGATTGAGATCGCATAGTAGAATATCTTGATCAACAGTGCAAAACTGTTGAGAGAAATTAGATGGGAAGAATCAGTGGATTTTGATTATGTAGTTGGTGTGATTGAAGAAATCAATTTGAGTGTTCAATGGAATTGAGGAAATAGATTGAGCCTTTAGTGGGATTGAACAATAGATGAATTATTTAGGAAATGGATGGATTAGTCAGCCAATCAAATCTAGCAATCGGGGGATCGTAATTTGCTCAATCATGAAAGTTGGCAAGGATAATTAATTAATTGATTTAATTAATTCATCTTTTGATTTGAACATGCAAATAATGTTTGAGTTTTATAAACAAAGTTGTATTTGTCTGTTTTGAACTTTTTGAATGATGTTTGAATAATATATTCAATTATTCATGTTTAGGGGAAAGTGATTGAATTAAACTATTATGTTTTAATAATTTAATTGATTTAGGGGAATAAAGAAAATTAGTGACATAATTAAATAATTAATCAAGAGGAATAAAGTTATATTAGGACTTTATTAAATAAATTAAATTTATTTAATTAGTCATTTAAGTGATGAAAAAGTGAATTAATTAAATAATGTACTATTATTCAATTAATAGAGGAAATTGGGGTTTTTGATGCAATTGATGTGAAATATAGTGATATTAGGTGATAATGATGCCGATGATGAGAAAATTTTATTTAGGATGTGCGATAAGTGTTAGGTCAATCTTACATGTCTACAAATACATTTCTCCCAAACCACAACCAGACACACTGAAATGCACAGTTCACATATTGGTTGAAAATATCTCGCACTGTACGACAATCCAATAGCCCAAATTTTGGATATATCAACTACCAACAATCATGAACAATACCTTAGATCTGCCCAAGCATAACATCAAACTAGAAGAAACTTAGAGTACATCCCAAAGCATACAATGAATACCTACAAGACACATTTTTCTTTATTTATCAAATTTTATCAAAAGCATTTGGAAACCAAGTACCAGAGACATCATTACAACGCATTACTTCACCCCAACACACCTCCAAACATAACAACATAAGGATATCTCGATGTACTCATAACACCTCTTCAACAACTCAACTATAAATGCACAACCTGCAAACCTTCTTTTTCTCAATATCCTCAACATATACAATCAATAACTAACTTCCTTGACATCAATGACAACAACAACTCGTTGACATCAATGAAAAAACCTTCATATTTAAAACAATCTCACCCTTTTGTCATTGATGGCAACACATGATGTGAAAAACCATCAAAGACACCACAACAGTTCTGAACAATCAATCTCCCCCTTTTCTAGAATATTGAATGACTAGGATTTTTCATATGATCTTTTCTCTTCCCCTTTGACATCAATAGAAAAGATAAAAGAATGCTTTGTATTGAACCAAGATCTATACTAGCATTGAATACTCCCCCCTTAGGAGTACACTCAATCAACTCCACAATGAAAACACATGACACTACCCGCTCCCTCTAAGAGGTAGCCACCAAACATCAGTCTAGAAGAAAGATAGATCCATAGATATACTAGACTGATGCATCACCATATGCATCTAGTTCAAGAAAGGAGGGGAAATAACCCCTAACTTCTCCCAGAGATACTCAAAAGTATCTTTAGGAAGAGCCTTAGTAAATATGTCAATAATCTAATCCTTTGTAGGTACATACTCAAGCTTTACTTCACTCTCCATAACCTTCTCTCTCAAAAAATGATACATGATAGATATATGCTTTGTCCTTGAGTGCATCATTGGATTTTTTAAAATTTTAATTATACTTGTATTATCACAAAAAATAGAGATGGTATCATCATACATTATTCTAATATTCTTCAATGTCTATCTCATCCATAAAACTTGTGTGCAAAAAGATGCTGCAAAAATATACTCAACCTTTGTAGTGGATAAGGAAATTGAATCTTAATTTTTGCTTAACCATGATACCAATTTGCATCCAAGAAAGAATGCACCACCACTTGTAATTTTTCTATCATCAACACATCTTGCACAATCTGCATCTGTATAAACACTTAGTGTAAAATCAATATCCCTAGGATACCATAAGCCATGATCCAAAGTGCCTTTTAGATATTTGAATATCCTCTTGAAAAATGCAACATGTGTCTCTTTAGGATCCTCTCAAAATCTAGCTACAAGAAACACTGCATGCATGATATCCAATCTGTTAGTAGTTAAATACAATAGTCCTCTAATCATTGATCTATACTTGCTCTGATCAGCCTTAGGAGAATCATCATGCTTACTCAATTTGCATCTAGCTACCATAGGAGTGCATACCGGTTTGGAACCATCCATCCCAATTGTCTTCAACATTTCTTTTGCATACTTTGATTGTGAAATAAAATTCCCTTTGTTTGTTTGATTAATTTATAGTCCAAGAAAGAAATTCATCTCACCAAACATATACATCTTAAACTCTTTTTACATTTCTTTAGCAAACATCTTACACATACTTTCATTTCCTACAAAAATAATGTCATCCACATACACAACTACTATCAAGATCTTATCATCTTCAATTTTGAAATATAAATTACTATCTGTAGTACCTTTGTTGAAACTTGGTTGAATCAAATATTTGTCCAATCTCGCATACCAAGATCTAGGAGATTGCTTCAAACCCTATAAATCCTTTTTCAATCTATAGACCATATCCAGTTAATATGCCAATTGGAATCCCTCCAGTTATTCCATGTAGATTTATTCTTCTAACTCACCATTTAGAAATGCAAACTTCACATCCATTTGGTAAACTTTAAAATCCTTATGAGTAGCAAATGACAAAAACATCTTGATAGCTTCCATTCTAGCCACCAAATAAAATATCTCTTGGAAATCATTACCTTCCACTTGTGAGTAGCCTTTACACACAAGACTTACCTTGTTTCTTACTACTTCTCCATTCTCATTTAGTTTTTTTCTAAAAACCCACTTACTTCCAATTATGTTCTTGTTTACTGGTCTAGGAACCAATTGCCAAGTTTGATTTTTCTCAATTTGCATAAGTTCCTCTTCCATTGCTTTCATCCAATGTTCATCTTTACATGCCTCACTCACTGTATTAGGCTCAACTTTAGAAAGTAGGAAATAATTTACCTCAACTTTAACAACTTTGCTTCTTGTCAATACACCTTTCCTCTTGTCTCCAATGATTTTATCTTCCGAATGATTCATTTGCACATACTTAGGGGTTTTAGGAACCCTTTATGGAGTTTCTTCTTCTTCTTCATTATGCACTTATTGTTCTTCAAAAACTTCTTCTACTTCTCTACAATCAGGTTCATCTGATACATATCCATCAACTTCAATTGAATTCTTCAATGCTTCATCAACCTTGACATTTGTGTTTTCTAAAACCTTTCTCAAAATTTTATTGTAACATCTGTATGCTTTGCTTCTAGTAGAGTAACCAAAGAAAATACCCTCATCACATCTAGCATCAAAATTTCCTATATTTTCTTCATCTCTTATGATATAACATTTTCTTCCAAATATCTTGAAATACTTGACAGTAGGAATCCTTCCACACCATAACTCATAGGGACTCTTAGTGCTATTAGCTTTTACTTGAACTCGGTTGAACACATAAACATAAGTGTGAATTGCTTCTCTCGAGTAAAATTTTGGTAGACCTGCCTCTATTATCATTGATCTAGAAACTTCTTGAATTGTCCTATTCTTTCTTTCAACAACTCCATTTTGCTGAGGAATATAGACAATTTCCTTCTTATTCCATGGACTTCACAAAACATGTTAAAATAATTGAAGGCGAATTCACCACCTCTGTTAGACCTCAAAAATTTTATTTTCAAATTTATTTCATTCTCAACCATTGCCTTAAATGCCTTGAATTTTTCTAGTGCATCAAATTTTTCTCTAGGAAAAGTAACCCATGTCATTCTAGAGTAATCATCAATCAAAAGCATAAAATACCTATCACCTTGTAGACTTCTCACCTTTATAGGACCACAAAGATCTGTATGAATCAATTCTAGTAGTCTGGTAAGATTGTTCCTTTGACCTAAAGTTGTTTCTAGCTTGCTTTCCAAATTGATAGTCCTTGCAGACTACATTAACGAGCTTTGTAATTCTTGGTAAATCTCTCACAACTTGTACCACACTAATTCTCACCATGTTGTCAAAATTCATATGACACATCCTTCGGTGCCATAGCCAACTATCATTAATTTGAGACATAAAGCAGTGTCCACCAACACCTTTAAGTTGATAGATATTTCCTTCAGTCTTCATTTAAAATCACAATTCTAGACCCTTTTCTAATTTTACATTTTTCATCATTGAGAAAAAGATTATATCCCTTTTTACACATCTTTCCAACACTCAAGAGATTATGTCTCAAACCCTTAACATAGTAGACAACATCAATATTATGCTTGTCATCAAAACTAATTGAACCTATCCCACAGATCTTAGCACAAGAATCATCTCCAAACTTAACTAAGCTTCCATCATATTTTTCAAGCATAACAAACTTACTTTTGTCACCAATCATGTGATTTGAGCAGCCACTATCAATGACCCAGTAGTTCTCTTCTTGTTTAGCATGAAGAGTAGAGACCACAGTACCTTCAACTTTCTTTGGAGCACTTTTCTTCACACATCTTTCAAGAGTAGATTCATCTTTTAAAGCCAGGAACAAGCATTCATTATCATCAAAATCTCCATAATTAGACTCATCATAAAAAATACTAGCATCTTCATTGACATAATATGTTCTTTTGATCATCTTTCCTTTATTTTCTTTACCTTCTCTATGTTTATTTCTTTTAGCTCTTTTTGGACATCTTGAAGCATAATGACCTATTCCTCTACAACTAAAAAAATTTGAAGGGTAATTTACCTTGATACTTATCAGAGCCCTTTTTCATTCTTCTTACAAAATTTGCTTCCACTTCATCAAGATTTTATTTATTCGGATCTTCCACTTTTGCAGCCTTGATAGTAGTTTCTGACTTTGTTCCATTTTTCAAACCAAGATTTCTCATTTCAAATAAATTTAGAGTACCAATCAACTAATCTTTAGTATAAGTATTATAATCCACATTTTCCTCTATAGAAGATACCTTTTCACTATATATATTAGGGAGAGTTTTGAGCACCTTCTTCACTATCCTAGATTCATCTATTTTTGCACCAAGTCCTCTCATTCCACCTACCAAATCATCTACTCTCTGCATGTAGGATTTAATGTTCTCATCTTTTCCTATTCGTAAGATCCCAAATTGTGCCTCCAAGTTTTGCAACTTTTCTTGTTTAACCTTTTCATTTCCTTCATACATATTTTCCAACTTATCCCAAACCTCTTTATCAATCTTCAAATTCATAACTTTAACTAATTTAGAATGTGAAAGACTATTTACAATAATAAACCTTGCCTTATTTTTTATTTCATGCACTTTGATCTCATTAGCAGTACTTGGACCATTTGCAAGAGCAACATACTAGTTTTGAATAGAATTTTTGATCTCATATCCATAGTATGCCAAATATCCTTCCATCTTTATTTTCTAGAATGCATAGTCAGTTCCATCGAACCTAGGACACTTAATAGTGATCTTGTTCATCATCCTAGACCTTCCTTAAGTGGTTAAGCTCTTCTACAAGGAACCTTGCTTTGACACCAATTGTTGAACAAGACAACTGAGAGGGTGGGGGGTGAATCAGTTGTAGCAATTTTAACCTTTAAAACTCTCACTAGAAGTTAGATCAATAAGAATTCACAAAAACCTTACTCTGCTAATGTCTTTAATCATTGAATGCAGAAACATAAATTGAAAGAAGTAAAACCATTACACAATAACACTAGATTTACATGGAAAGCCCAATGAGGGAAAAACTACGTTGAGGATTAGCTCACAATATAAATAATTCCAAAACCGAATACAAAGGATCACTACTAGAGAGGCTCACTACCAAGAAAAGAAACACTATCCAATGAGGGATCACTACCTAGGCTCACTGCCACATAATTACAAAGAAGATAGAAGAGAATTGTTACAAGGATTAAACTATCTCAATGCAATAGGAAGTCAACCACAATTCGCTCACACACTTGTAGACATTCTTGAAAGATAGCATACACCTTCAACTCACTACCTTCAAGAACTCAACACTTTGAAATTCACACTGATATGCTCAAACTCACATCACACACACATATCTCACATCTATCTTGTCTTTCACAAACATCTCAACTTGTACTTATACTGTCTTTAACCTTGAAACCCTCCCAAGGTCATGCATACACAATTTGTATTTACAAATTCAAATTAAGTCAGTTCCAAAGAATTCTTGTGGTGGAAGAGAATGAGGGTGACCCAAACACATACTTAATAAGTACCTAAATGAGTCCCAAGACACCTTAACAAACTTCCATGAACTTTGAAAGTAGTGTTTAACACAAGGTTGACCAACACCTATGCAAACACATAAAATAATTAAACACACACATCCTTAACTTAGTCCAACATTTCCAGACAATAAAATTCACTTGAACATGATCTAGAGTAAGCAATAAACACTTGAAAGTTCATCCAAAAGCTTCACAAGAAACTTCACTTGAAAAGCATGATCATTTTGTACATTTGAATAACCCTGTCAGCCACTACATACATTGTAACTCAAAAAATCATCAACAACAACACCAAATCTCAAATCATCTTGAACAAAGCAAGAAAGAAACCTTATCAACCTATTCTCAGAACTACAAGTCTAGAAACCACAACCATACACACCGAAGAAAATACATTTCTACCAAACCACAGCGAGACACATTGAAATGCACAATTCACATATTGGTGAAAATATGTCTCATTGTACGAAAATACAGAAGCCCAAATTATAGATGTAGCAACTATGAATACTCAGGAACAATGCCTTAGATTCACACAAGTATAGCATCAACCTAGAAGAAACGTGGAGCACATCCCAGAGCATACACTAAATACCTACAAGACACTATTTTCTTTATTTATCAAATTTTCTCAAAAGCACTTGGAAACCAAGTACTGGAGACATCATTGCAACATATTACTTCACTCTAACACACCTCCAAAAATAGCAACATAAGGATAAATCCATGTACTCATAGCACTTCTTCAACATATCAACTATACAAGCACAACCTGCAAACCTTCTTTTCCTCAATATCCTCAGCATATACAATCAATAACCAACTTCCTTGACATGAATGAAAACATCAAACAATTGACATCAATGAAAAAATCTTCATATTTGCAACACAATACACTTTATTCCTTAGTATAGGCCACCTCATGACTATCATTTCACCACATGCAGCTTCATCCACCTCATCCCACACACCACTCATCACTTTTCTCAATATCCATGTGATATGCAATTTATTTCACATCCCATCATCGTACATCTTGTATCCTTTCATAGCCATCATTTACCATGCGCCATTTAGTTACATCATTCGTCACTCATTGCAATTACAAATGGTCACATCATATCTCGCTGCGAGTAGTTGAAATCAAATTCACATGAGCTGATTTTTAGTTCACCACACTTCTACAGGTACACATTTATTTTCCATAATTATCATAGATGTCCTTTGTGTTTTTACATGCTTTCATAATGAATTTTTCATGCTTTGTATCATTTTTATTATTTTCAATACATCATTTCACCCTCCACCAAAATAATTGCAATTAAGTGAGGACACTTAAAGCCTTTAGTTGGGGAGGGGACATAGTACCTTTCATTTTCATTTTCTTGGTTTTCAAAAACCCAAATACTTTTTGCAAAATCCTTTGCCAGTCTATTTTCTATTTTTCCCCATTCTATAGTACAAGTCAACTATAATTCAAATTCAGAAGGAAAGAGAAGGGGTAGAACAACTATGTTTGGAAAACATAAGCACACAGATAGAGTGATAAACAAAAAAATTGAGGGAATTTGAGCACAACAAAGTAGATTTTCACCGTGGGTGGTGATATAATCCTAAGAGAGCCATTTGCACACATTCAACTTGTGATAGGGCGAAGATACTTGTTAGAAAATGAGCAGCAAACAAAAGAGTGCAAATAACAACTATAAACACCCTACAACTCAATATTAGCCTAATTGGATTCAAAACAAAATAAAAACAACAAATAGAGTGGATTCACCTTGTCTTGAATCGATCCTTTGGTTGGCCCTTTGATCTTTGATGTTGTATGCTCCTTTGGTGGAAAGATATACAAGCTATGAGATGAGGTGAGGATGGAAAATGAGTGAAAATGGATGCAAGTATGAGAATTTTGCTAAGTATGGCTCAAGAGAAAATTTTGCAAGAGTTTGGCTAGCATAAATGATCTCTTCTCAAAATGAGAGAAAATAGGGGGTATTTATAGAGAATTTTGAATTCTCTAGAGAAATGGATGGTTGAGATTAAACCAACATGACCAAGATGTAGGGCTATGGTGAGTTAAGAACTCACAAGCCCTCACATCTTGACATGTGGCATGTGAAGTGACTTGAAAAGGATGATGTGTACATGAGGTGGAAGGAGAGTACATGACATGGAGTTGCTACATAGTACCTTGGGATTGGGACAATATCTCCTCATAAAGGAGGTCCTTGTCCCCATGTGGGTGAGAGGACATGTGAGGAATTAAAAATTCTTCAAATATCCGCATGGGGATGAGAGAAAGAATTTAAAATTCCTTGAAATGCATTGGGGGATTAAATGTGAATTAAAAATTCACATGAGGAATGGAGTGCCTTCTCCAAAATGAGAAATCCTTTAATAAGGTTGACTTAGGACAAATTACATGAAGATTAGATTGACCTAATTAAGTGATTAAGGTTGTGCAAGTACCTGATTATACAAATTAATGACATATTAGAGGCAAGTGGGAGATTAGGAGGAGTTCACATGTGACTTGATGTGACTAGTCAAAGATCACATGGGGAAGAGAAAAAGGAATTTAATATTCCTTGGAAGGAGAAAAGGAATTAAAAATTCTTTGAGAGGTTAATTAGGCTAGTTAATGAAGGATTAGAGGAGGGTTAGGTGGTTAAGAGAGATTAGAGGCCAACTTGCAAAAGTTGGAGGATGTGACACATCCTAATCAAAGACTAGGCATGTGCACATCTTAATGATGAGATTAGAAGAATAATTAGAATTAAGAAAGGGATGTGACATGTGAGGAATTAAATAAATGTCATATTTATTTAATTCATTTGATGAAAAAGAGGATTAAAGAGATAAGGTATTTATTTATTAATAAAATACCTTAGGGATCTAGTAGAATTAAGGATATTAATTAAATAATAGCAATATTACTTAATTAATGCAAATAAGGGGATGCTTAGATGAAAGGGGATAAATTTGGATAAATTAAGTGTCCAAATTTAGGTGTCTACATTTTTCCCCTCTTTGAGATGGTGTTACGAAGTAGCATCATTTCAAAGAATATTAAAACATAGAATCTAGAAGAAGATGGTTAGATTGGGAAATATGCCTTAGTCATTCAAAGGAGTGACTAGGAAGGGAAAAAAATGATGAAAATTAAGGATGAAGGATGCCCCCTCGAGAGGACATGTGGGCTCAAGAGAACATAGGTGTGCTCTCAAAATGATAGACGAGAGTGATGAAGGATGAATGGATGGGGGGGATTTTGAGAGATGAGAGGATGGAGATGAAATGCAATCCAAATGCAATTTGCCATCTTTAGGAACACTGATTTTTTCTATAGCAGAAGACAAGATACACCAAGGTATAAAGGACCAAGGCAGATTAGTGTCTAATGCATGAAAAAAGTACAACAAACAAGAAGGCTATCCAAACACCCCAAAGTCGCGATGAACTTGGTCGGGCCAGGTATTGGGATAACCACAAGCACACAAGGATGCCCCAGCATAACACAAGACCTTAGGGATCTTGGTGGGTACTACGTGGGACAACCAAGAAGACAAAAAAAAAGAAAAGATTCAGATACACCCCTATGTTGACTAGTCAAAGCACACCATGATATGATGGATCAAGGTGACCATGACAAGTGATGATAGGGAGCTCAAATGATAAACAAAAGCCAAAAAGTATCAAAAGATTGCAATCAATTTCAAACGTCCTTTTCCATAGGATCAAGGGGATGGATGGGATTGATTAGGTCTGTTAGGAAGGATGCATCCTATTGAGACCGATGATGGATACTAAATTGAAAGACCGATATGACACAGGATATTCAGAACCGATTGGATTTGATGATACAAGTGGATCTCGTTTGTTAAGAACCAGCTAGATAAGGGCATAGCTTGATGACACGACAAAAGATACATGACACAAGACTAACACACCCTAAAGACCTAGGGGCTCAGGGGATGATCAAAGATTATCCTTGCCTATGTGAAAGCACAAAGCCCTCGTAGGTCGATAAAAGGCTGACATAGACCATGATGGAGACTTCGATGGATGATAAAGATAGGATGGAAAAAAGGAAAAAAGTGGATAATATAGATCGATGATAGATGATAAAAGAATAGATGAACAAAGTAGAAAGACCATTGAGAGACAATAAAGAATCCCTGGGGGCGGATCAAATGATTGACCTTGCCTACATGAAAGCGCAAGGGCAATATAGTTTGACAAAAGGCCAACGATAGACAATGGATAAAGGATGATGAGATAACCCTAGATAAGGGGATAAAATGAGTGGACTGACATGATGGGACATGATAGACCGGTTGGATTGGATCAGAGGATGGTGACTACAAAAAGCTCAGGGATGGGATAGTTATCAAATTAGCGTGGGAGGATGACAAGACAGATAGATGAATGATGAGAAAGGATAGGAGATTGAAAATATGTGTAAAAGAAGCGGAAGTGATGATGATGAGTTAGATGGCATTGGGTTGCATGGGGAGTAGCCTAGAGCTAGATACCAATGACAAGGGATTATGAGATGGGATGAGGATAGAAGATGGGGGGAGGAAAAGGATCGTTTGGATGGATTGGACAGAGGGATAAATATTTGGATGAGGAAAAGGTTACTAGATGGATAGATGAAAAAGGATGCTATGATGGAAGGATAGGAAGATAAGGATGGGGAGATGGATATAAGGATTGTTTGGAGGGATAAAAGATAAGGATGGGGAGATGGATATAATGATAAGGAGATGAGGATAGGGAAATGGAAGGGATTGTTCTGAGGATAGGGAAACGGAAGGGATTGCTGGATGGATGGGCTATTTCTTGAAGTTAACATAATATAATGAAGATATGACAGAGCAATTTGTAGATACACTACAACATAATGAATCAGTAGTCAAGGGTTTAAATGTTGATGCTTTAGATTATGCAATTATAGAAGTGTTTGGTTTTCCATGGGAAGGAGTGGAGATTCCAGTAAGGGAAAACACTGTTGTTGCCAGAGATGAATTTAGAGAACATGGAAAAAATATGGACTCATCCTCCCAAGGTACTAAAAGATTATCCTTGCCATGGGTTTAGGCTTCTGTTGTTTCATCTATCATTAAGTATCTTACATGTGATGGTAGGTAGTCATTATTATATACAGTTCATTTCAAACTCTCATGTCATCTCTATTAGGATAAAAGAGTTAATGTTTCAATTTTTTTCTATAATATGTTGAAAAGAATGGGCTTTGAATACAAAAGAAAAAGGAATAAAATTTCCATGTCACATTATTGTTTGGTCACCCTATTGGTTAAAAGGAGTTTGAGAATTTAACATCCACAAATTTCATGGGAAATATTTATCAATTATAATCACATTGATAGTATTTTAGAAGAACCTGGTATACCAAATAAAGTAGAACCTACTGTTTCAGAAAGGAAATGGTCCCTTGAACCCCCTGCTTCACCTACCCATAGTAGGGATGAGTCAGAAAATAAAGGCATATAGAATACTCAATCTGTAGCCACTTTAGAAAAACCCACAATAGAGGACAAGAAGGAAACCCATACCCCTAATCAAACATCAAGATCCAAGAAAAGGAAAATTGGGCCTTCTTCTGGGCCTACATCAATGAAGAAAAGACCCACAAGGTGGTCTCATTGCTTAAGAGGAAAAAGGGGCAATGAGGGGTACATGAAGGGAAAAAGAAGAATATGTTGAAATTGAAATAGATTCAGAATAAGAACTCCCCCCTGAGAATGTACAAACATCAATCAAACCACAATGGTATTTCTTGAGCACCTTTGAATTTGATTTAGAGGATGCCTTTATTGCTAGAAAAATGAGAAAGAGAACCCCATAAAAACCTGATAGTGAGGGTTGTGAAGATGATATGAGAGAAGATAATAAGTTTTTAAATAAAGATGAAGATTTTTTTATTGAAGAGAGGAATGTTAAGAAAGAATTGCAAGAAGCACTTGACAGAATAAAGCAATTGGAATAATTTTGGGAAATTTGTCAGTTGAAGGACAATGATAGGGACATGAAAATTAAAGAGTTGGAGGAGAAATTGCATAAATTTGAACATGGGTCTAAGATGGATGTTCTTGCAAAACTTTCTCTTGTGGAAATAGGGAATAAAGAACCTATGACTAAAGAAATACCTCCTGAAGCTAGAGCTCCAATTGGTCCTACTCTTGTGTTCCTAGGCTATGAATTATGGAAAAGAACTAATGAATTCTCTCAGCAGAAGGAAGCATTGGAAAAGGAAATAGTAGAAATAACAACTAACCATGCTATGGTTCTTGAGCACAAGGAAATTCAATTAAAGAAACTGACAGTTAGAGTTAACGAAATTGTAGACAAGGCTACACAAATCCTGAAATGTAGGCCACACACTAGGGTATATGCTTTATTTTTTAAAGAGAAATTTCTATGTTTTCTATTTAACCAGCTAATTAGTAACTTACCAATTGCCTTGAGCATAAAATTTAAGTTTTTAAATATTTTTGTTGATTCTACACCAGATGTACAAGATCAATCATGTGAATTTTACCTATATAACCTTGCTCTATTAGATGATACAAAATGAAACTCGTTGATGTTTGTGGGGGATTTACAAATTAGAGCACTAGCTTCTTACTTCAAAAATGAGCAATAGAGGGCTGAAATAATGCAAGATTATGTTGACAGAGAAAAATCTATTGCTCTCCAAATCAGGAAAGAGTCAAAGGACCACAATACAGTCATAGAGGAATGAAAAGATCTCTTGAAGCATAAGGGTGCAGGTAGAATAATCATAAATGTTAGAGAGAATGATTATGTTAGGATGCAACAACTAACTGTAGGTCTCATCCATCATGCTTTTAAGTTTGTGGAAGGAAGGTGGGAAGAACCGACTCCTAAATTACAGAAAAAGGAACCACACTCTTTATATAAATTTGTATCCATGCTTGAGAGATCTCGTAGGTGATAGAGATTTCCAAAGAAAAATGACTCTCATGGGTACCTCTTACCTTCCATCAACCAATGCTCATGTATCTAGTACCACATTGGAAAGGGAAAAAATGTAGAAAGGGAAGAGGCAAAACATTTTAAATGGAAAATACTTTCATGTTATGGAGGATACTACTTGAATTAGAGAACATGAGTGAATGTGGTTACATATTTTAGGGAAATGACCTTGCAATAGAACCTCTGGTCTTAACTGAACTGCTTGAGGAGAGGAAAAAAATATAGATGAGGGGAATGATGAGACCAAGTATTGGCTAGTTTTCTATTGCTTAGTTCATAGTTTTAGGCATTTCCAGATACCCATTTCATATACATTCTTAAACATTATCTATCTTTTTATATCTTTAATGCAACTTGAACTTGGTTTTGATGTATGGGAATATGATCATGATATGTTGTTAATTGCATGATTAATTGTGTGATTGTGTATGAAATTCAGTATGAGTTTATGTTTCATTTATGGTTATTAGTATTGTGTATATGTTGGATGAACTAACTCCTTGCAACCAAGAAGCCAAAGCAAGCAGACTGTATCCCGTAACAACTAGGGAGCACAACCCACAACCATAGGATTTTAGATAGTGATACATGGGAGATTCCAAAACAAGAATACAATGGTTGCAAAAATAGAGGCATTCATTAATGAGGGTGATGATACACTTCATGTGCAAATGGTGTCCAATAGTGTCGGGAACTTGGTTTAGAGAGGGATCCTGAAATCTAGAAGTTCAATATCATACGTTTAGGAGGGTGATGATACACTTCATGTGCAAATGGTGTCCAATGGTGTTGGGAACTTGGATGATAGCTAGATGACTATACTTGGGAGAAACTTGAAGAATTCTTATTGGTTTGAGAACTGTTTTCAAAGAACAACTTCTGCATAATGTATTGTTTTTAGTTTTATAGTGTTAGATATATTAAGAATATAAGAAAAATTACATTTTTCCTTAAGGGGGAGTGTTGGAATAATTCAATAATGGAACTTAAGCTAGACATATCCATTTGAGTTAGACGTGGTAGTTAAGTCCAGTTTGCTATCAATAAAGCCTAATTTGTTGTCAATCAGTTTCAACTAGTTGTTGAATTAGTTAACAGATTTCTAGGAAGGTGGTTAGGTCAATGTTATGTATAAATTCGTCTCTATTTGTGTTGTTTTTGATTAGATAAGTAGGGGAAGGGCGCTGATCCCGTGGTTACAAAGGCAAAACAAAAAATTAAGAAATAGGCTAGGAGAAACAACACCAACCACCACCAAGAAACAACATCAGACTAACCAAACCAGAGCCTAAAAAGGCATGCACCCTTATCAGCATAATCAAAAACAAAATCCTCCTATTAATCCACAAAATGGTATGCAGACCATTTATGAGATCAACCAAATTCCAATAGGTACAAAACCATAACAAAGCTATCAAGAAATAGCATTCTAGGACAATACCACTAAGCACATATAGTTTCAAAGCACTCATTTGACCAAAGCAAAAAAACACCCCATTCTCACCAATTTGGGACAAAAAATCCTTCCAAGTAGGGCCTTCTTAAATTTTGAAGTGGATTTTATAGTCAACAAAATAGACTAATAGGCAGCCTCCAGGCTGGAAAAATAATAGCCAAAAATAGCAACCACCCCAAGGGTGGGTAAGTCAAACTATGCTTCCAACCCATGCAAGCAAGATTAAGAGGATCCTGAAACCCACACCACCAGAAAATAGCTAAGCCCATCAACACTCCTTGATAGAGCCATCCCACCTCGAGCCTGTTACTTAGCTCAACCAATTTTGAACCAGAAAAAAGCTTTAGCACTAATGGGGTAGAGAGATCCCATCCACCTACTTGCCTCTCCACCTTTAGAGGAGAAAGCATATCCCAAAAGCAGTACCACCCAAA
This sequence comes from Sequoia sempervirens, assembly GCA_007258455.2. NCBI lineage: Eukaryota > Viridiplantae > Streptophyta > Pinopsida > Cupressales > Cupressaceae > Sequoia > Sequoia sempervirens. Next base: position 111,557,271 of record VDFB02000363.1, on the reverse strand, counting down.
CAACAACACATGTAGAACACTATCCCCTTGAATGAATCACCAAATCTGGGTAAAAAACAAGAGCACAACTAGCAAAACAAGCTTGCAAGCCACCCATTAGGCTATTGGAACAACAACCCCTACTAGTATCCACCCCTGGGGAGGCCAAGATGACCTGAACATCAAGGCCTCCATGAAGCAACAACATCCTAACAACAACACCTTTAAAATGAAATCTTTTGAAAAAACTTTAGGCCTAACACATCTAGGCTCGTAGCCAGAATTTGGGAGTCGACAAGTGAAACAAAGTATTGAGGAGCCATAGCTAGCTTAAAGCACCACTCCACCCAACAAACCAACTCAATATTTACCTCAATAAGAATGAGCTCCCCTCTATAAGAGAGGATGAAGTGAGGATCAAAACTATGAGAGCCACCAATCTCCTACATGAACATGCTCCACCTTAAAAGGAACCAACAAAAAGAAAGGGAACAACCCATTGTGCTCAACAATAACCATCTTCACCTCTATAGGAGAGGGATCCACCTCAATAGGAGCAATGTCCACCTCCATAGGAGACCCAAACTGTAAAACCGAGTAGGAATTCAACACTCTTGTAGTAAGAAAACACACCTCATCCCATGGCAACACGAGCATCAGGTACAATAAGGAAGCAATAAGAGGCAGCTCAACAACCACCAAAGAGAAATCACACCCAAAGAACTTCAGAACCATCGAGGTAGATAAGGAATGAAGCCCCAACAAAAGAGGAGCATCCAAATCAGCAGAGATGACCACAAAGGAACCTTCGCACAATAGGTTCAACCTTTTCTCAGCACCCATGGAGAACATTAGCAAACCAAAGAAGTCCTTAGAAAAAATCCCAAAGAGATTTCAAGCCCATTAACCTTCATGGCCAAAAAAACAAAGAAGAAGACATCCTCATTGCAAGTCATAAATCTTGCAGGCATGCCATAGTAGCAGGAGCCAAAGATAACACTAGGGTAGAGCCCCAACCTCCAAACATACACAAGCAATGGAAAAACACCAATCACCTCAAACAAGGAAGCCACACCAAAGCACAACAAAAGCATCAACCACACAAGATTGGGTCTCCTTAACCACCAGATCCATAACCACCAAAGAGACTCACAAAAAGAACTCACAAGCCCCACACAAGGAGAGGAAGTGAAAGCAGAAAAGAAAACTAAAACAAATCAACCCCCGCTAGAATCAAGCACCAATGGGATAACAAACAACAAAAGAGAACAAAGCAAAAAACCAAACTAACAGAGAAAAGCATACCACCAAAAAACCCTGCACCACCACTTTCCCAATGTCCCCATCAATTTGGAGAACACGAAAAAAATGGAAGCAAAATAGAATAGGAGCTCAACCACCAATCAAAATCGAAAGGGAAATCAAAGGCTCTCACAATGAGTGAGAACCCCAACACCAACCTTAGGCTAAAGAACCCCGCAACAAAAGGTGAAAGCCCAGTCAAAGAAGAGGAGGTTGATGCCAAGACCCTCTGCAAACAAAGCAGACGAGAAGGCAATAGGAAAAACACGCTTGACCAAGAGCCAACAACAAACAAACCACACGAACAAACTTGGCTCAACCCCAGTCCTTTTGTTGATCTGTGAGTTTATTTGAAACTCTTCTATAGTTGCATATTAAGTGATGCTCTCTATTCTTCTCTATTCTCTATTTTTAATATGTCACTCTCTATTTCATAGGAGAGTGCTGATTTGTATTAAGTTTTTTGTTTTGAATCCTTGTTTCAATAAACTTCCTTTGAACCTATATATTTGGCTCAATGGTCAAGGAGTAGATGTAGCATGTGGATATGTTCAGAGAGTGAGTTTTTATTACACAAACAATACTTGTTTTCCAATTATTCTTTTATGAATGTGATATCTCTAAACATTCTTGTCAAATTATGAAATCTTATTATATGCAATGAGATGTTTCTAGTTTATCATTAAGTTTAGTTAATTCAAGGAGTTTAGATTTTAATTTACTTCGTGGATATAGTAACTTGAGCAAGAGCCACTCAAGGTAACTATAATCTAGGTCATCAATTGATGTTGTTACAATAGATTCTTTTATTTATTGCATTAATCTTAATTAGATTCTTCATTTCTTGTATGAGAATGAAATCATGAATGAGACCTTGTGTTTTACTTTATGTTTTGTTTTGTCTCAATATGTCAACCTCTGGAGTGAGTCAACCTCCGGAGTGAGTCAAGTCATTAGAATTCATAGTTATTAGTTTTAGTAGTTACAAAGTTTAAATTTTAATAGTTAACTAGTCACAGTCTTTAGCTGTAGGTACCCTTAGCAATAGTTCCATAATTAATCTTTATCTAGTTTCACGATTTTATGTTTTTCCCACATGTGTAAATACCTATACTAGATGAGATAGGTAGTATAGAATCTTTGGATGCGCATATAGTGCCAACATCATCACAAGCTTACGTTAGCCCTAACTGATAATTAAATTGAGTCTTTACAAGGGTTTAGTGGACTGTTAAGTTAGGAACCACCTTTGAATTGTGTGTTTATAACCAAGTTTATTGAGCATTAGTTGGGCCTTACAGGAGTGATAGTTGATCAAGGGCTAAGGTTGATCTAAGAGATCAATGGTTGAGGTTGATTAAGAGGATTGGGAGAAGCCTCCAAAATTGCCACCTTGTGATTGATGCACTTGAAAAGGGTCTGAGATCAAAGGAATTTGGATGGTCAGATTCTCTTGGAAAGAGATGAAAGGTGAGATAAAAAGGACCTTCATGAAAATCCAAAAGGTCTTTTTAGAGACATGTGAATGGTCAAGATTTTCTTGGAGAAATATATAAAGATTGAATGAGAGGATTTTTGGAGAAGTAGGATGGATGAGACATGTAAATTCATGGCATGTGCAAGTTTGACCATGGCTTAAGTATGCTTGGGAATGTGTAGGTCGGTTTATTAGTTAACTAATTAGTTTTAGTCAATTAATGGATTGAAGGGGAATTTGTAGGGAATTAAATAAATAAGTTATATTTTTTAAAATTTTGGAGGATAGAGATATGCAGGGTCACACAATAAAATAAATGATCATATTTTTTAATTAATATTAGGAAGACAATTAAAAATGTTAACTAAATAATTTGTTTCATTTTATTAACACTAAAGGGAAGAAATTTTGATGTGGTTAGGATGCGGACAATATTTTAGGTTTCTATAATAATTATTTGATAATCATGCAAGACTAAATAAATAAGAATGTGTTGTTTTTTTGTGACATCTCTATGTATTTTGATGTTAGGCTGCATGATTGGATAACCCTTTATTGGACCTTCTAATCATGGTTGCATCATTTTGAGTTTATAAGCAAGTTTCTTTGTGGCTTGCTTTGGTTAGATGTTAAGAAGACGTGTATGCCCATCTTGGCACATTTTAGTTTCAATCCTCATATTCATTTTTTCCTCTCCAAGGGTCAATTCCATAGTTACACAAATGACCCTACTAATATGCATAATTATGGAAGTGACTTTGTACTTTAAGATTCAATTTAAAATTTGGACCCAATATTTCCCCTTCATTTAGCCATTGTATACTGACTTGAAGTATGAAATGTTTCATTTGACAACTTAGAGTTGTATTTAAGAACTAACCTTTATTTAATTTTTGCATAAATAGAATCTATATAATGAATACCTCTTACACACATCAAAAAGCATTCAAGCCATATCTACTAACATCAACATTCTAGGACATCACTTCATGACTAGTTGTTGTCCTCAACCATTGTTCAAAATTGTTGACTTAGCATTCCTATAGATTTTGACACAAAGATGATATTATTTATCATATGCAAATTCTTATCCACACAATCAATTTTTTTATATAAACACATAAACAAAAATAAATAATTTCTCAAAAGAAAACTAGTACAAACTGAATTCACACATAAAAATTGGATCCATAACAAAATATTTGATTTCAAAATCAACTAATATAATAATACCCTAGTTTTTGTTAGAAAAAAATCAATTTTAAATTCCACCTTAATATAATATACCTTAATATATTGATTTATGTAAAGTGATTCTATTTCTTTAGAACACCGTATCCAATAAGTAGTTATGTACAATCTTTGAAAATATCTCCTCCAATAGATTTTGGCCATCTTACTTATGACACGTGAATTTTTCGTGCATAAATGCGACATCATTCATTCTATGCACATACGTTTGTTGTTTTGAGAGGGACGTAACGTTAAAAAAATAATACACAGTGAAATAGATCTGATCCTGATCTTCTCCACTAAACGTGCCCTCCTCCACCCATTTCATTTGTAATCATAGCTTTTTTTTATAGGTAGATGCATCAATTGTATTATATTTTTTGATAATGGATTATAGCCTATGATCTGAAAAATAATAATATAAATTGTAAATTGATAAGATTGTTGATTACAATCTTAATATTATAAAAGAGAAATGTATATTTTGTATTTTTTGTTTTTTTGTTTATATTTATTTTAGTCTTGTCTTGATGTATATAGTAGTTAATTTAAGTTATTTTTACATGTAAGTCAATATAAACTTAAAATATCTTTTTATTTGTTTATTTTGATCTTTATTTATGTACATCACGATTTAATCATTTATATGATTTGATTTGATTTGAGGGTGTAGCTTTGTCTAGTGGAGAGAATCATATTTGTGATTGTATATATCAAAATTTAAAATGGTTTCTCACTAATTCTAAGTCAATCGCTTTCAAAATTGAATTCTTACCCATAATGTTGTGTACTAAAATATTTAAATTGAGTGTCGATTGTCATTATTAAAGACACGCTCTATGTCATAAGTATCATATCAAGACTACAAGAGAGATTTGTTTATCAAGAGAAAGGAATCGAAATCATGAAAAATATTTTGACTATTAGCTTGCATCAACATTTGCATGAACAAACACTACATCATTTATTCATCATAAGGACCTTCATGATTGCATCTCCATATTTTCGATCATGTGAAAATAACAACTAGCATTTGATTAAGGCATTATAAACAAATCTAGAACTTCAATCCTTGCACAAAAAAATCAAAAAGGTGTTTTTCAACATTAAGTTTTGAGAATTAAGATATTATGCATAAGCCAAAAGGGTTTTGAGGTTTATGATTACAAAAGATGAGATTACACTTGTAGGATGCAACCATGACAACTGGATAGAATCATGGACATGATCCTCTCCTAGATCATATAAATCAAAGGTTTGTTTATTAAAACATCATATACATCTTTACAATTCTAGATCAAATACTTATCTTGCAACAATCACATCACATCAATCAATTTTGAAGATAGCAAGGCACATGTAAAATTTAGTTAAGCGGCATCCTTTTCCCTTCTCTTTCAATTGGTCATTTATTGTTACAATTTTGAACACAAATCTTTTACCTAGTTCTATTGTGTTGGTTGATTTATTAGTTATTGTTTACTAAACATATTTCTATTGGGTATGTTTATCTCCTCTACATTTTGGTGAACTTGAAGGATTTTACATAACCTAGGGTTTTCTCTAATTTCTTCTTCTCCTTCATCCTTAGTTCTTTGATCATTATTTTGTTTGGCATGGATTCCCAATAAAACTTGGGACTATATTCATGCTTTCATCAAGGGTATTAATGGGTTTTCATATCTTATTACATCTTACCCTTTGATCCTTTAGGACATCAAATCCTTTTACCAAAAGGATGGTATTCCATGTTTTGTAAATATATTGGTTACATTCCTATCTAGTTCACCATCTTTTATAGAGCTTGTTAGCGCCTTTCCTTCCACATTAGAGGAATTTACTTCATTTGTCTATGTGATTAATAATGACTAACTCCTTGCATGAAAAATGATAATTATCTAGCTCGTAAATTCTCTTTGTACATCTAGGGATCATTATTCATGTGATGATGTTGTTACACCTAATGATGATATCCTTCTCATATCTCATGGGAGTCCTCCCCTTACATTATCTAAGGTTTGAATGTAATGATTCATTATTTATTAAGGAGCCCATTGATGCTTGCTTGATTGATATGCATACTTTACTTTTTCACTCAATGATGTTGCTTTGTGTATTATGATGAAATATCTTAAGTAACTAATGATGACCCATTCAATAATATTGATGTAGCACTATCTCATGATTAGGTTAATTTAGTTTATATTGTAAATGGTATTAATTAATCAATGCTCTAGAGTTACATTTGTTAAAAATGAATCTGTGTAATATTACATGTTAGGACATTTCTATATTCACATTTTTAGCATATGTGTGATGTGGTTTTTCTAAAGTACTTAATTGGTAGAGAATTGCAATTGTTAATTTTATATCATGTTCATTTCACATCAATTCATGCTTTATTATGTGATTTCATAGATAATTTAATCTTTTACCTAGAGTGTTCTTACATAATTTTTCTACTCTTTCAACCACTAGTGGCCCTTATAAATTGATTTATATATATAGATACACACACATAAACATTTATGTTTCATAACTATTACCACAAATTTGGATCTCCATACTTCTCCATATGATGTGAGCATGGCTATTATAATTATACAAATTTTTCATGATCTAATATTTTTCTATATATATGATCTTGATAAGAAACCTCTAACCATTCAAATTATTGTTCTTGTTTCTATTGTTAAACCTATTGTTTCATGAAAAACATCTTCTAGTCAAGGTTGTGTTCCTTCTATTTCTTCATCTTATTGATCCTTTATCTTGCATGGAGTATTTCATTCTCCAAAAAAAATCTTTTACTACTTCTAGTAGCTTCACCTTCCAAGGAATTTCATTTCATAGGTCACACTTATAAGACATTGACTAGAGGTAAAATAATAAGTGTCAAATACATATTTTTATCACATCTCAACCCTAAAGTTCTTCCTACACCTTTAGTGTCCACTAAAGCACACACAAGGAGTATGATATTATATATCAATTATAAAATACTAAAAAAAGATCTTTATGGGATCTAATGCATACATTTGAAACATATAGAAATAGCTTACAAAAAGTAAGAAAATGTTACTATAAAATCAAGTACAAGGCCTTTTAAAGAGGCAAGAACATTAAAAGCAATTGGTTTCAAGGATGACACTATTAATTTTGATTCTAATGAAATTCCAAATTTCCTAGTTTTATCCAAGAGAGCTTACCTTTACATATACTTAATTTAAAAATATTCCAGTTTTTACCTGAGGTTGTTTCTTTGCTAATCACTTTGGGATTTATTGCACTAGATACTTCATTTTGTATGATGCATGACCATTTAGAATATAATTTTTAATTAGGGTGTTCATGAATTCATGCTATGAGTGTTGTCTCTTCAATACTTCATTAGTCAATTAATTTACATTATAAAGATAACATTTACATTGTTAATGCATATGAAGATGTATTCTATTTTTATCAATATATTGATGCTCCTAACAAAAGAATCACTCAAGAATAATTCAAAAAAAAGTAAAATAACAATATAAGACCCTGAACCAAATGCTAATCCCAAAGATGATTGTATAACAATGAACTTTACAACATATTTCATTAGAGAATATGAAATAAATGTGACCTATTTTGACATCCCTCCCATATTAGTGAACCCACACACTTTTGGCCAACCACCAAAAACTAAGCGCATTTCCAATAATGAACAATCACTACAATAATCTTATGTTTGTGATAGTGATTTATAGAATAGCCAAAGATAGTAATGCTAATTTCAATAATTATTTTACCTCATTTTCATTTCTTAACAAAATGTATGTACCTATAATTAAAATTTAGGAAAAATGAGAATATAAAGGAAAAGGTCCACATCCTAAAATTGATTGAAAATTTATAACTACTTATATAATTTTTTTTTTTTTTATAAAGAATGTGTTGAATATTTACACCCCTATACTACTAAATGTATGAAAAAATGTCACAAAGAGAAATATCATTTCTTATCCATAATACCTATGGAAGAATAATTTCCTTTAAGTTATCTTATACATTCATGCTTTATTGATAAATATTTGGTACATGCCACTCCTTACATAGACGTAATATCTCATGATAAAGTATACATTGACGCTATCAACATTTTTGTAAATTTGTCATTATTATCTCATTATCAGGGTTATCCTTATATGATAGATAAAAAAAATTATTTTTAAAATTTGGATCTTATCTAACATGTTAGGTTCATTAATTATTATTAGATTCAATTTATTGTATTGAAATTTATATGTATTTAGCAAAGAACATGTATATGTCTAGTTAAATTTTTTATGCCATCAACACAACATACAACATAAAAATATACAAAAAATTACATTCAAGACAATGTCTATATATATCAAAATGAAGTATACAATTATTTAGAATAGGGAGGTGGACTAGAAGAACCCTCTCTTGGGACATCCTTTCTATGTTTCATAGAATAGGTAGATCTTTCCCTAAAGGGAGAACATTTCTTATTGTGAGATTTGGTATACACCACCCACTTTCCATCTAGTCTCCCAACCTTCCCTCTAAGTGAAGCAATCTCCACATGATCCTTTCCTATCCATGTTAGCAATAAACCCTTTGGATATGACTCCCTAAGGATGGGGACATTAACTATGTTTCCTATAGCTCCTTAATTATCCTATGCTACTCCTTAATCCTCCATAATTTCTCCTTGATATGCATGTGCATCTCATTTTTTTCATGTAATGAGTCCATTTACAAAGTCACTCCGACATATGTCACCAAAGATTGGATTTAATTGGGTCAAAAATATATGCAAAATGACCTACCTATACATGTGCATGGTTGAATATATCAACATAAGCATTGGGTACATATCATGTTAGGTGCTATACAATATTGGATATGAGTGTCATCAACTCTTCAATGATGCTTGAACAAAGAAAATTCCAATTCATTACTCCATGTCATACAATCTAAGTCCTACAAATCCATCTATTAAAAATAAATTAAAACAAATGGTATACCTAGTTCTAATGATCAAAGTCTCCATTGCTAACTCATTGGAGGGACACTATCACCTTCAAATCCTCTCTCTTTTCCTTGTCATCCCACTGGTACAACCTTTCCTATCTCGCCTCTTTCCCCACAAATGAGTGAGCTTCTCTTCCTAATGGATATGTTATTTTGGGTATTTAGTTTCCCATAATTCTATCCATAGGTTAGCGACCTAACATTACTCAACTACACTCAACTATCACCCTGTCTTCTTTATTTTTAGTGGGTGCCTAAGTCTCTAATTGGGGAGTTTGAACCTCCTTTGATTAAGTTGTTGATCATATATGCAATTTCCACACTCTACATGGAGGGTGCACATCTTTCTCAATCCTAAACTAGCTTAGTATACTCATAGGAAAACCACTTTGATACCAAATTGTGCCACCCTAATTACCACCTACTATGCTTGATTCATCTCAATCACCCTAATGTCAGTTTTTAGGAGGTTGTTTCTTTGCTAATCACTTTGGGATCTATTGCACTAGATACTTTATTTTGTGTGATGCAGACTATTTAGCATATAATTCTTTATTAGGGTGTTCATGAATTCATGCTATGAGTGTTGTCCCTTCAATACTTCATTAGTCAATTAATTTACATTATAAAGGTAGCATTTACATTGTTAATGAATATGAAGATCTATTCTAATTTTATCAATATATTGATAATCCTAACAATACAATCACTCAAAAATAATTGAAAAATAAAATAAAATAACAATATAAGAACCTCAACTAAATGCTAATCCAAACTATGATTGTAGAAAAATGAACTTTACAACATATTTCATCAGAGAATATGAAATAAATGTGAGCTATTTTGACATTCCTCCCATATCAGTGAACCCACACTTATGGCCAATTACAAAAAACTAAGTGCATTTCCAATAATGATAAATCATTACAAGAATCTTATGTTTGTGATAGTGATTTAGAGAATAGCCAAGGATAGTAATGCTAATTTTAATAATTATTTTACCTCCTTTTCATTTCTTAACAAAATGTATGGACCTATAATTAAAATTTAGGAAAAATGGGAATATAAAGGAAAAGGCCCATATCCTTAAGTTGATTGAAAATTTATATTTACATATATATCTAAAAAACATTTTGATAAAGAATGTGTTGAATATTTACACCCCCATACTACTAAATGTATGAAAAAATGCCACAAAAAGAAATATCATTTCATATCCATAATATCTAAAAAAGAATAATTTCCTTTAAGTTATCTTATACATTCATGCTTTATTGATACATATTTGGTACATGCCACTCCTTACATACACACAATAACTCATGATAAAGTATGTATTGAAGCTATCAACATTTTATTAAATTCATCATTATTATCTCATTATCAAGGTTCTCCTTGTGTGATAAATGCAATTTTTAAATTTTAAACATTTGGATCTTATCTAACATGTTAGGTTCATTGATTATTATTAGATTAGATTTATTGTATTGAAATTTATATGTATTTAGCAAAGCGCATGTATATGTCTAGTTAATTTTTTTATACCATCAACACAACATATAACACCAAAATATACAAAAAACATACATTCAAAACAATGTCTATATATATCAAATGAAGTATACAATTATTTAGACTAGGGATGTGGAATAGAAGAACCCTCTCTTGGGACATCCTTTCTATGTTTCATAAAAGAGTAGATCTTTCCCTAAAGGGAGAACATTTCCTATTGTGAGATTTGGTATACACCACCCACTTTAAATCTAGCCTCCCAACCTTCCCTCTAAGTGAAGGAATCTCCACATGATCCTTTCCTAACCATTTTAGCAATAAACCATTTGGATACTACTCCCTAAGGATGGAGACATTAACTATGTTTCCTATAGCTCCTCAATTACCCTATGCTATGCCTTAATCCTCCATAATTTCTCCTTGATATGCATGTGCATCTCATTTTTGTGTGTGTTATGAGTCCATTTGCAAAGTCACTCCCACATATGTCACCAAGGCTTGGCTAATCGGGTTAAAAATATATGTAAAATTACCTACCTATACATGTGCATGGTTGATTATATCAACACATAAGCATTTGGTACATATCATGTTAGGTGCTATACAATATTTGATATGAGTGTCATCAACTCTTCAATGATGCTTGAACAAAGAAAATTCCATTTCATTACTTCATGTCATACATTCTAAATCCTACAAAGCCATCTATTAAAAATAAATTAAAAAATGGTATACCTAGGTCTAATGATCGAAGTCTCCATTGCTAACTTGTTGGAGGAAAACTATCACCTTCAAATCCTCTCTCTTTTCCTCGCCATCCCACATGTGCATCCTTTCCTATCTCACCTCCTTCCCCACAAATGAGGGAGCTTATCTTCCATTTTCTCCTCCTCCTAATGGATATATTATTTTTGGACATTTCATTACCCATAATTCTATCCATAGGTTAGTGACTCTAACAATACTCAACTACACTAAACTATCACCTTGTCATCTTTATTTTTAGTGGGTGCCTAAGTCTCTTATTGGGGCATTTGAACCTCCTTTGATTAAGTTGTTGATCATATATGTAATTTCCACACTTTGTATGGTGGGGGCACATCTTTCTCAATCCTAAAATAGCTTAGGATACTCATAGGAAAACCACTTCAATGATACCAAATTGTGCCACCTTAATTACCACCTACTATGCTTGATTCATCTCAATCACACTTAATTCTTTATATACTCATATGTATGTATCGTTTGTTTGTGTGAATCTATATGAACATATGCACATGTGTGTGTATATTTATGTGTGTATATGTATCTATAAATATGTATATGCATATATATTTATATGGGCCATAATATAATAGCGCAACCCACTTTTTGGCAATATGGCCCCACTAAAGAGGTTTATACACACACGTACATATATAGGTACACATGCATGCACATGCAACATGCACATACACATACACATACACATACACATACACATACAACATCCATATATGTATATACAAATATGTATATATGCATATAAATATACACACAGATACATACATACTATGGGGACATGACAATATTTTGTTGTATTTTTTAATATTTTGGTGCTGTTAGAGTAAGGTTTTTTATTATTCATTACATTTTATCAAGTCTAATGAATAAATTGTTTAGAATTGAAGAATAAATGTTTAGAATTGAAGAATAAAGTAAACTAATAATTTGTGACATTTTCAATGTATAATTAATATTTTTTTAATTTCATAAAAATCATTTCTCTCATAGTTAATTAGTTTTTAATAAAGTATATTACATTTTATTATTTTTATTGAGTAGTATTTTCCCATAGCACATAACTTGAATTGCAAATAAATAAATCATATTTTTTAGACATAGACAATTGCTCCAATATCTAGTGCATGGTTTTTTCATAATAGTTAATTAAATATATTCTTCATATAAATTTTTAATTGATAATAACACAAATTTAGATCTATATTTTCTGATAATGTGTTTCTATTTCTATATAGATGAAAATTAATTATTATTTTCTATTTAAACAAGGATATCACTGTAGAGTGAAGTGCACTTTTTTGAGAGTTTTTTAACATAATTTGTTACTTTTATTAGTGTTTCAAGTAGATGCCATTTTTTTGTAATTTACCTAAGTGACAAAAAAATTAAAAATAAATAAAATATAAATTATATTTTAGAAAGCTAACAACAAGGGATACACACATATAAAATTTTATGCTCTTATGATTTTATTTGATCCTTGAGAATGTGACATGAATGGACATGCTTTGTTCACTAAAATTGCTACATATGGATATGAGGTGGAGATAATACTATAATAACTGTGACCAATGTCATAGTGTGAACTAAATATGCTATATCCATACATATTTAAATCCTATTTAATCTCTGAAGCATTAATCCCAATAAGATATTCAATATCAACAAAATGAAGAAGCCATTAAAACTACAATGCTAAAAACACGAAAGCTTGAAAAACACCTATTCTATGACCTCAAATATTATACTATTGGGGGAGTGGTATCATATTGATGTGGAATGATGACCCTTTTCCTAGTCCCTTGGATAGTATAAGCTTGTATCGATAAGTTTTATCAAAGAAAACTGATGAAACTGATGAGAAACGAACAAAACATGATAAAAGCTAGTCTAACATGATAAATGCTAAGATGTTTGATGTAAGTGTATGCAAATCTATGCTAAAGTTGTAGAAGATTCAAAGATGCAATCCCTAGATTCCAAAATATACTAAATGAATGCAAACTAAGTTACCATGGAAGCCATTAATGGATGCTTAAGCTAACTATGCATAAAAATTAATCTAAAATGCTATTAAACATGAAACATGGATGCAAATGAGTGTGAATTTCAACAACATAAGTTTTCTATCAAAATATGGATCCCTATTCAATAGATGCAAAGTTTGTTTATAGAATAGGTAATGAGAAACTGATGTTCAAGATTAAAAGAATCAATCAATGGTTAGGATGGAAAGAAGATGGAGACATGGATAATGGATTATCATCAAGGGTTGAGAATACAAGTTGATATTTAATCAGGGGCTCACAATCATGCAAAGAAGCACACTTTCAAAGCTTGCTCAAGAAGTTTGTTGAAAGTTTGTTACAAAGAAGAATATTCCCTTTTTTGAATGAGTGAAAAGGGAGAATATTCTCATGCAAGTGGATGAGGAAGATTAGCATTTAGAAAATTAAAACAATGTTTTAATGTGCAAAGGGGAGGGATATTCCATAAGAATATTCTCTTTTGGAGGAATTTAAGATTTAGCATTAAATAATTAATTTATTTAATAAAAGAGGTGGGATTAGGATATATAATTAAATAACTAGGATAGCTATGATTTATTTAATTAAATAAGAAGATATAAGAAGGCTAATTAAATAATTTGCATTATTCGATTAGACGGGATGAAAGGTGAATATGATGGAGAGTGAATTGACCTAATTAGATTAATAGACGAACATAAGGCCTTTGATAAATTAACTAGGTTAATTTAATCAAATTAGTGACAAGAGGATGGATTTAAGACGAAACGATGTTAATATATCAAATTCAAGCGTGTATATCATTCAAGACATTTTTAAGTGTCTACAATAACAATGCATAGACATGTTTGATATGAGGGTGCTCAAAATTAAATAGAAGATTTAAATTTAACTTCACCACATACATTCATATGTGAACAATGATTTACCATTTTACATTTGCAAATACACAAAGAATAGGGGAGAGGGGCCAATAGTCGTGCGAGCTAACTTTGTCAGCATGTAGCAATTGACTGGAATATCGTAGAACCTTCATTTTTGTTTTTGAAATATGGAATGGCTTCTTATCTATCTATAACTAAGGTTTGGAGGTGTGACTCATCATGCAACTCACCACATCATCACATCTATTGAAAAGTGTCTAAAATTTAACTTTTTAAAGATTTGACCAAAATTAATCATGGGACCCCCAGTAGTTGAACAAAAAAATATCAATTGTTGCTTGTAAAAATATCATATTTTTATTTACAATAAAATTAATATGCAACCTAAATGGATCAAATACCTATTGGTAAGCATAAATCTTTGATATCTCTAGCTTTTATATTCAACACATATGGACCAATAGTTGAGCACAAAAAACCTATTTGTTGTTATAAAAACAACACATAATTATTTAAAATATAACTTATATCAAACAAAAATGGACCAACACTTGAACATTAATTTTTTTTTAAAATACTTCACATTTAATGGGAAAATACATGGTATTTATTGTGCTCAACTTTTATATTTGTGATAGGACAAAGTATTAATATAAAATACTCCAATGCTTGTACATTGCTACCCCAAAAGTTGTACACATAAGAATAATATTTTTTCACTATGATAACAATATTTGTTTAAATGAGTATCTTATTTTATTAAATGAGTATTTTATTTTTTAAATGACACACTTATAGTGGATAGTTGTGATATTTTATTTGAGACAAAAAAATACTTATTTCACTTCATGAATGTATTTATGTTTTTTCATATAACATTAGAGGTTCTCATGTGTTCAAGTATGGGTCTACTTTTGATCAACATTTGGTTATTTTTTTATTTACATTTGGACTATTTATTTACAATATATAGTATAAATATGCAATAAAACTAGGTATTATAATCACAATCGACTAAATGACTATTGGACTTTGCACAACTACTGGCCCCTCTCCCCAAAAGTAATCTTACCTTAGACTTAAAAATCATACAAAATCTTAAAAAATGAAATTGACACAAAATTCTATTGTAGACATGTAAAATTGACCTAACACCTATCACAAATACTAAATTATGACATTTTCACATCATTGACATCATTATCATCGAATATCACTGCATTTCACATCAAAAGCATCGAAAACCCTAATTTCCTCTATTAATTGAATAATATGACATTATTTAATTAATTAAATTTTTTGTCATTTTTGACTAATTAAATAAATTCCATTTATTTAATAAAGTCCTAAAACCCTATTTCTACTATTAATTGAATAATACAACATTATTTAATCAATTCACATTTTATCATTTTTTGACTAATTAAATAAATTACATTTATTTAATAAAGTCCTAATCTAGCTTTATTTCGTCCTGATGAGTTAAATAACACCAATTATTTAATTACATCGCTAATTTACTTTATTCCCCTAATTCGATTGAAATATTAAAATCATAATAATTTAATTAACTCACTTTCCCTCCAAATTTGAATAAACAATTCAAAACATTATTAAAAATCAAATCAAACTAATGCAACTTTGTTTGCAAACTTGTCAAACTTGATTTGCACATTCAACTCCAAAAAGGAATTAATTGATTAAATCAATTAATTAATCATTCTCAACCACTTTCCTGATTGAGAAAATTACGAATCACTGATTGCTCAATCTAATTCCTGATTGATCAATCTAATCCCTGACTAATCAATCTAATCCCTGACTTATCAATCTATATTCTTGACTAATCAATCTATTTCTCAATCACACTAATTACATAATCTATTTGCACAGATTATGCCCATCTAAATCCTCTCAACAACTTTTGATTGTTGATTAGGATATTCTACTACGCGATCCTGATCGTCCATTTCAAACATTACTGTATTTGACTACAAATTCTAACAAATGTTTGGTGACATATAGACAAAATATTGTTGAATTACCGACGCAACACTGTTTTAAATTTTGTCGCTTTAATGACCAACTTTTATTTGTCAAAACCACAACCCAGCATCGTCGGTCAGCACCAAGGAGAATGTTGGCGGTGTCCATCACAAAATTGACATATCTTCATCCATCTATCGATGACAGGAAACACAAAAACATTGTAGAGTTCCCATTTGAAAGTGTCGATAAAACTCCAAACATTCGTCATTTTTCTGACAATGTTGAGTTGCCAATTATGACAAAAAAATTTGTCGCTTGTACAAAAACCTCGTTGCAAATTGTTTTGGTTCATCGGGCTATGTTTGTCGAAATTTCGACAAAACCCTGAAGTTTTTTTTTAATAAAAATTATTCGTTCAAAAATTATTTGTATTACTACTGGTTCTACTACAACGAAAAGTTAGCAATTGCATTTGGTTTGTTAAACATGGCCCCTCATACAACTATTAGAGTTGTTAAGAACCTTCAAGTATGTTATGATTTCCACACTGCATCTCAAAGGAGAAATTCAATACTTGGAGGGCTCAATATCATGATTCCCACACCTCATGCACTATAGGAAATTCCTTTGGATTAGATTTTTTGTAGAACAGGGAAACATATTCCTCAAATGCAAATGCATAATGCCTAGAGAGACCTAAATTTGTTGATTTCTAATGCCAATTAAATGGCTGGAATACAACCCATAACTTAGGGAGTCAATCTCCTCAGTTTCCATGAACACTATGGGAAAAAATCAACTTTGAGCTACCATCTTCCCAAGCAGCAACTTGTCATCCAAATCATGGTCTGCCTTTGAAACTATACCCTTACAAGAAAACTCCTTGAACAATAAGAGTTAATATTACTATGCCAAGTGTCCTTCAAATTTTTCTTATTCATTACTTGGATCCACCACCTTAATTTCCTAAACACAAGACAAGATTAACAATTGAGATGCTTTGGCTTTGATGATCAATGATATCAATGGATAGATGAACTACCAAGGTGGAAGGTGGACCAATCTACCAAAATCTACTAGATGACACCACATGGTTCTGGAAAATCTAATTGATCATCCCTTATAATGCACTCTAACCTCACTCAATTAATGGTCTAAATCAATTTTACATCAATATTAATGGTCAAGGGAGATCTTCTCTTCAACCCAAAATTACTTGAACATATTTGACTTCAAAATCCAACCAAGACATGTGTAAACTTATGTTTTTGCACTTGACTATATACCCTTTGATTCACCTTGAAGATCAACAACTTCAGCAAATCAATAGACTACTAAAGTGTTGAATGGTATGATTTATCAAAGTACCTACTTCCACCAAAGTTCATTAGATCACACCACATGGTTTCACCAAAACCATTTGGTAAAACTGCTTGATAGCTATAGGCTTTACTTAAACATCAATCAACATTGAAAGTGTAGATCAAATTTCCCCAAAGATTAGTGATTATGGCCAATTGGTGGATGGCTAAAGTGTTGAGTGGTTTTATTCACCAAAGTGCAAACATTGTTGAAATCCACTAGTTCATGCCATGTGGACATATCATAGATGCACCTAGCCTCCTACTTTCCATCAATGGCCACAATTTGCTCCTCTCAAGATTGACACCTTCAATAGATGGTTGAGGAGATTGGTAGCTTGATCTACTAATATGCTACAATACACTAGATTGTGCCAAGTAGCCACATTGTCCATTGCCAAATAGGGACCTTAACACATAATTGTTGCACCTCTATCCCAATAAGGATCATACACCTCAACATCCCTTTGAAAAAGGCTCCATGTTGGATATGCCGATGTTAACAATAGAGACCTTTTTGGCAGATAAATATATAGAAGGCCACAATATGATTCCAATGGAGAAGGAATAATATTAACAGGTGATAGTGAGCTGCAATATTATCTATCCCTTATGAATCAACAATTACCAATTGAGATCCAGTTTATCTCAAAATTAGCAGATCATTTAAATGCAGAAATTATCCTAGGTACAACTCAAAATGTAAGGGAGGCATGCACATGGTAGGGATACACTTATCTTTACATTCACATGCTACGAAACCCAGTTCTATATGGTCTCTCTGTTGATGCTTTATAGAAAGACAATACCTTAGAAGAGAGAAGGGCAGACTTGGTAAGTATAGCCGTGATTTTCAATTTAGTACATAGTAATTTTACTATGGTATTGTTAGACAATTATGACCCTTGCATTTTAATTTAATGGTACTTGCTAGTGCTTCTAATAATTGAACTCTTTATGTTAACAAATACATTCAGCTACAACTATCTTGGACAAAAGTAATTTGGTAACATATGATTGGAAAAGTGGATATTTCTAGGTTAATGATCTAGGACAGATAGCTAGTTATTACTACATCACTCATGGGACAATGGCTACTTATAATGAGCACTTGAAGCCAAAAATGGGTGATATTGAGCTATGTCGATTGTTTTCATTAAGTGAAGAGTTTAAATATGTTCCAATAAGAGAAGAAGAGAATATGGAACAATAGTATTCATATTTTTTTGGTGTTTTAATTTCTAACTCTTTATCATGGGGGGACAAGCTAGGAGAGAAAGGAAAAGCTATTCATAATATTACATTATTGAAACCATAAATCTATTTTTTATATTATTATATTACATTATTTAGCCTTTCATTCATTTGAGTGTGCTCCTATCAGTGATGTGAGAATGCAAATTGATTAATTATTTCAATATTCATAGGAAAATGTTGTATTGTTGTGTGCTAGTGGAAGGGGTTTGTGAGATAGTCTTTATCCATATTGAGGTTGCAAGTTCTAAAACATGGATGAATTTGCATACTGAATTGTAAATTCACTTTTACAAAATATTCTAAAAGTTGTAGTATAGGAAAATAATTGGAATTATAAAAACAACAATTATACGAGTAGACAACATGTTGCTTTTGTTTCAGAGGTAGTGTTTAATACAATGCTAGCAATATAGAGAGGACCTATAATAAGATCAATACCATAACAATAGAAGGGGGGATATTGAAAAATAATCACATCTATGTCTATATCCATGTCCATGCATCTCTTATTGAAACTAGTGCATTGCTATTTATTGTTACACGTACAAGTCCTATATTGTTACTCTTCCAAAACTTCTTAGACATCCAATCAACTACTTATATACATGCAACTCCTTTCTTTGGGCCTTCCTAGATATATCCAAGATCATAAGGCTTGGATACAACAATATATGTAGTACATACTCATGTATTGAATAGAGTTCTCTTCCTAGTATGTATAAGATTTTCAGGAATAATGAATAAGTATAACATAGTATAAAGAATGATTGTTAATGATGGTTGTTTTAACTTACACACCCATTTTCACCATCTATTCATTGTAAACTATGCATAACTTGAACATATTAAAAAAACTATAGCCCACATTGACATTGTATGCCACATTAATCCAACCATATGACAAAAGATAAGTGATCTAGCCTCTTGAATGAATGTAAGTAGAGAAATTTTTGCATACCTGCAGATGGTACAAGATTTCATGGTTAAGTGGAAGCCTCCCATCAACAACAAGATCCAAATATCTGTGTATCTCTCTCAATAGAGACTCTAAACCCTTCAGAGCTGTCAATTTTTCCACAAACCTATTATGCACAAAAGTCAAATTTTAGAGTTATGTCACCACTAAAAACAAAAAAATAGAGCTTTGAAACCAAATCCACACACAATACAATATGGTATTCATACAAATCCATACAAACAAGCTAAAATCAGAACATTGGAATAGAAACAACTTCAAATTATGATGCAGAGCATGGATTCACTTTACTCAACTGGAGGCACATTTCACAATAATGGGTTCTTCATATAAAACATCTATACAAGGTTCAAACAGTAAAGAGATTGATGAAAGATAAAGGAATTAAAAATATACTTGGATGTAGTTGGATTGAAGGCCGTAAATTGGTACATGTTTTTTGTGTAGGAGACATATCACATCCACAAACATGGAAGAGCTATGCAAAGTTGGAGAAATTGGCTTGGAAAATGAAGGCATTAGAGTATAAAGAATCATTTTTCTGCCACCATAGTGAAAATTTAGCACTTTCTTTCATCTTTGCATATTGGTTTGATGCTTCAAACGATGCATTTCTTATATTGAAAAGTGCATTAACTTATTGAGCTTCTCTTTGTTTCGAGAATAGTTTAATATTCTCTACTTAACAGGGACAACACGTGATGGTGGAAGCTCATTTGGCCCCTCCCCCCCCCTCACATCACTCTCAATTCCCCATACCCGATCATATAACATTAATCATTCATTCATCCATTAATAACATAGAAAATTCATTCATTCATTCATCCATTAATAACATATAACATTCATTCTTTCAGTTTTTACATATTATCAAAAATATGGTTGTCAAAAATATCAGTTTTTAACATTCATTAACATATTATCAAAAATATGGTTGTCATAATATGATTACAATCACTTTTTTTTCTTTTTCTTTTTTTTTAAGCTAAAAAAATCTGAAGTGGAGTATCTTTTTTTAAATCATCTGTCTTCCCTTTAGTTGTTCTGCCCTATGCTCCTGATATTAATGTATGCCTAGTCATGTACTCACGATGTGGAGGCCGTTGCAA
The DNA here is from genome assembly GCA_007258455.2 of Sequoia sempervirens. Lineage (NCBI taxonomy): Eukaryota > Viridiplantae > Streptophyta > Pinopsida > Cupressales > Cupressaceae > Sequoia > Sequoia sempervirens. The sequence goes on along the minus strand of VDFB02000363.1, from coordinate 111,536,342 downwards.
GGGGGGTCTGTTGCAATAACAAAGAAATGTTAAATTGATATGTTTAATTTTTATTGTTACAAGTATTTCATTAATTAAAATAACATTAGAGTGGTGCTCTTTACCTGATGGGGCCACATCATGTTCCTGATCTTGTTTTATAGCCTCATGCTCAACATGTTGAGTACCCTCTAAATCTTGATCTGGAGTTGAAACGTGAAAGGTTACATTAATTAATACACCAATTGAAATTAAATATGTTTAAAAGAACATTAGAGTGGTCCTCTTTACCTGATGGGGCCACATCATGTTCCTGATCTTGTCTAGCCTGATCATGCTCAACATGTTGATCATGCTCTACATGCTCTAAAATTGAAACATGAAAGGTTACATTAATTAATACACCAATTGCAATTAAAGATGTTTAATTGTATTAATCCATATTGCATTTTGTATAACACATGAATACATCTAGTACTGGGATGCACACCATGACCTTCATCTATAGGTTGTGCTCCACCTTCACCAGGCTGCATTCCAATGTCACGTGCAGTATTATCATTGCTTTCTTGTTTAAAACAAATAGACACATAATTACTTTATGGTGGAAATTAATATTGAATAGATTGCACAAGTATTCAATTTTAAATAAACTTCATTGATTTTATTTACTTGCATGTCGGATGTAGTGGAAGCTTGTGTTTTCCTAGTCAAGAGTCTTAGGCATTCAGCCATGGCTCCATAGCCTTGCTGGAAGGAAATCTTTAGGTCCTCTTTTGTGGGAACTCTGTTGAATTTAGAACCCTGCATTTTTGCATAAGATCATGAATTTTGCTTCTATGGTGTGATTAAACCAAAATTGTTTGCAATTTATTATTTGGATGCAATATTTCATTTATTGATACTTACAATTTGTGCAGCTAATTTCATATAACCACCGAAGCCAAGTTTATGTTGCCCATTTTTCTAGTCTTTCCTTTGTTGCCTTCAATGTGTCGAGCAACCTTTGAAAAGTTTGAAATACGTTAGATTATGTAAAAAGAAAGAGTAATCAGTATATAATTACATTGTTGATAGTATCACATACCTTCCTTGGCTCGGTGGTGTCTTTCTTTTTTTCTTTTTAGCCTTCTCCTTTCCATCCGACACTAGGTCCTTCCACTCCTCTCCAAAATCATGGGGGGACACTTGTACTTTTTTTTCTTCTCTAAATGTGACCTATATTGGTCCCTCACATACTTTAGATAGGTACTAGATTTCTTAAGGATCTTGGTTCGGTTGAATGTGTTATTACCAAACAACACAACTAAACGGTTAATGAGCTCATCTTTTAAATCTTGATTTTGGGCATTCCACCGTGTACACATGGTGGGCCTAAAGATCTCCAATGTAATATCATTTAAATGTTTATAAAAAACATCATTTCCTACAAAATGACCTTGGGATCATTAGTCTAAAAAGAGTGATCAATAAGTAAATTTCAATTTGATTATATATAATAATAATTAGAACATTTTAAAGTACCTGGGACCTTCTCTATCTTTATGAGAACGAAATCCTCAATCACCACACATGTGACCGACAATGTTCCTGTACTAGTAATACAAGAAGATCCAGGAAATGCTGGTAAAACGTCACCAGTACTAGTGGCCTCTGCATCCCCAGGTACATGTCTTGACACATGTTCTAGCATGTGTTTGCTACTAGAGGGTGCACTACCCGATGTTTGCATGCTATGTGTTGCCGACATTTCAGTTGATAATATAGGCATAGATGATGGGGTCAGATGATGTGATGTATGCGCAAGAAGATTAGGATCGACACTTGTACCAACCCCTACTCCCCGAGCAGCACCTGTAGTACCCTGTTAATGGCCAACAACATCATGAAGACGTAAAAAATCCTATAAAAACAACACATATTTTAGTTCATGACAAAAGAGTACAAAATATAAAACCTTGAATGAACTTATGTTATAATTAAAGATCTCATGACAACTTACTAGCAAGTTTTGTGTTCTCTCAGTCAATATTTTAACCCTTTCTCTTAGCTCATCTGTTTGAGGCACTATGAATAGCAACTAAAGGATTTCTTTCTTGCATTTTTTTTGGGTCTTTCTTATCATATCCAGAGGGTTTGTGGAATATGCAATGTCATCATCACATAATAGTGACTGTACCTCCCTATGGATGCTCTCCTCTACTGTTGGTGCCTTTCCTCGATCAGTTGACTGTGACAAGAATATTAAAAACATTATCGAAATTAACCCAATAAACTTATGAAAAAACATAATAATAAAACATTTTTCTCATGTCTAATTTGTACAATTACAATGAGGTAAACTTGTCGAGTAGAAGTGCCTAAAGATGCATCGCGATCTGTGCTCTGGGGGTCGGATCCTTCTCCGTACGATCAATGTCTTGCTGTGAGAAAAAATAAATATAAAAAAACATTACCAAAATGAAACCAATAGACTTACGAAAAAAAAACATAATAATAAAATGGTATATTGGAGTCATTAATTGGAGGTTGGGTAAAATGGTATATAGTACATACCACCCCCATAGTAACTATGTTTGTATCTATGTGATTCAAATTGTAATCGATTAACAACTCTTCCCCTATAGTTATTGATTTTATCGCACATACGAATACACGGTTTCCCTCGCGCGCCTCGAATATGCAATTGGGTTGCTTATTTGTTGACCCAGGTCATGTATTGATTATAAACCCTACAATATTCCTTGATGCTTTTGGCCTTTTGTTAATGTACATAGCCACTCCTTTATTTTGATCCTTATCTTTTAGCTATATATAATTTGCTGACAGTGCATACCTACGCATACTTCGTGTATATCAAACTAGTTGCATCCAATATTTGTAACTGTAACAGGGTCTGTCATACTCCATGAATTTAGTAACTTTATCGTAACATACCTTTATGCCGTCCATGCAAAATATGCCCAAACCATGTAATGATGATGGTGCTATGCGATATATCCTCTCGTTGACACAAAAATTAGTGTTTATTGGAGGAAGTTCCTTGGGTACCCATTGTTTTTGTAGATGTTTGTACCTCAAGGGAACCTCGATGTTGCCTATGCTCTCATCATCATAAGAACATCACCCCCCTTCAGCAAGAAAAAATTCCATGCGTTTACAAAATTTTCTTCTAATATTTTGACCTCTAGTTGATCTCCCTCTTTTAGACCTACTACATATCTCGCTTTCCTCTTCTCTTCCTGAATTTCCCTCGCTCGAGGAAGACAAATTTGACAAATACCTATTTGGTGGTACCTACAGTCATAAGGATGTTGGATGAAGTTCTTTCATGGTGATGTGATCCCAAGGTGACATTATGATTAGTCTATCACTTCATCGCTAGAATTTGAGAGGTTATAAGGTAATCAAGTCTTGATAGTTTGCAAGTTATTGTTACTACCATCAAAATGTGTCTATCACAAATCAAATCAATGTATGAAGGAGACTATCCCTTACAATTAATGACTTTAAAATGTCATTATTTTACAACCTAACACAAACATGGAGTTTGGGAGATGCAGTTCATAGTAGCTGAGGCTATGGAAGCCTAAAAAACCTAGACTCGGTGATGAATTTTCCTACATGAACAATGTATGGCAATGTTCCAAGGATTTTTGCATGGCAATTGAGGGGAAAAGGTAATGAATGATAGTCATTATCAGTCTCACAGTCTTTAAGTGTGTGACAGTGTTGCATGATCACATTTCAGTGGATAGTCCATAGGTACCAATCATAGTAGGCAAGAACCTTGATGAGGGAGGTTCCATGGAACAAGGTATGATTGCTCTTGGTTCAATAGTTTTGTGTCAGTGGGTTTTTTATTTTAATTAGATTGAGAACCATATTGATAATATGCCCAATAGTGAAGTTTCTTCAAAGCATTCTATGAATGCTCTTGGTTCAATTGATAGATAGCAGTTTTTGAGGAATGAATGTTATACAAGTATTTTTCAAATGTTTATCATTTGGAAAAGTATATTTAATATTAGTACAACAAGGTCAGATTTCTTATCCCTGGGTCTTTGTACTATTGTGAAAATGTTGAAGTGAACGATTGCATTTCTGGAAATATTCTTAGGGGAGAAGCCAACATAGTAATTTAAAATCCACTATAGTGGAAGAGCAAAAATTCTACTATTTTTTTACTTTCAAAACATGCATTATTATGATCTTGTACTTAGAGGATTATCAAGTGGATTTTATTGTAATTTTGTTAAAGGAAACAAGTTCCTTGATAATAGTTCCTCGAAAATATTCAAGCATATTCTGAAAGTTGAGAAGACCTTGCTAATTTCATCAACCAAAATGCCATGATGGATTTGGAGTTGGAAGGTGCAGATTTCACTTGGTCAAATTGATGGTTAGGCTCCTCATCAATTCAAGGGAGATTATACAACTGATGTTATTCTCTATTGTAAAGTACCATGCAACCTCATATACAACCTTTCAAAGGTATGAATTCACATTATAATTTCTCTTAATCCAAGTTATTTGATTTACTAGACTTCTACTTAACGTTTTAACTCCCAAACTTTGTAACAAGTGTTAAATGTGACTATGGTCCACCAGTTACACAACCAAGGCCTCAAATGTATTCTCTAATTGTAATCAAAGGAAATTTTCTCTTCATGCAAGTAAATCAACTTGAAGGGAAATGCCACCAAGTGGTTTATTGGACACCTACATGACTAAAAATAGCAGCAAATTTACATTTAATGCAAATCTAATGCAAATTTTCATTGAAATTTTATGTACTATGCAAAATAATGGTTTCACCATACATAATATTTTGGTTTAAGTTATCTTGAAAAAGACGAATTAGAACACTAATAGACATAATTTAGGTGCACGTGTGAGGTGGTTTAGTTTTCCATAGATAAACTCCATATGTCTAAGTGGTTAACGGGGAGGGAGTGTGTACTAGGCTTGGTTAAGTCATCATAAGTTTATGCTTTGGCAATAAAAATTGTTTAAGTCATCTTAAATCTTCCTATGTCTAATTGCTAGGAGACTTTTGGTATTTTTTAAGGTAGGATGAGTGGTTGCATCAATGTTCTAGTTCTCTATGATAAGGTTTCAACATCTTAAAATAGTGAAATTTAGTGCTCATAGTCATTTGAAACAACAACATTTTGATTATGTATGATGGTAGCATTTCATAACTTAAAAGAATTGGCTACCCAACAAACTTAATGTTAAAAGAAACTTTTTTAGTTTAAGGGGTTAGCACTTTCTTTCATCTTTGCATATTGGTTTGATGCTTCAAATGATGTATTTCTTATCCCACTTCTATCATATTGTATTCCCATCCCATTGCAAATAAAAAAGGTTAAACATTTAGCAATATTCCATTCTTAGATTTGAAGTTGTTGGCCTTGCATACTTGTTTTTGTTGAGTCACAAGTTTGCATGATAAGAAAGGAAGAATGAAATTTTAAATTTTAAATGTTGCTAAGACCCTATATTTGAGTTGCTCCACTTTTGTTCCCAAGCAACCATATTATTTTTTTGTGAATGGGGGTCAATAATAAGTTCTACAATGAATGGAAGACGACTCCATGTGATACATGCATAGCTCACTGGGGAGTCTCTGGTGTAGGAGCACCTACACCTTATGTTCACAACTGGAGCATTAGAGGTTGATCATAGAAGTGTATATGGAGGTTTGAATTTTTTTTTGATGTTTTAATAAGGTCTAAAAGACCATTTATTTTTTCATTGATCCATATTGTAAACAAGATCAAATATGTGAAGAAATTGTCAATGATGGTCAAATATTGGCAAAGTAGGTAGAATAGATTTTCTTGTAGGGAGTCATGTATTCAAGGTGAATAAGGTCTAAAAATACCATTTTCAATGTGTTTAGGGTTCTTGGAAGTCATCTAGTTGATAATGTAAAACGTTGCAATTGTTGACATTAAAAGTTGTCAAAATTGCAATTTTGCAAAATAATGGGTTGTTAAGTGTTTGTAAGTTAGTTATGGATGTTGGTTGAAGGTAGTTGGGGTCTGAGATGATTTAAAAATCCTTCCAAGGCTTGAGAAAATATTTATGGAGGAGTTGATACCAAAATTTTATATCAAATACCACGTTCTTGAAGCAATTTTTTGTGTTTTTACTGTTTTTGGCTATGCATATTTTTTATATCCTACCTTCTTTACATGGAACCCTTGGTATTTTACCAAAAACCTTGGCATACCTTTTTAAAACCCCACTAGCATTCTTCATTCACTATCATAATTTGATAGATGCTCATGTTTTTTATTAAGCTTCCCCCATATCTCACACAGTTCACTACTCTGTAGGTTGTCCTCTTTACTGTCATAAACCTTCCCATTCTTCATACATAAGATATTTTAATGGATCTACAAGGTTGATAATGTTTGAAATAAAAAATATTCCCATCTTTAAAGTATCTTCAAAAGTGTTGACTACACTACCTTGCAAAAATTCTTTTGTTCTTTCTCAATAGTAACTGTTAGCATCATCCTATTCCTCATCATATTTACTATAGCTTGAAGTTCTCAAATTCCATTGATGAAATGTATTCATGGCCAAATAAGGACAAATAATATAGGCACCATATCCAATTATACATGCAAAATGATGGGTGCTAAAGCATTTAGCTCAATCAACAACTACAAAAGTTAGCATGCGCGGTCCATTTGTATCAAGTGTTGATGAACAATTCCAACTAATAGCAATAAAGGAATTGCAAGCCTTGTAGATTCTTGACTAGACTATCTCAAGGCCTTTTATCTATGTCCTTTAACATTTCATTTGGAATATTTCATTGAAGGACAGTCATCTTTGTTCTAAGTTGATGTTCATACTAAATTGCATCCTCTCCATATATAGCTCACTGGACTGCCCCTTAACCTCAAACTATTTCTGCTCCTTCATACATTTTTGTATAGTGATTGCTTTGATTTCAGTCACATAGTCCATAGATCTTGTGGTATGCATTAATTTTGTCAAAGGTATATCATGATCTACCATTTTTGACTACCACTTTGGATTGGAATTGGTATGACATGATTGTTCTCCTATAGGGATCATGATTTTTCCTTCTTTATTGCTCCAAATCATTCATGTCATTGCTGTCAACTTTAAAAGGCTGTCCTTGTACCTCATGGATAATTTCCTCTTTTATGTAAAAACTTCCCTCTTTATTTGTGTGTTGGCTATCCATTCCATTTTGTTTATGTTTGTCTCCTTAAATTTAGTGCACTTACTCCTTATTTTCCCTATGACTGTGCTTGCAAGTGTTTGCATTCAATCTGAACAAATAGCCTTTTAACTATTAAGCACTATGAAACACTCACTGCTTTAGTCCCGCATAACTAAAGTTAATGAATGAAACATGAATTTTTTTGAGTTTCTAATAAAAAATTTGTGTTGATGTGCACAAAATTTTATAAGGTTTTTAACATTTGATAGGGGTTCTTCATTGTCACTTTGTGAGCCAATGATGGACTCATTTAAACTTTGTTTCAAAGATATTCACTATCTTTTCATTGTGCATGGATGGTATGCCAAGGCTTATAACTATCCTTGTAGTACTGCCCTCTTGACAAGGCTTTTCATAATAACATCACATGATTGTTTATTGTCATTGTGCATTTTCAAAACATGCCAAGATCTGCTCTCTTTACAACCACTATGATATTTTACTTGGAGCTATCCTACGTGATAGCTTGAATGTTGATATTAGCCTTTTTCAATGCATTAAAAAGATTAGCACTAAATCTAGGTGTAATTGCCACAACTTGTCCAATAGTTTCTAAAATTCTATGGTAGTGAAGAAGCCCTCCTTGAGAAAGGACCCAAACTCTAGAGCTTGTTTGAATCTTTTGTAATACTGATAAGTTATTCCTAGAAGCAACAACTAATCCACCACAGTTTCATCACTAACTTGACATCTTTTTAGTGATAGTTTCTAAAGTGATCTTCAGCCACTACTAAGGTATGCAATTTTCCATACAACATGTAAGTACAAAGATATGGCAACCACAACCTCCTTGTTGCACACACATGAACTAAGCATACCTTACTCACTTTTGTCATACCTTCTATAGACCTGTCCTTTGTTGCTTCCTTAAACCTATATTATCATTAAGTATTCCCTTTGAGAGTATATGTGTGTGATAGAAATCATTGTCTTTCATAACCATAAGGTTACTCTTAGGGAATACCACATAGGTTTACCTTTACACACTACCTCTAACACTTTGAAACTATTTTCCAATTGATTGCTTGACAGTTTCTATTGTTAAGAGTTAACTAATACCATTACTCTGTTTGTCATATTTCACTGTCAAGATCCCTTACTAACACCTTTTTTAACCAACTTCAAAACCTTGCCATTTGTCACCTATTGGTATGTGAGCTTACATACCTTCATAGACTACACTTACATGGTTTTAACTCTGCTTATTTGTTTGAGATATAAGTGTTTAAAATATTATCCAATTATTCAAGGTTAAAGGACTCTACAATTTATTTCTTTTCTATTGAAAATGAAAGTAACATGTGGACTCATTGTTTTATACCTTGAATCCCTTTGAAGAATGAATCTTTCTAGCTATGTGTAATACTATCCTCTTGAAACTATCACTAATTTCTTGATGGCTAAGATATCTTCATGCTTTGAATACTGAATTATCCTAATGTATGAGAAATTTAGACAAGTCATTGTTGTTGTGGATTGTCTTGCAAAGCAAAGATCCCATGTCAAGCCTACAGGTATCAATGTCATCTTGAAAGCCTACTACTGTGTCTATTAGTGCAAGGGAAAGTGACAAAATGATGAAGGCACTATGCTTGAAAGAAAAAATGGTGTAGGCACTAACTTGGTTTGTAAGTCAGTTATGGAAGGGAGGAATGGAGATATTTTATCAAGCAATGACCTACCCTTGGTACTCATTTTCCCTTGGTCGTCGATTGGTAAGCAAATTGCAGGTTAAAGAGAATGGGGGTGCCAATACAAAAGTTATAAATCACTTATAGTACTAATTGTCCCTTGGTTGTCGATTTTCCCTTTCTAAGTGCGCTCAACCTCGTTGCTCTAGCTTTCCTCTTGCCCTATTTTTCCAGTTAGGGTCTCCATGCACTAAGCTATGTCGTGCTCCTACGCGCGTCGAATGTGAAATTCAAATTAATATTTAAGTTTGATTTGTATGTTTTATTTTAGAACTAGAATGGTAGAGATAGGATAGAGAATTGATAGCTAAGTACTTGAATTTTATTTTATTGACACTTGATAACTGCAATATTATAGAGGTATTATGTTTCTCAATTGAAATAAAGAAAGTGGTTGACATGGAAGTAAAATATTTTAGAAACTCATAAATGATACATATATAGATATATCTTCTTTATATTATCCTTGTAATTAGTTATGTATCTTCAAATATAAAAAAATTAAAAGGAATCCAATGTGTATCATCTAATAATAACTTATAAAAAATATCTAAAAGATCAATAATAATAAAAAATATATTAACTAAGAAGCCATTCAAGCATACAATAGTATATGTTGGTAAAACTATAATATATACAAGAAAGCAATATATGCATACAATGTCACATGTTAGCAATACAAAATACATGTACAAGAAAGCTATATAGGAACATAAAAAAATCATAATATAATCAATCCTCTCAACTAGGATGAAAGAGTTGATGGCCTTTTGATTATTGAGTAGATAGAGAGACAGGTGATGATTTTTTATTTTGAACCTACTAACTTGAACTCCTCTCTAACTTTTTGGAGCTCCACATAATATAATAAAAATATATAAATTAATAGAGAAAAAATTAATTATACAATGATATATTTGGGAATAATCACTTACCACCATTTGATAATTAGGAACAATATATGAAAGAGACGAAGAATAAGGAACTTGTATTATTAGGAAGGACGAGATGCCTTTATATAGCATGATGTCATGTTTGAGTCTCAAAACCCTCCCATATCGCCAACGCATGCATCTAGGCTAACCATGTCAAGTTTCACTCCATACAAGCACAAATTGAAAAAAAATCAACGTTGGCCCCATTCACATGTCACTATGTCCATACAAGAAATTAAGTTATTGATCATAATATCTATTTTGTAACCAAAGGTTGATGCCTAAACATGTAATTTAACTCTTATGCAAATTCAATAAATGATATCATGTTGTTCCTTGCATATTGATTTCTATAAATTTTGACCACGTTTAAATAAAGTTGATATATGAAAGTTTTATTGGATGAATGGTTGGATAATGCCTAACTAGACTAGGCTACCTTGACTAGATTAGTTGGTATTAGAGTAGGGTAAAGCAAGGTTTGATATTAGTTGATATTGGAGTAATATAGTAAGGTTAGTAAATCGGGATGTATTAAAAAATTAACACCACAAGTCTTCTACTAAGATAATGTTGTGTAGAATATTCTCATAATTTAAATTATAGTAGATAGACTAACAAATGTTGATGTAGTTCATATCAAAATTTAAAGATGCCACCTAGAAGGATGGATAGAGGCTAAGATTATGTTCTAGAATTAATTGAGAAATTTTTCACTATGATTAGGAATATCCATATTTGGTTGGACATGATAGAAGAGGTATTATTAACCCTAAATTGGATGATAGTGATTATGAACATTATGATGTTGGATTAGAAGAAGCATTCATAGTTGAAGAAGAAAAAGACAAATATAGAATAATAAAAGCACTTACAAGATTTGGTAAGAAAAGTGAAATGGATATACATAATTTCTCAAATAGTCTAGATCCTGAAGAATTGATTGATTGGACTAATGATCTTGAAGGATATTTTATATATGAGAATATTTATGATCCTAATAAAGTAAATTTTGATAAGATAGAGTTGAAATATTATTCTACAATCTAATGTAAGGAAACTCAATTGGAGAGAAATAGGAAAGGTAAGCCTAAAATTGAAAAATGGGAAAGGATGGTAAATAAATGGAATTCTAAGTTTTTCCCTATATTTTATCAACTAGATCTACTAAATAGGTTACAAAATGTGAGATAGAAACATTATACCAAGGATCATTATAAGTTATCTATTAGAGTTGGTCATCAAGAAGGTAACCAAGAGAAGGTGTCTAAATATATATTAAATAGTTGAAGGGGTTCAATCGAAGAAGAATTGAATATATTAACTATCTATTATGTTGATAAATAATATTAATTTCACTAAATCATAAAGAATACATAAATTTTAGATTAAAAAATAAAGAGAATAAGAGGGGAAGAAGCAATAAATTTTCCAAAGGTAGGAACCATGGAAGTGGATGAGGAGCTCATGATGATGATGATGCTAAAACAAAAGAAAGTATATAAAGTTAGTGCAATAAAAAATATAACTATAAAAGAGGTTGAGGTAGATATGGAATAAGTGGTGGAAGGTAATCTAGAGGAACCACTTTTTTTAAGTGTGGAGGTAAAGGTCACAGCTTATTTGTGTAATTAGTCACAAGGAGAATATTAAAGAAGATCTAAGAGAACCACAAGATCATCACATCTTGATGAAGAAGTTTCTTCTAATAACTTGAACAAGTATGCTAGAAAAAGGAGAATAATTCTTGCTAAAAATAAATTTGCTAGTCTTGTAAAGATCTAAAAGAACTATTACAAATAATTTCTTAGTTAGAACTCTATGTAAATTTGGAAAATTTAATAGTGATTGTTTTAACAATCAAGTTTCAAGTAAAATGGCGAAGAAATTAATTTTGAAAATTCTAGAGCATCCTAATTCATATAGAGTATCTTGGTTACAAAATGATCATAGAATTTTGGTTAGTGAACCATATCATGAAATTTAAATTGGAGTATATGGAGATGAGGTTTTTTGTGACATTATACCAATATATGTTTGTCATATTTTGTTGGGTGGACCATGGAAGTTTCATAGGAAACATATACATGATGGGAGGGAAAATACTTATAGATTTACAAAAGATAAAGTGAAACATGTACTTCTACCATTGAAAGAGGGTGGTGAATGAATGATTGATATTGCAAGAGTAATGTTAGTAAATTGCATGAAATTCCTAAGAATGTGAAGAAATAAAATAATTTATTTTTTATTTTACGAGAAAAGAAGATGATACAAAAGTGGGAGAAGAAAATGCAACAGTACATCCTCATTTTCTAACTTGTTGACATAGTATATTGATATTATTTTTAATAGTTTTTTAGAAATATTTTCACTAGAGAGAAGTCATAATATGTATCTAATTTAAGGAGAAATTTTACCTAATAAAGCAACACATAGGTTGACACCAACTAAAAATGAAGAATTGAACTAGCAAGTTGCATAATTGTTGAAGGATTGATTGTAAAATAAAGTTTCATTCCATGTGCAATACTACCAATTCTAGCACCAAAGAAAGGAGGGGCAAAGAGAATGTGTAAAAATTATAGAGCTATAAAAAAATTACTATCAAGTACAAATTTCCTTTACAAAGGATGAATGATCTTATGGATTGTTAATGTGGCACAAAATATTTCAACAAGATAAATTTGAAAATAGGATGTCAACAAATCAAGATTAGATAAGGAGTTGAGTGGAACATAAAATTTTCAGATAAAATAAGGGTTATATGAATGGTTGATTATGCCTTCACATTGACTAATGTACCTAGTACTTTTATGAGGCTAATAAATGAAGTATTGAATCTACATCTTCATAAATTTTTCCTTGAATGCATAGATGATATTATAATTTTTAGTAAAATATATCTAGAGTATATTAGATTCGTACTACAAAGGTTGAGAGAAAAAAAATGTTGATGAATGTGAGGAAATATAGTATTATGAAGAAACAACTAGTTTTATAGGTTTTGTTATTTTTCCTAATGATCTAAAGATGGATCCTAAGAAAATACAATTTATTGTTGAATGGCCAAAAGCATTTATAAAGTATATATCTTCATGGGTTAGTTTTTACAAGAATTTTATCAATAATCTTAGTGGTATATGTGCACCAATTATTGTTGTCATAAAGAATGATAAGAAATATGTTTAATTTTATCTTGATAGGTTAGTTTTTACAAGAATTTTATAAACAAGTAAAACAAATGGAAAATATAAGATCTATACAATGAATTGAACAAATATCGCTACTTACCTCATGTATTTTCCAAGATCATATATAACTTGCTTGAAATTGTTGTCGAAGTTGTCTGGGAGAGATAGAGGTAGGACGTACTGCAACAATTATAAAATGATCTTTTAATTATTTTTCCAAAACTAGTAAACATAATACACTGAAAAGTACATGCAGTATACAAATATATATAAAATATACCAAAATAATTACCTTAATGAATGTATACCAATCATGCATTTTCATCCCTGACCCAAATTCACCTTTCTTTGTTATGATATTGTTTATGTTCGCAACAAATCCTGTGGGAAATCAAATTTTTCATATGACTTCTTTTATAACATTGCTTTGCTGCTCTGTTAATAACCAAGGAAGGGCGATTATATTAATTTGGTCTCCATCGCTAAATATTAATTGAATGACATTTTTCATTGCATGATTGGCTTCTTGAATGTCACTACAATTTTTGATAATTTTTTCTTTGTCATGCCCTCCATCCAATATTTTCCATAACACTTTTGTTATATTCTTTCTAATATGCATTGTATCAAACAAATGCATAATTTGTAGCTGCTCATAGTAGGGAAACCTACTAAATTGTTTGGGATAACTTTTCAGTCCCTGTGGAAGCCAACCATTAATGCCTTAACGACCTTCATGAAGCATATAAGTTAAACAAATTAACAATGACAATTATTGTCAATTATAGCATGAGTAAACAAAACACAATACAAAAATATAAATTCCAAACATATCATATATGATAGATAAACAATTTGATTTGATGTATAACCTTGACGATTAATTCTATTATATTCCAACTTCCATAGGCGAGGTGTCATTCTTCGTGGTTTTGATGTAGTCTCTTCTTTCCCATTGAAAATATGTTTTTCAGTAGTTTGATACTTATGATTTATGTGGAGGAAGTTCCTATACTCATCAAACACCCTTTCCTAAACTTGTTGAATGATGAGATTTCATCTTTGGACCACAAACTAGACATGCAAATTTTCCCTTTGTTTGAAGACCTGCAAGATCATATATAATTGGATTAAATATGTTAATTTTTATAATTATATATAATGAATAGATTATTTAAAAACATGCATGATATCTACTTCATAAAATTAAATATCGTTAAAAGTGCAGTCGACGTTATAACATACCACAAAAATGTGTTAGCCCTAGGGCATCATGAATTGTCCATACAAGCATTGCATGGAATTAAAATTGTCTTTGTCCTATTGGTCTAGAGAGGCGTCATACATAGTGACGCCATTCCATAACTTTAGTAACTCATCGATAAGAGGCTCGATATATACATTCATATCTTTAACTTGGTACTTACCTAGTTGAATGAACATAAACATTACATAATTATTATAACCATTTTACTGCAATATATATAAATTAATGTACATGACTATTAAATAAAAAAATATAAGTCATTATACAACAAATAAGACAAATGAGATGCACCTACATTAAAGAAAATTGATGTAAACAAATACCTGGAACAATCATTGACAACATTATGTGCTCCCTCTTTATTGACATCCATGGAGGAATGTTATTGTTGATAACAAAAATGCCACACGAGTAAATAGATCTCAGCTCTCCAAATGGATTGACACCGTCCACTGCCAATGAAAGCCTGAGATTACGAGGTTCTTCTTTAAAGTGTGGCCATTTTTCCTCCATGTCCCTAAATGCAGAACCATCTGCAAACATTCAAAGAATGGCATCTCCACTTCTATTCTGTGCATGGTAATCCATAAATTGCGCTAAGCTTTCACACCTAAATAATTGTTGCATACGTGGAATAATGGGAATATAACGAAGAACCTTGCAAGGTACCTTTTTTGTTAGTTGATCTATTCGATATCTACTGATATGACATTCTAGGCATTTTGTTGCAAATTCATGTTGTTTATGATATATAATATGATCATTGGGACATGCATCTATTGCTTGATACTCCATTCCAATATCTTTCATGATGGTAGATAAATCTTGGTATGAGCGAGGTAAAATATTTGATGGTGGTAACAAAAATTCACCTATCAATCTACAACAAAAAAATAATTTGTTAATATAAAGAATATTAATGGTACATATTTCATCCTTTATTTACTAGTGATGAACTAACAACAAAAATAGATGAAAAAAGATGACATAAATGACATACCTTAACATCCGTGAGATTGCTATGTTGGATAAACAATTCATAACCTTCAAGTTCACCAGCAACAATACAACAGAGAGAAGAGTTGCTTGGGAGCCTTCATAAAGAGGCTCGTATGCCTTCTCAAGTACAGGTAAATCATGAACATTATCAAAGTCATCTTGATCGTCATGATCAACTGCGCCACTAAATGTGTCATGGATCAATGTATTTGTGCCATCATCTTCAACTGTGTTTTCTGGTACATGATCATCTTCTTCCATAAGATCATTAACTTCATCTTCGATATTCACAGCTCCATGTTCCTCCGCTTGTAAAACCACATTCTCCAATCCATGATAATCCATATCATGTACCCTAGGGTGCCCCACCTTTATAATAATGATCGACACAAATAAACAATGATCATGATCAAGTGATTTTTTATATATAATTTTTTTTAAAACGATATAAACATTTACAAATTCAATCAATATAAAGACATATAATGAACAACTTACCAATGGACGATAATCATGCCCCCCTTCAATGTGACCATGTTGCCTACAATGTTTCTCAGCTGTTGTGATTAAAAGTCTTCTCGTCTTTAAGCCCTTGCAATTATTGCAAGGACAATAACATTTCCCATCACTCTTTCTTTTCAATCTAGCCCACAATCTAGCAAGTGTCTCTTCATTTTGTTCTGCACTAATATTATCTGACATGATTTTTCTTTACCAAGCTTGAATATTTAGATCTTCAAAAAATATCAAACTCACACTCCAATAATTTTTAATAATAGACAAGTAAAAAAATCTAATAATTCTGATATTTTGCACCAAAAACATTCGGCCTATAACCTCCACAAACGGTCACAAGTATAGCAAATTCACAAGTATAGAAAATTCACAAGTATAGCATGAAAACATTGTCGCAAGTATAGATAAATTGTCGAACTCACTTTTATTTACTAAAATTTATGCCCAACATTTGTCGAAATAGTGACGAAAATCATGGATCGTCACAATTTCAATGAATATCAGGCACAAATTTTTTAAAAATTTAAAAATTTCACATTAAATACACAGGTACCCGACAATTCATCTAATTATACATCTTTCGTCGAAAAGTTTCATCGCATTTTGTAGTCAAATGAGTTAGTGAAATCACAATTTCTATATAAAAAACCTCTTTCCTCACAAAAAAGGATAAGAGAATCAACATACCTCATGCAACGAAGTAATGCCAAATTGACATTGACAATACTTGAACCAAACATTTTTGATCAAATGCACACACACTCTTCAAAGCTCTCACATGCAATAATGAAGGCTTCACATTGATACGAGCAACCACATCTTCACAAATACACTCCGACATGGGATGGTAAGATTGTATTGTTTTGAGTTCATGTTTATTGTCTTCTTTCAATAATGTTCTTGAATTCATTAGCTTTATAGTTTCATTTCGTGAGTGAAGGAATAGATCTCAATTCTAGTTTTTTATTATATTAGTTTCTATTTCATTTGCAATTATCTCGTTCATACACTCAGATTTCCCCCTCACACATTTTGGCACGCCCAATGAGACCTCGGTCCTTAACACTAACAATTTTGTGAGCTAATTTTGAAGTTACAGGTCCTGAAAGCACTCTAGAAAAATCTTCACACAGGTTCCAGAAAACTTTTGCACTTGATTTCACGGATCTAGCACACTTGACTATGTTTCTGATGCACTTAAAACTATTTTTTGCGCTTTTGAAATTTCTTTGTGCTTTTGTCTTATGATAGAGGGCGCTTCTAATTTTTTTCAGCGCCTTTTCCTTCTGATAGAGGCCACACTTGATTGGGTTTCTCTTGCTTTTGCTTTGTCAGGCTTTTGTCCAAAAGATGAATGTTAAATTTCAATTTCTAACATTAAGAATTGTTTGATTTGGGTGTTTGACAAGTACTAATGTGTGTTTTTTTGTAGGATTTGTAGAAGCATAATTTATTTTTATCCACAAATGATTAACACATATGTTATAGGGAAGACGAATGGTCGAATAAGCTTTGATTTTTAAGCTTTTTAAATTAGAAATCTTTCATTTTAGTGCTTAAAAAGAACCCTACAAATAACACATTTTGATTTAAGTGCTCTAAAATGAATCATTTTCAAATCTTTATTAAGTTAGGAGAATTTTCATTTGGTGCTTAAAAATAACCCTACAAACAACACATTTTTTATTTAAGTGCTCTAAAATGAATCATTTCCAAAGCTTTCTAAGTTAGGAGAATTTTCATTTGGTGCTTAAAAGGAACCCCAAAAACAACACATTTCAATTTAAGTGCTCTAAAATGAACTCTTTCCAAGCTTTCATAGTTAGAGAATTTTCACTTGGTCCTTAAAAAGAATCCTATGAACAAAATACCTTCAAATTGGTGCTCTAAAAAAGGATGTTTTTAAGCTTTCAACTTAATACTTGGAATGTTTGATTCTTTTTGTCCAAGTGATTTCCCTTTGTTGAAAAAAAATCGCATTCATTTTATTGACCAAGTAAAACCAAGATCGATTTAGAAACACTCAAGTTTTCGGCTTAAAAATGAAGAAATCAGTTTTTGTCTTGCACCTTTGCTATCTCATTGATTGATATCTAGAACACTTCCATTGGATGCTTTTAAAAAGAACCATTGAGCTATCTTATTCACACTTTTTTGGGGATAGCACCGCTTGAGGAGCTTAAAAAGAATCAAATTGCTATGAAGTGTATTATGTGTTTGGCAAGCTAGGTGTTTGTCTTCTCCCCTTGCACCTTTTGGCGATCTTGGGTGAGCGAAAACATCTTGAGTTTTACATTTGTTTATTTTCAAAGCATACCTTTAGAGGGCCTGCCTATTGAGACACATCCTGCGTTGGAGAACTCATAGGCGACCCAAGCAACACTCTATTATGGTCCGCTATATAAATTATTGTGGGAGTGAGGAAAGTTCATCATCTACTAGGTGTTGTTCTATATCAACGTCAATCTCCCTTAGTATCCATGTGATATGTAAAAAATCGCAAGGGCCGGGAGGCCTCTTAATTGATAAAAACACTGCATGTATAGACATCCGAAAATAATAATCCCAAAATAGTAATTAAGAACCCTTGTTTAGTAGTGACCATCCGAGTCCAAATCCAAAGTGTATTTTAAAGTAGTGCATTGGAATAGCATTGTTCCAAGAAGTTACTTACCATGTTTGATTTTTGGTTGAGGCAATAAAGCAAATAGGGAAGGGACTCTTTTGCTTGGTGTGTCAAGATGGTACATTTCCTTGACATAGCCTATTTTTCCATTCCATCTTCACTAATTAATCATCTCTTAGGGGATGATTGGTAGGCTTACCGAGAAATACGTACCCACTTGAACTAAGATTGTAAATGCTTTTGAGTTAGTCCAAAAAACAACTCAAACAAACCTCAACATATTGGTCAAAATCTCAAACACTTTAAGGTTAGTGTGAATACTTTGAAAAGAGCCCTATGTTAGACTCCTTCAATTCTATATAAATGTTAGAAAACTTCCGCACATAAAGAAACCAAGGAGGAAAACTTGGTAGTTAAAAGTGTGTCAAAGAACCTCTATTAAATGTTAAAAAACTTCAAATATAGTGAAACCATTGAATTTAGAAGAAAACCATCATTGTCAAAAAAAAGTTGTCATTGGGAAAACCACCATTGTCAACAGCAAAATTACCAAACAAGAAAAAAAAGTGTGATTTTGAGACTAAAAGGTGGCATGTCAATTCTTAAGATACGTACAAAAGGAAGAGGAGGCAAAGCTTTGCAAGAATGGCGCTGAAGTTGTATTGGGCCACTTTGAGTGCCGCATCTTATCTGAATATAGGAAAAGACATTTGTATTGTCCGAAGTAAAGCAGGGATGTGATTCGAACCCTGTTCGAGGTTAATATGGGATTGGCATACAATGCCGTGTGAGGATGTGGAGTGGGGCCTGTGACAAATTTTTAATAAAATCATTTGGATGCGTATTCATCCTTCCAATAAAATGATGATTTGCAAAAGAAAAAGTTGAAAAGGATAAGGTATAGATGTGGATGGCAGGGTTGTGCAATTTTATTTTATTTTCATTTTTACTTGAGTTCAGTTTTTCTTTAAGTTGGCAAACTAAATATGTCTTTTAGGGTTCTTAAATGTTCTAGAAAATAGTTATTGACATTTTCAAATTCGTTTCAAGATTTTTCAAAGATACTGAATAAAAAAAGTTTAAGATGAGGTTTGCATAGTAAAGGCTTTGATATTATGTTGAGAATACTATTTTAATAGTATGTTGGAAAGGTGTATGCAATCATATGAAGGTGGACTAAGTTGTGACACCCCACCATGACAATAGACAATCAAACCAATTTCTTTTTTATTTTTATGTCTAAATTACCACTTAATATACTTGATAGGTTAATTTCAGTTCAAACATGATGACATTGATCATAATACATAAATCATCAAACTTGAAATTTCTCTTAAAGTCATCTTGTTCGACCCTTCGATTATGGAATAATTTTAGTGAATATATTGGAAAATCCTTGATGGGCCTAGAAGTCTTGTACACATAGTTCAAGTAATGCTTCAATTTCAGAGCTAATGAGGCTTCTCTTGGGCAAGTAACTTAATTATCCAAAAGATACACGACCACTAGATAAATCCTCAAATGGGACATGGGTCTCTATCAATAACACAACATTCTTTGATTTACTCAAAGATCCCATAGTCTAGTTTGTTAAATGAATGGACTCCAACATGTTAGCCATTTAAATTCTCAGAGCATTACGAAGAGGACACATGACTAGTTATGGTTGGGCCAATGTTGTTTCCTCAACTTCCTCAAAATTCTTGGGTTTTATTAGCTGATTTCATGAATTCTAACTCACTCAAGGCCTAAGTTCTAGAATTTCCATGTAATTATATTAGCTTCCCCTTCGACACATATATTATATTAGCTTTGACTTACTCAAGGCTCTCACATTTAGAATTTATAGGTTGCTCGTCCTAAATCAAGGTCTAATTGATGTGAGTCTCATTACTATTAACTAATATAAACTAGCATAAACCAACTTCAAGTTTGTCCTTAACAATGATTGTCTTCTAATTCTTGTCTTTCCATGGACACATGTCATATAAGGATTCACTTTGATAGATCATTGGTTGAGGATTCACAAACTAAATTAATGAACAAGGATATCCCTGAAGCTCATTATGGATGCAAGCTATTATTAATTATGCTTTATTTAATCACTTGGTTCTGGATTCATCAAATTTTTTGGTGGGTTCCACGAACTTGATTCTTATTAAAACATGATTTGGTTAGCTTCTAGTTTTGAAATTTACCTTGATAATTACTTCAAAGTTCTATGGACATGAGACTCTTTATTAATTTTCATTTGTTTAAGTTCTCAAGTTCAAAATCCATAAGTTAACATCTTTAAGAAGTTCAATGGGTGTGCTAATTTTATTAAGATTTGGTTTAAAGCAAATTCAGGTTTGAATTAACAAGGGCTAGTTCTAAATCATCCACTAAGGGAGACACATTGGTTCAAGATCGACTTTGAAAGATCAACAATCCAAATATATCATAATATATTTATGGTTAAGCTCTTCCTAGGCATGCCAACAATCTAGAATAACTCTAATAGGCTAAAAATTTGAGATTCAAGAAACATTGCATAAAATTGAGAAAATGCAAGTTCATATTTTTCTCTAGAAGCAAATTTAACTATTCACTTTTTGGAAAGGGAAAATAGAAATTTTTTAAGATATTCAAGTTAGACTATTTCTATCTCAAATTGACCAAACCAATATTATTATGGGAATGCCACTATTTAGAATCTTATCATAATTTATTAGGAAAATCAAATAGCTTCAACCTTACGGGTTCTACTCTTGTCAACAAGACTACTTGTATCAAGAAATCTCCAAATTACACAACCACAATACTTAATATCTCAAAGCAATTTTTAGGATTAGAACCATAGGCCATACACTCTTGAGTATAATCATATCAATTTCATTCACCAAAATATTATAAAATTATGTCACTTGCCTTTTAAGTGCACTAAGATAAATAATAATACATCAACAAAAAGATATCA
This sequence comes from Sequoia sempervirens, assembly GCA_007258455.2. Taxonomy (NCBI): domain Eukaryota; kingdom Viridiplantae; phylum Streptophyta; class Pinopsida; order Cupressales; family Cupressaceae; genus Sequoia; species Sequoia sempervirens. The sequence goes on along the minus strand of VDFB02000363.1, from coordinate 111,514,903 downwards.
ATGCTTTAGAGGATCAAAATTTAACTTTGCCAATATTTAACAAAATGTAAATGAATTGTATATGTAGGCCCTTATACATATTTTCACCACTAATTTGCTAGTTACACGTAAGCGGACAATAATTACTTCTTCTACTATTGTAACTCTAAAATTACCATTTACTGAAATGCTACTTTTATACTTTACTCAATCAATTAAATTTATAACATTAGAACACTTCTATTGATCACCTAATTAACAAATTATATAATCATGTAGACTCTATTATTCAAAACAAATTTTACATATCTCCTTAATTTTTGACAAGAATACTAAGATCTCACTTCTTGACCAAGGATCTAGTAGTCTCTTGTTACTTATCTTGAGCGACTCATTATGGTCATTGATGTTAACCAATCCATATATCGATAGACATGTTGAGATGTATTAATTTAAGATACTTCTAAACATTCAATTCTATTGGTAACTAGACCTAATTAGTTAATTATTAGTATTGAGTATGAGCAATATGAAAACTAAAAAATATGAGGTAAGATATCATTGATTTTCATGAAGTTAGATATCACTAGATTTCATTACCAAGTTTGAGTAGCTCATCTCAAGGCCAACCTAATAATCAAGCCTACTTTTTTACCTAACCACTCTCATGACATGGTATTAAGCTTCATAGGGTTGTCAATAAGGTGCACACCCCTAGATATTTCATAATTATTCTTCAACTTTAATGTCTTTTGTTAGTGTGTTTTTTTTTGTCAAAAAATCAATGTTCAGTATTTTTTACTTCAATTTTTAACCGTTGATTGAAATTTGAAATAAATTACATTTTTATAAACTATACTCCATTCTACACATTAAAAAAATGATTTTTGATTAGTTTTCAAAAGTTATAGGGTTAGCACAGCCAAAATTATGTTTTTTAGTTGCGTCCACTTTGAAAATTAGTAAAAGAACATATATTCATTAAAAAATTATCAAAAAAATTGGGCATAAACTACATGTTGTTAGCTAATTTCTCACTGAAGTGATTTTAAAAATACCAAAAAAAAGTTAACCTTTTGAGGGAGCCACAATAGACACTATGTTATGTTTTCACCACCTATTTTTGTGGCTCCCTTTTTTGAACCCCTTAATCTCTATGATTTTCAAAAAAAATATTAATTTATAAAGTAGACATAGAGCACTTCTTACATTTTTTTTTGTTGCATCTTAAAATTTTGAGTGTAAGTATCCTCAAATTTTCATCGAAGGTCAGAATTTCCTGATTTTAGAAAAAAGTGGCCATTTAAGACCCCTTTTTAGCCCCCCATCTTTTTGCACTTACTCTCATGAAAGATAGTAGTTATAGCTTGTTGATATGTGGCTCTGACATTTTTCAAACCAAATGGCATAACATTCCAACAATATGTTCCCCAAGGGTAGGTAAAAGTTGTCTTATGTTGATCTTCAAGAGCAATCTTGATCTGATTATACCTAGAGAAACCGTCCATGAGGGATAGCATCTCATACCTTCTTGTTAGATCCATTATGATGTCGATGTTGGGAAATGGGAAGTCATCCTTAGGGAATTCTTTATTTAAATCTCTAAAATTGGTACAAATTCTAATTTCACTTGTTGGTTTTGTCACAGGAACTAGATTTGAAATCCCTTCTGCATAGTCAATGGGTCAAATGAAAATGTCTAATAACTTCTTTCGCTCTGCTTTTACCAATAGTGCAATATATGGATGCATTTTCCTTAACTTCTGTTTGAATGGCTTGGCATCAAGGAACAATGGTAAATGATGTAACACCAAATTGAGATCCAATTCGGGCATGTCGGTGTAAGACCAAGCGAAGTTAGTTTTCCTCTCTAAAAAGAAAGTACAAAATTCTGGTTTCTCTATCTCTGTCAAAGATGCCATGAAATGGATGATTTTAGGATTTTCATCAGTACTAGCATTGACTTCCATGGATTTCTCTACTAGTAGGGATGATTTCTCTTGACTTATAGGGATCAATTCCAACCCTCCATCCTTGGGTGCATCTGATAGGTTTTCACCCTCAGATACATCCTTTCTTTTTACTTTTTCTTGGTCTGGAGGTGTCTTTCAATTTTCACCTAAAGAATTTTCCTTTTTTGATTTATGATTTTCACTTTTGCAACTAGAGGGTGGGATAGACTCCCCAAGGTAGGTCACATTTTCAAGATATCTAACGAAACCTGCTTTATGATCCCCATTGGGTATACCTTCACGAAATCCCATGAACTTGGCTATTGCTTTATCATTTTCAAATATGTCCAAGTTGGGTGGTCCTTGTTGATCCCAATCTATCAGCTGAGGGTATACTAAAGGAATGTCATCATTGGTATCACTAAGGCTCAACAAAGATGTAGATATGGTGAAAATGGAGGTCTCATCGGGATCTCAAAAGGAATCAATCCAAGCTTTGTTGCTCATAATTTGGTCGGGGAATTTGATAAGCAAGTTCTTGGAAAGTCTAAACTAGGTCATAGTCACTAGATGTGTAGGAATCCCATTCCTATTCATTGGAGTCATTTTTGGCATAGTAGTCCTTATATGTCTCAATGTCTTTTGAAGCATTAACCTCCTCACCTGAGAACACCTTAGTACTAGGAGAAATCACTTTTGGTGGTGCATACCCTAACCCTCTATTCTTTTGCAACTTGGGAGGCATTAAGGGCTCTGTCATTCCATTCTTATGTAAACCAAGTCCGATGTGTTCATCATAACCGTACGTCTCATAATCTTAAATTCTTTACCATATTGCTTAGTTGGAATCCATGGAGGTTCAATATCTTCTTCCTCTTTATATATCCATGTGGAAATATCCTCTTTGACAATAGTTTCTTTGCTCAATTCTCTCCATTTTGTGAAGGTTGTGGTGGAAAATACTTTGATAATGACTTTGGGATCTTTTTTGATAGGAGAAGGCTTGCCATGGGATTTTGGAGATACTAGTAGCTTTTCGATACAATAAGAAGTTTTCATATGGTATTCCCCACACCCCTTGTCTTGGATTTGGACCTTAGATTCAGAATATGGGATGGTGGATGTGGATGCCTTGGTCAAAGTGGAAGGATCAATGTAATGGGATGAGGTGGACAATGAGATTTCCCAATTGATGAGCACTTATTGTTCAGATGTCCCTCTTAAGTTTCTACAATATTAAAAGGGATTGGGATCACCAGCTATTGTGATTTCGGTGCCATTATGGGGAGATTTCAAGCATTGGTGGTATGTTGAGGGGACGGCCTTCATAGAATGAATCTACGGTCGGTCAAGGAGGATATTGTAAGGAAGATCCAGATCCAACACTTGGAATATTGTATCTAATATGGTAGGTCCAACTGTGATAGGTAATGAAATCATACCCTTAGAAGAGTGTTCCACATAATCATAAAATTTTATGATAATATTCTTTGATGTATCCACACAAGCTTCAGATAATCCTAACATCATGACCAATTTTAAGGTGCAAATATTTAATCCTGCTCCACCATCTATCGAGACTCATCTGATTTTATGTTTGTTGACAAAGACTTCAAGGTGTAAAGGATCATTATGATTAGGCTTTTGCGATGAAAAGTCATGGTCGGAGAAGGTAATGTGGTGGGTGTTAGCTAAGTATCTCACCAATGCCTAAAATTGATTGGAATTAAGGTATGTGGGTACGAAATATTCTTGCAAGGATTTATCCAAGATAGATTTGTGTTCAAGAAATATGCGAAGCAACTCAAGGATAGATATTTGTGTGGGTGTCTTCCCCAAATGGTCTAAAAGATTGTATTGGGCTTTCAGTTGTTGTTTAGGAGGAGCTCGTTGTAAGGTTGCCTTGGTTCTTTGAGTTGTAACTGCACACTCTGATTGTTTCTTGATTGTGATTATAGCGACCTTGTTATCAAAGGCTCAGATATGATGTATGGTATATTCATGGGTGACACAGGTGCAATTTGCTTGATCATTGGTCTGGGTACCTGAACTAGAGGGATTTCCCATTCCATGGTCTTGCAAAGGATTCTTAAAGATAGTATGATCATTATTGGAGGTCACTTGAGGATTGTCCACTTCTATGTCACCATTCTCAATGAGGTCTTGAATTATATTCTTAAGTTGATGACAAGATGAGGTCTTGTGCCCTTTAATGTAGTGATAGTCACAAAAAAGCATTGTCATCCCACCAAGATGGTTTAAAAGAACCTGTATCATAATGCTTGGCCTCTAAAAGTTGTATGACATTGGATTGCAAAATTTTCCTCAAGAAAGATTTGATAGGTTCCCCTAAGGAAGTGTAATTACATCTTGGTTGACTATTTCATGGAGGTCCACGTCTTTGGTTATTCTAAATTGCATTTGTTATTTGATTAGGAGAATGTGGTGGATTATTGGATACATGGGCTACCTTTAGAGTGATTGTATGGCATGCTTTGTTTATTGTATTTGCATCTACTACCCCATTGTTTGTGACATTTTTGTTTCAAACCCAATATTTTCTTTTGTCATTAGAGGTGTTTTGGGAATTTTGGTTCTTGTTAAAGATCTTGATTTCCCCTTTAGAAATAAGTGTTTTCTCTATGGTAGTGCTTTTCTCAACAAGGTCAACAAATAGGGTACAACAATGGATTTTTAGTTGGTGTTTCAATTCTGTGATTAGGTTTTCAACAAACATGTGTACCAACTATTTTTTAGGTATTTAGTAGGTACACTTGCTAGCCATGCTTCTCCATCTCTGGAAGAAAGATATAAAATTTTCCCCTTCTTGTTTGGTTTGACACAATGTTGCTAAGGTTATATTGTTTTCAATATTGTAGGAGAAATATGTCACAAACTTGTCAACTAACTCATTCTACGTTTTTATTCCCAAAGGTAAGTTGGCAAACCACTCAAGTGCTTGTCTTGCAAGACTTCTTGGAAATAATCTCATTAAGTTGGTGGGCTCAAATACAATATCTACGCAAGTAGTATGGAACTCTCTCACGTGTTCTATTGGAATCTCTCTTACCTTATATTTGTTGATATTTGGGATAGTATAATTATGAGGAAAGGGCCACAAAGTAGGTTTTCTTTGTTCTTGATAGTTGTATATTGGCAATTTGTTGTTGTAATGCATGCATTTGATGTACCAAGAATTCGACGAAGGAAAATGATGTGTCTATAGCATTAGAAAGCACATTGTGATATGGATGACCCATGCTTGAGGTGATGTTTTGTAATCCAATATTTGGGGCGGAAGAATTAAGGTTATTAACAAATGAATTTGATGAAGATGGATTTTGGTTTTGGAAGTTAGGAGTGAAAAGTGGATTTTGGTTGATGTGTGGAGTGTGTGATGCAAATGGATGATTGATATTGGATTGGTATTGCAATGGGTTTTAACTTTCTTGACAATGAGGGTTCTGATTGCCATGTTGTTGAGATGATCCTGGATTGATGTTTTGCTGAGTAATTCCCAAATTGAGACCTTGTTGAGACGTGTTGTTGTTTTGGTTTTTATCCAAGTTTAAGTTGATATTTTGTGTAACACTTTTCATTGGAGTTTGTATTTTAGGATCACTAATGTAAACCTTTCTCATCTTGGGTGGATTGGTGTTTGATGTGTTTTGACCCATGGTGTTGGTAAATGTTGGTGTGACTTGGGATGAAGATGTTGAAAAAGGATTAGTGGATGAAGTCCCTATGGTATGAGATGATGAGGCAAATGGATTGGTAAATGTGATGTTAGGTGGTTGGGACATATGTTGGGTGCCTTGTGCTCCAAATATTGGTGTGGGGGTTACGTTGACTATTGTAGTGTTTTGAGTTATTCCCCCTAAGGGTAAAGTAGCATGTCCTTATGAAGTATTATGGTTGGGGGTACATGTGGTATGTCTTTTTTCTTGTGTAATACCACTTGTTTTCAATTCAAAAAGCATGTTGACATCAAAATCGGGGCCTGGAGCTTGGTTCCTCTTTGTAGAAGTTTCATGAGATATTGTTTGGGATCTACTGCTACCATTTTATCTATAATGTATGCTATTCTAGGGTCTTGGATGTCTTCAATTTCATCTTTAGTTAAGTGTCTTTGGACCTCTTGTAAGGTGTAATTATCAAAAGGATTTGGAAGTTTAGATTGTGACTTGGACAACTCATTTGAGGAAGAATCAAAATTCATGTTGCTAGTTGGATTAATGTATGGGTCACTTGTGTAGTCCATCTCTTTTCTCTTCCTTTGTAACCTAGTTTGGACAATATAAAACTTACAACCTAGTGAGGAGTGTGCAATCTAAAGGGATGAGAATACAATGGTGGGTATGAAACTATGTTATTTTTTGGGATTTTTGAGATATAATAATGCCAAACGACACCACTATTCATGACCAAGATTAGGAAAAAATAGTGACAATAGGTGCAATCAAGATATAATAATGTCACTATGACCAAAGTCTATGGTGTGATTAAGGATAAGATATGCAAGGATGCAAATGGGAGCTGTGACCAAAGATATGGTGTGACTAAAATTATGATGTGAGACTAAGACTAGAGGATGGAAAACGAGACTATAGATATGCACCTTTGGACTTAAGAGAAGGATGCTAAGAAAGCTATGATGGCTCAAGGTAACAAATCAAACTGTCAAGACCTTAAGAAGACAATCTAAAAGATTGGTGAAGATTTGACAAAGTGAACCTTAAACTAGAATCATGAGTTTTAAGGCCCAACTTAATTGATGATTATTGATAGATAAAAGGACGAGGTCAAGGACAATCTTGTGTGAAAATGAGCTGATCAAAGGCATGGTAAGCTTCCTAGCCTAAAATTTGAAAGGTGTATGCAACTAAGGATGACCTAGGATTGACTACACAAATATAAGGATGGCAATATGCAAGGAAACCTAAGTGAATGCGTTGAAATGGACAGAATGGACTAAGCAAGTCTATGATATGAAGATATGGTCACTATCAGGAATTGAATAAAAATGAAACTAAACAAGAATTTCCCCAAAAATTTTAGAACTAGTAGATGTGTCACTCTATCTCATAGTTATGGTGTACTATTTTATCAAATACAACTTGTTGTTTGACGAATGCAGTTCACTATCATTCAAATGTGGTTTATTGTGTTTGAAAAATGTGGTGCATTATTTTTCAAATATGGTATACTATGTTTTGGCCCTAAGTTGAATGTTTTCAAGTGATTGCTCATTTTGGGAAATTGTGAAATGTGATAAAAAAACACAAAAAACACTTGGAAAATAGATTTTGGCTGATTTTCAACTCTATTGACTTCAAGGTAGGCAATAATTTTGTAAGTTTTCTTCCATAAAACTCGCTAGGCCATAGTTCTCAAACAATGAAGACAAGCACAACCTAAGGAATAATAGGGTTTATCTACCAATGTGGGTGTACCTCACATTTTTAGGGGTGATTTTCATTTTTCATCCAAGGAGTGGGTGAATAGGGTATACCAAGATCATGGACCACCTTGATACCCCTAGCCTTAAAAGAGTGTAAACTCTAGCAAGACACCTTACACCTCAACCATGGAAATTCATGGTACATAGCTTTAGGGTACAATCCACATCCCTTACACCACACTAATAGATGACCAAATAAGTCTTGGTCTCTAAAAATAAGAAGTTTCTAGAATGACTCAGTGAACACTGCCAATACAATGTCAAATGTGAGACACTAAAGCCTCTAGTCAACCTCTATGTGGTCTATACACCCACACTAAATTGACACATATGGTATACATTGTTGGATAGAGTTATTGACTTTTTCCTTCACCCCTTTGATATAGCTCACCTGAAAAATGTGCTTTGCGTCGTTCCCAATGAATTCTCTATTAGGATGTGTCTCAAAAGTAGGCTCGCTAAAAGATTGTTATGTGTTTCTCTTACACCCAAGATTGCATGAAGTGCAAGGGGAGAGGATACACACACAATACTCTTGGGATTAACACAAAATATGCAAGAAGCACCAAACACAGAAGACACTTTTTTCTTTTTAAGCCCAAATCCAAATGTTCCTACTTTAAAAATCAAAGACACATGAGACCCTACAAGAATATGGATTAGTAGTCTAGATATCAATGTCTTCTCCCAAAAAATTCCAAAGGATGCAAATAAAATATTAATAACACCAAAACCATCTACCCTAATGAATGAAAAAGGAAAAAAAATGAAAAATTCTACATTTATACCCTTTTTACCAAAAACAGATAGTTGTGTTGCTTTGTATCACATATGTGATAGACTATTTCATGTAAATACATTGAACTAGATGGTGACTATGGTGAATGGATTGGCGACTATGGTAGACTACTTAATCAGATGCGATGAACTGTCATTCACATCTGTCACACTATTTAACAGATGCGACACACAATCAAAAAGTTACAAAAACAACCAAATCTGGCGAAATTTCAAAAATATAGTGATAAAAATGATGCAAGTAATTTGTCAAAATGTGAGAATTGAACCCAAAAACAAAAATAATGATAGAAAACCACAACATAGAATTTTGACAATTTCCCCTAAGATAAATAGATGTGACGCTATGTGCAGCATATGCAACACGAAAATATGCAAATGTGTCCCATTGTACAACAAATGCGTCACTATGTACTTCGATTGCATTGCATTGTCATGTGAATGCATTGTAATGTCATGCAAATGTGTCGTTCTACCTTTCAAATGTGTTTTAGAATTGAAAACTCAAAATTTCTCATGAATTTCTTCAAATCTAGTTAGATTCATGTTAGGTTCACTAATGTAGAATAGGGTAAAATCAAGGTACAAAGCATGAATCAATTGTATCAACCACCAACTACCTAAAACTCAAGCCCTAAAGACCCTAATCCAACAATGAAGTACAAGTGAACATAGAAACATCAATAATAAAGCAATAATACCATAATTCCTATGCAATGGTTGAATCACCTTCATTGCTCTTCTCCATTTTGCTTTATGTGCTAGCTTGCCCTCAGATTTGTAGTATGGAAGAAAAAGCCTAGTGATAGTGACGGTAAAATACCAAAGATAGTGGTTGTAGGGTTGAAATTAAAGGGATAGGTCTCTTTTATAGAAAACCAAATTTGAATGTGAAAACAAAGATTTTGGTTGCCCAATGCTATATGCTCCTTCCAGGGTTTTTCACCTAAAAGGAGATATGATTGGGGCCAAAATGCAATGTTTACACTCAAAGAGGGATGCGATACAAAATTAATATGCCTAAATGAAGTAAACTAAATGCAAATAACTGAAAAATACTATTGATTATGTATGCAAAACTAAGAAATATGAAGTGCTTGAAAACACAGTGTTGTATGCAAACATGAACTAGAAACATGCACAAATGAAAATAGAATGGAATGAAACTGAACAGAGTGCACCTAGAGATGGAATGCTAATGCTGAAAAGTTATGGAATCTAACAAAAATCACTTGATGACCAGTGGGACTCATTCGTCAGTGATGGCGAATCAATCCTTCTTCTAGTAAACTTTGCTGAAATTGGTTTCTAACTGTCAGGAACTGAATTCTGTTCAAACAAAACAAATTTTCCAGTCTAGTAGTGGGACTCATTCGCCATTGATGGTGAATCAGTCCTCCTCCAAAATTCTAAAAATTCTGAAGTCAACTCTATGGGTCCAGATCTGTACTTGTCTTCTTGTCGGGTTGACGGAACCAAATTTGCAAAAAATGAGCTGAATGTTGTCTCCAAGCTTGAATTAGGGTTTAGTTAACTTGAATAGCTTTCATGACTTCTTGACCACTTTTCAACACCAATTTATTTGACAAATCTTCCTACAAGACCTATAAACACACATGCAAAGAGGGGGAAAATGGTTAAGGGTTAGAGTATAGGGATTTGCCTTGGTCAAATCCCACTTTGGTAATCAAACCCTTGATGAATAAATGAAATAAAAACAAGAAAGGAATGATGAATAAACAACATGCAAGTGTCCTAAACTCACCAAACCCTTATTGTTGAAGTTTGAAGATATGTTAATGGCTCCTCCAAGATGCATGATTGAATGATGCTATGATGCTTAAGTGGATGAATGAGATTGAATGCAAGGATGAATGCTTGAATGAATTAGGAGTAAAATGGATATAAAAACACTTTTTTAAACACACTTATGCCCTAATTAGCCAAAAATACATCACAAGTCGACATAAGGTCTTATTGAATAAAAACTCGAGGGAAATTTGAATTTATTTTGAATTTTGAGCCTAGAGGGACTCATTCGCCACCCATGGTGAATGGGTCCCACTCAAGGCTTGCAAGTGGGTGTTGGGAATTAAGTCATCTTTAATGATGTTTGTCAGGTTTGTATTAAAAAACACACTTAATTAAGGCCTATAAGTGCATAAAGGGGCCAAATAAAGCATAAGAAAGGTGTAATTAGTGGTGACAAGCCTAGAAAAGCATGAAATCTTGTTACAGGACTTTACAACACTTTGAAATAGGACTTGATAAGGGATAAAAAGGAATATTTAGATGAATTATAATAAGAAGAGTCTAGAAAAGTGTAGAAATGTGTTACAAAACTTCACAACACCTTCACAAGACATCATAAAGTCTTAATAATTTGAATATTCAAGACCTAAAGTGAATATAAAAGTCACATTACAACATTAAATCAAGGTGAAATCAAGCCAAATAAGCACGAGGGACAAAAAAAGAAAAAGTAAAAGAGTTTCTTTTTCTGTTTCCACAAACTAAAGGGCCAAGATTAAATGATGCAGATCAATGGATGAGATTGCTTTGAGAAGCAAGGAAATTTGGTTAGGGCAAAAATAGGGTTTAGTTAAGGATGGACGGTGGAGATTAAAAGGTAATAAAACCTTATCAAGGGTGGAAATTAATTGGGATAAAAGAGGAGATTGACACATAAATGGAGGTTGCTGGAGTAAATTAAATAATTATAAAATTATTTAATTTAGGAGGGAAAGTGAATAATTAAATAACTAAAACAATTATTTAATTATAGAAGAAGGGGGAAAATTGACTTTTAATTTAAATAACTGTTTAATTAAAGTAGAAGAAAATGAAAAATTAGTAAATAATTAAAATAATTATTTAATAGTGGAGGGAAAAATGGGAAAATAATTAAATAAATAAGATTTATTTAATTATGGAAGAAAAGCTAAGGAATAGTTAAATAATTAAAATAAATATTTAACTATAGAAGAATAATGAAAATAAATAAGAATTTATTTAATTATAGTTGGAAAGGATTAATTAGTGTTGTAATTTTTTTTTTTTTTAGACTACAGGAATCGGGTAGCACGACCCCCTATAAACTGCAGTGCGCCTGGTAAACTTTTTAACGTGACCGGCGGCGCTGGCGCGACACACCCTCCGGTACCACGAGACGGGGGAGACTAGAACTCGTGACCAGCCGAGCCGCAACGGAATTACTTAGCCAACCGAGCTAGGGCCCCCGCCCAATTAGTGATGTAATTAAATAAATATTAATTTATTTAATTAATCAAAGGAAGAATAGAAAGGGGGGAATGAATTAACTAAATAATTAAAATTATTTAATTAATAGAAGAAATGTGACTTTAGAAAATAATCAAATAAAAGTGATTCAATTATACAGGGAAGAAGGGAAATTGATGTGAAAAAATGGAATTTGTAGGCTTAGGACATTTTTCAATGTCTACACATTGATCATCCTTGAATGAATTTGTGTACATAAGATGTCTAAGTGTGAACAAAATATGTATTTGCAAATTCTAGTTTAGAGGAATCTGGAAAACTAATGTAATTGGCAATTCAAAGCTATCTTAATTGATGAAGTTCATAAAGAAGTTTCAAATGATCAAGTTCCATTAACATGCATTCATCTATTGTATGCCTTTTATTTCTATAATAATCATATTTAATTTTTCATTTATTTGGATACATAATTACAACCAACAAAAAAACTGTAGTATAGATAAACTAAAATAAAGTCCACCCAAAAGACATAACTTCTCCAAGTGCAAGTATGTACAAGTTATCAAATAGAATGTATAAAAATTATAAATCAAATACTTGGGGCTCAATATGTAAAAACTACATAGATAGTTGAGAAGAGGTCATCAATACCTTTCCAATGGCACAAGAATTATGAAACTTAGAGATTCTGAAAGAAAGTTATGAGCTCAAAAGTCAAAAAGATATGGGCTTCAATCAACAATTTCAGGAGTTAGCAACAAAATCTAAAAAAAATCTATACCATTGTGAAGTGCCTAAAATTATTATTTTTATGTCTAAAAGGAGTAATTTTTTTGATGACTTGGCAAAAATTTATGTCTCCCAAAAAAAGGTCCCTTTAGGCATGCAAATGGGGCCACCATCCTTGTGTAGACAAGTTGTTGGCTTGGGTAATGTTGGGGTGAAGGAATTGATATGTGTTTTTATTGAGCTTCAAATTTGGATGGCCCATCAATGGTGCAACTATTGTTGAGTAGCATAGAGACTCAACAACAAAGGGGTTAGAACTAAGTGGAGTTATGATTGATAGATGATGATTTGGGGTGTGGTGGTGGCCACATCATGCATTTGATAGTAATTCTTAGTAGGTTGGTTATAAAAAACTTCTTAGCTTCAAATATGACCAAGGACATAGTAATTTAGCCATTGTATGTTCACTTGAAGTACGAAATGTTTCATTTGACAACTTAGAGTTGTATTTAAGAACTAACCTTTATTTAATTTTTGCATAAATATAATCTATATAATGAATACCTCTTACACACATCAAAAAGCATTCAAGCCATATCTACTAACATCAACATTCTAGGACATCACTTCATGACTAGTTGTTGTCCTCAACCATTGTTCAAAATTGCTGACTTAGCATTCCTATAGATTTTGACACAAAGATGATATTATTTATCATATGCAAACTCTTATCCACACGATCAATTTTTTTATATAAACACAAACAAAAACAAATAATTTTTAAAAAGAAAACTAGTACAAACTAAATTCACACATAAAAAATGGATCCATAATAAAATATTTGATGTGAAAATCAACTAATATAATAATACCCTAGTTTTTGTTAGAAAAGAAATCAATTTTAAATTCCACCTTAATATAATATACCTTAATATATTGATTTATGTAAAGTGATTCTATTTCTTTAGAACACCGTATCCAATAAGTAGTTATGTACAATCTTTGAAAATATCTCCTCCAATAGGTTGGGGCCATCTTACTTATGACACGTGAATTTCTCGTGCTTAAGTATTCTTGGGAATGTGTAGGTTGATTTATTAGTTGACTGATTAGTTTTAGTCAATTAATGGATTGAAGGGGAATTTGTAGGGAATTAAATAAATAAGTTATATTTTTTTAATTTTTCGAGGATAGGGATATGTAGGGTCACACAATAAAATAAATGATCATATTTTTTAATTAATGTTAGGAAGACAATTAAAAATGTTAACTAAATAATTGGTTTTATTTTATTAACACTAAAGGGAAGAAATTTTGATGTGGTTAGGATGTGGACAATATTTTAGGTGTCTACAATAATCATCTGATAAACATGCAAGACTAATTAAATAAGAATGTGTTGTTTTTTGCGACATTTCTATGTATTTTGATGTTAGGCTGCATGATTGGATAACCCTTTATTGGACCTTCTAATCATGGTTGCATCATTTTGAGTTTATAAACAAGTTTCTTTGTGGCTTGCTTTGGTTAGATGTTAAGAAGACGTGTATGCCCATCTTGGCACATTTTAGTTTCAATCCTCATATTCATTTTTTCCTCTCCAAGGGTCAATTCCATAGTTACACAAATGACCCTACTAATATGCATAATTATGGAAGTGACTTTGTACTTTAAGATTCAATTTAAAATTTGGACCCAATATTTCCCCTTCATTTAGCCATTGTATACTGACTTGAAGTATGAAATGTTTCATTTGACAACTTAGAGTTGTATTTAAAAACTAACCTTAATATAATTATACATCAATGAAATCTATATAATGAATACCTCTTACACGCATCAAGAAGCATTAAAGACATCTAGTGACATCAACATTCTAGGACGTTACTCTATGACTGGTTGTTGTCCTCAACCATTGTTCAAAATTGTTGACTTAGCATTCTTATAGATTTTGACACAAAGATGATATTATTTATCATATGCAAATTCTTATCCACACAATCAATTTTTTTATATAAACACATAAACAAAAACAAATAATTTCTCAAAAGAAAACTAGTACAAACTGAATTCACACATAAAAATTGGATCCATAACAAAATATTTGATTTCAAAATCAACTAATATAATAATACCCTAGTTTTTGTTAGAAAAGAATCAATTTTAAATTCCACCTTAATATAATATACCTTAATATATTGATTTATGTAAAGTGATTCTATTTCTTTAGAACACCGTATCCAATAAGTAGTTATGTACAATCTTTGAAAATATCTCCTCCAATAGATTTTGGCCATCTTACTTATGACACGTGAATTTTTCGTGCATAAATGCGACATCATTCATTCTATGCACATACGTTTGTTGTTTTGAGAGGGACGTAACATTAAAAAAATAATACACAGTGAAATAGATCTGATCCTGATCTTCTCCACTAAACGTGCCCTCCTCCACCCATTTCATTTGTAATCATAGCTTTTTTTTATAGGTAGATGCATCAATTGTATTATATTTTTTGATAATGGATTATAGCCTATGATCTGAAAAATAATAATATAAATTGTAAATTGATAAGATTGTTGATTACAATCTTAATATTATAAAAGAGAAATGTATATTTTGTAATTTTTTTTTTTTGTTTTATATTTATTTTAGTCTTGTCTTGATGTATATAGTAGTTAATTTAAGTTATTTTTACATGTAAGTCAATATAAATTTAAAATATCTTTCTATTTGTTTATTTTGATCTTTATTTATGTACATCACGATTTAATCATTTATATGATTTGATTTGATTTGAGGGTGTAGCTTTGTCTAGTGGAGAGAATCATATTTGTGATTGTATATATCAAAATTTAAAATGGTTTCTCACTAATTCTAAGTCAATCGCTTTCAAAATTGAATTCTTACCCATAATGTTGTGTACTAAAATATTTAAATTGAGTGTCGATTGTCATTATTAAAGACACACTCTATGTCATAAGTATCATATCAAGACTACAAGAGAGATTTGTTTATCAAGAGAAAGGAATCGAAATCATGAAAAATATTTTGACTATTAGCTTGCATCAACATTTGCATGAACAAACACTACATCATTTATTCATCATAAGGACCTTCAT
This sequence comes from Sequoia sempervirens, assembly GCA_007258455.2. Classification (NCBI taxonomy): domain Eukaryota; kingdom Viridiplantae; phylum Streptophyta; class Pinopsida; order Cupressales; family Cupressaceae; genus Sequoia; species Sequoia sempervirens. Next base: position 111,499,622 of record VDFB02000363.1, on the reverse strand, counting down.
GATTGCATCTCCATATTTTCGATTGTGTGAAAATAACAACTAGCATTTGATTAAGGCATTATAAACAAATCTAGAACTTCAATCCTTTCACAACAAAGTCATAAAGGTGTTTGCCAACATTGAATTTTGAGAAATAAGATATCATGCATAAGCAAAAAGGGTTTTTAGTTTTATGATTACAAAATATGAGATTACACTTGTAGGACGTGGCCATGACAACGATATCTTTATGGGATCTAATGCATATATTTGAAACATATAAAAATAGCTTAGAAAAAGAGAAAATGTTACTATAAAATCAAGTACAAGGCCTTTTAAAGAGGCAAAACATTAGAATCAATTGGTTCCAAGGATGACACTATTAATTTTAATTCTAATGAAATTCTAAATTTCCTAGTTTCATCCAAGAGAACTTACCTTTATATATACTTAATTTAATAATGTCCCAGTTTTTAAGAGGTTATTTCTTTGCTAATCACTTTGGTCCATCTATTGCACAAGATACTTCATTTTTTGTGATACATGACCATTTAGCATATAATGTTTTATCAAGGTGTTCATGAATTCATGATATGAGTGTTGTCCCTTCAATACTTCATTAGTCAATTAATTTACATTATAAAGGTAAAATTTACATTGTTAATGTATATAATCTAATTTTATCAATATATTGATGCTCCTAACAATGTAATCACTCAAAAATAATTGGAAAAAAAGTAAAGTAACAACCAAATGCTAATATGAAAGATGATTGTAGAACAATGAACTTTACACCATCTTTCATGGGAGAATGTGAAATAAATGTGACCTATTTTGACATCCCTCCCATATTAGTGAACCCACACACTTATGGCCAACCACCAAAAACTAAGTGCATTTCCAATAATGAACAATCACTACAAAAATCTTATTTTTGTTCAATAGTGATTTAGAGAATAACCAAGGATAGTAATGCTAATTTTAATAATTATTTTACTTCGTTTTCATTTCTTAACAAAATGTATGGACCTATAATTAAGATTTAGGAAAAATGAGAATACAAAGGAAAAGGCCCATATCCTAAAGTTGATTGAAAATTTATATCTACTTATATAATTAAAAAAACATTTTGATAAAGAATGTGTTGAATATTTACACCCCCATAGTACTAAATGATTGAAAAAAATTCACAAAGAGAAATATCATTTCATTCCATAATATCTATGAGCGCATAATTTCCTTTAAGTTATCTTATACATTCATGCTTTATTGATACTTATTTGGTACATGCCACTCCTTACATAGACACAATATCTCATGATAAAGTATACATTGAAGCTATCAACATTTTTGTAAATTCATCATTATTATCTCATTATTAGGGTTCCCCTTGTGTGATAAATATAATTTTTTTATTTTAAACATCTGGATCTTATCTAAAAAGTTAGGTTCATTGATTATTATTAGATTAGATTTATTGTATTAAAATTTATACATATTTAGAAAAGTGTATGTATATGTCTAGTTAATTTTTTTATGCCATCAACACAACATACAACACCAAAATCTACAAAAAACATACATTCAAAACAATGTCTATATATATCAAAATGAAGTATACAATTATTTAGAATAGGGAGGTGGACTAGAAGAACCCTCTCTTGGGACATTCTTTCTATGTTTCATAGAAGAGGTAGATCTTTCCCTAAAGGGAGAACATTTCCTATTGTGAGATTTGGCATACACCACCCACTTTCCATCTAGTCTCCCAACCTTCCCTCTGAGTGAAGCAATCTCCACATGATCCTTTCCTAACCATTTTAGCAATAAACCCTTTGGGTACCACTCCCTATGAATGGGGACATTAACTATGTTTCCTATATCTCCTTAATTATCCTATTCTACTCCTTAATCCTCCATAATTTCTCCTTGATATGCATGTGCATCTCATTTTTTGTGTGTTATGAGTCCATTTACAAAGTCACTCCCACATATGTCACCAAAGATTGGCTAATTAGGCAAAAAATATATGTAAAATGACCTACCTATACATGTGCATGATTGATTATATAAACATAAGAATTTGGTACATATCATGTTAGGTGTTATACAATATTGGATATGAGTGTCATCAACTCTTCAATGATGCTAGAACAAAGAAAATGCCAATTCATTACTTCATGCCATACATTCTAAGTCCTACAAAGCCATCTATTAAAAATAAATTAAAAAAATGGTATACTTAGGTGTAATGATCGAAGTATCCATTGCTAACTCGTTGGAGGGACGCTATCACAGGTTCAAATCATCTCTCTTTTCCTTTCCATCCCACAGGTGCATCCTTTCCTATCTCACCTCCTTCCGCACAAATGAGGGAGCTTCTATTCCATTTTCTTCTCCTCCTCCTAATGGATACATTATTTTTGGGCATTTCATTGCCCATAATTCTATCCATAGGTCAATGACTCTAATATTACTCAACTACACTCAACTATCACCCTATCTTCTTTATTTTTAGTAGGTGCCAAGTCTCTAATTAAGGCAATTGAACTTACTTTGATTAAGTTGTTGATTATATATGTAATTTCTACACTCTATATGGTGGGGGTACATCTTTCTCAATTCTAAACTAGCTTAGTATACTCATAGGAAAACCAATTTGATACCGAATTGTACCACCCTAGAATTACCACCTACTATGCTTGATCATCTCAATCACACTTGATCCTTTATATACTCATATGTATATATTGTTCGTTTATGTGTATCTATATGAACGTATGTACATGTGTGTGTATATTTATGTGTGTATATGCATATATATTTATATGTGCCATAATATATTAGTGCATCCCACTTTTTGGCAATATGAGGTCACTAAAGAAGTTTATACACGCATACATACATATATAGGTACAAACATACATGCACATGCACACATATGTACATATACATGTACACATACACATACACATACACATACACAAACACAAACACATACACATACAACATACATATATGTATATACAAATATGTATATATGCATATAATCATAGGAAAACCAATTTGATACCAAATTGTACCACCCTAGAATTACCACCTACTATGCTTGATCATCTCAATCACACTTGATCTTTTATATACTCATATGCATATTATATATGGTTTGTTTGTGTGTATCTATATGAACGTATGTACATGTGTGTGTGTATATTTATGTGTGTATATGTAGATCTATGAATATGAATATGCATATATATTTATATTGGCCATAATATAATAGCGCATCCCACTTTTTGGCAATATGAGGCCACTAAAGAAGTTTATACACACATACATACATATATAGGTACACACAGACATGCACATGCACATGCACACATACATACACATACATGTACACATACACATACACATACACATACATATACGTATATACAAATATGTATATATGCATGTAAATACACATACATACATACATATTATGGGGACATGGCAATATTTTGTTGTATTTTTTAATAGTTTGGTGTTGTTAGAGTAAGGTTTTTCATTATTCATTACATTTTATCAAGTCAAATGAATAAATTGTTTAGAATTTAAGAATATAGTAAACTAATAATTTGCGACATTTTCAATGTATAATTATTATGTTTTTTAATTTTATAAAAACCATTTCTCTCATAGTTGATTAGTTTTTAATAAAGTGTTTATTACATTTTATTATTTTTATTGAGTAGTATTTTCCCATAACACATAATTTTATTTATTTATTTATTTTTTATTTTTTAAATCAAGGGGTAAACGCTTTTGACCGGAGCTATGAACCGGATACAACCATTCAACAATACCACCCCAACGGGGTTTGAACCTTGGTGGCAAGAACAACAATGCCACCTATAAACCATCAGACCATGCCAATACCGGCCATAACACATATAAATTGAATTGCAAATAAATCACTCATTTTTTTAGACATAGACAATTTCCCCAATATCTAGTACATGGTTTTTTTGGTACTAGTTAATTAAATATATTCTTCATATAAGTTTTAATTGATAGTAACACAAATTGAGATCTATATTTTCTTATAACGTGTTTCTATTTGTATATAGATCAAACTTAATTATTATTTTCTATTTAAACAAGGATATCATTGTAGAGTGGAGTGCATTTTTTTGAGTTTTTTTAAACATAATTTGTTACTTTTATTAGTGTTTCAAGTAGATGCCATTTTTTTTTTGTAATTTACCTAAGTGGATTAAAAAAATAAAACATAAAAAATAATACAAATTATATTTTAGAAAGCTAACAGCGAGGGATACGTACCTATAAAATTTCATGCTTTTATGATTTTATTTGATCCTTAAAAATGTTTCATGAATTGACATGCTTTGTCCACTAAAATTGCTATATATGGATATGAGGTGGAGAGGGTACTATAAAAACAACACATAGACATGTATGATATAAGAGTGTGCTCAAAATTAAAGAGAATACTTAAATTTAACTTCACCACATACACAAATAATGATTTACCATTTTACATTCACATTTGCAAAGAATAACCGAAGAATGAATCTTTCCTTAGACTAAGAAATCATACTTAATCCTAAAAAATGAAGTCGACACAATTTTACAAATATTCTTTTTATTCTTAAAAAACTGAACACAAAATCTCTATCCCATCCCCTATACAAAACTAGGAAAAAATCCTCTTACAATCATGATCTTAGAGACTCTTGGTACCCATCTGATTCAATCAACCATTAATGGGAAACAACTTCCACCATACACTAAAGAAGTTGGTTTTTAGAAAGAAGCACCTCTTGTTGGCCTAACATTAGATTGCTAGTTATGAGATATCTTTAGAAGTGAGCTTGAAACTATACATTTGTCTCTAAATGCCAATCAATATATCCTGGTTTATCAATGACAAATGTAACATGCATTCTGAATACTAATCCCCATAAGAGACTTTCAAACTTGAGCTATGAAATGTATATGCAGTGGAAAAACATTAATTATGGCACTTAGTTCTCCCAAACTCCCTTGTACCAGGCTAGGAACATAAACATAGAGCTTTGCAAGTTCTATCTTCTCATACTGTCACATATACAAACTTTTTGCTTAGTGAGACAATTAACATAGTTTAATATCATGCATTTTCCAGCCATTGCATGTATGCACAACAATATATAACGTGTAAGATCCAGCTCAAAAAGATGTTTGGCAATATATCCCCCTTACTCCTCATTCGACGGACTCTACAGGTACCAAGCCAAGAAATCCACAGAAGAGGATCAAGTTTACCTGGCACTATGATTATCAAAACATGGGTCTCATCTAAGTGTCCAACCCAGTCAAGAAGGCTAACCATACAACTGTAGTGCTGTATTCTAGGCATAATCTGATAGGTTTAGTTCGGTTCTAAGAAAATTAATCGATTTACTGTCAACAAATTCATTGTCAACACTTCATCGTTATGTCAAATTTATTTCATGAAAAATTCACCACCAACAATTTACCAGCAATTCATGACGGTGAATTTTCTACGAGATCAATTTGTCATGGTAATCAATTGTTGAAGATGAATTGTTGACGGCGAATTTACCTAAAACCGTTTAATTCATACTATGAAAACAGTTGCGCCCATCATGTTCCGTGCATTGCATGCCCAAAAATCATTACATTCTATGAGACCAACTCTTGATTATGAACTTCATTGAATACTTTGAACCCATCTTGTAGACTCCAACATCTGGAATACATGTTTGCAACAGTAATTTCTACAGAGGCAATGCATTGATATCCACTCTGAATTATGTCTTGACATGAATTTCGTTGCCTTGGTTAAAAACTGCCAAAGTGGCACAAGCAGGAAGAAGAGAGGTAAAGGTTTTAGGATTGGCATTAAGGCTTGTTGCTTGCATTTCTCAGAACATCTTGGGAGCTTTGTTAAAAAGCCATGTTGCACACATTCTGCAATAATATTACACCATGAGACCACATTATACTTTGGCATTTTCCCAGAATAGCTAAAGAGCTTCATCTGCATATTCATTGTGTAGGCATCCCTCAATTGACAAAGGCAATTGATATTTATACTCGGGACATAACTACAAGTGCCTTTAGATATAAAGATGCATTGGGATCAACTTGCACAAATTTCGACAACACTTTCTTTAATGTGTTGACAAAATTTATGAATCTTCAATAACTTTATATGATAATTATATTTTACTTCAAGTAACAGATGATTTGATAGTTTATAATCTTTGACTTCATTAAATCTAAACGATAAAGGGTTCTTTACAGGTGATTTGAAATACTAACACAAATTTTGAGGAGATTCAATCGACAATCAATGGGTCTCGACTCCATAGATAGTTTTGACGAAATAAAAAAACTAAGTTTGTTTCATGAGTCGAATACAATCAAGAATATTTGACATTATTTTTGACTTATTCAATCTTGAATGACAGATTTTTTTTAATGGATTGAAATGCTCACATAATCTTTAAGGAGATGAGGTGATGGACTAAAAAAAGTCATAATGAAAATTCGAGGGTAACACACCTAATTTTCAACTAGTGCATACTAGGTGATTAGTTTAGAGTATGACATTCATCTTGATATTAGTATCATCAGTGGTACATGTTGGTGTAAATGGGTGTTTTATCTATTTAGGTTTTATTTACGTGTTAAGTCCACTAAGGTCTTAGGAGGGAATTTTTCAAGTTACTGTTAATTGTCACTAGATCTTATCTTATCTTTTGATATTTAATGCTTGTGTCCTAGGTCATTTAATATTTGTTGAGGTAGTTGTCTCATTGTATAGGATTAAGAAACATGTTATGATCTTGTCTAATCCTAGCTCATAACTTGCTTTTATAAGCAAGGCATCAAATATACATTATCATATTCATTCTGACAATCTTGCATCCATAATCATAGCATGAGATTTCTGCCATTTCTATCTTGTGAAAGTTATTGTTGTCTTGCAGGTTATCCTGGGGCATTGAGGAGTTCACCATAAAATCCTACATGGTATTAGAGCTTCAGAATTGCAAAATCCTTTCTTAGATTTGAGGGACCTGTTATGCCCTACATACTCATCCCCATTTTCCCTTTGGTTCAAAATGGGTCCTCCTCTTCGTTTTTGCTCTTTTCATGTTGTTTCTACCTTGTTTTGTTTTCCCTTATTGTTTTTGTTTGTTTGGGTCTCGATAATTTCTTCTTTCCCCGACCCTTTTCCTTTTTGTCGGTCTTACGTTTTGGACTTGGGAGTGCTTGCTCTTTTGGGAGCTCTCTTCTTTGTTTTGTGCCTGGTGGGTTTTGGGTCTCGAAATGGACTTTGGACCTTTCGCAGAAAGGTCCACATCCAATTTGGTTCCCTGATCTTGCCTATCCCTTGCGTTGTCAGGAGTCAGGTCCCGAATTGGACTTTGGACCTTTTCTTAAAAGGTCCGAATTCGATTTGGGTTCCCAATCTTGGTTCTTTTGTGTCGTGTTAGGAATCATCTTGAATTGGAATTTGGACCTTTTCTTAAAGGGTCCAAGTCCAATTTGGGTTCCCAACCCTGTGTTGTCATATCGTCAACATTAGAACTCAAACTTGGACTTGGACTTTGTGTGGTTCAGTCCGTGTTCGTTTTTTCCTCTCAACCCCACTTTGTTTTCTTTTGCCTTCTTGGAGTCCATTTGGGGATTGAACTTCTGCACGAACTTTCTGAGTTCAAGGTCCTGACCTCGATGTCCATTCCACCCTCGAACTTTTGCCCACCTACCAAATTAATGGTGGTCTTGTTTGCACATGCCAGGGAAGTTTAAAACTAGGCTTCTACTCAAAATTTGATCATAATTATGAATTAATTATGGTGTTTTGGAGTTATGGAGTGCGAGGGATTGAGTTTGAGTTTCGTTGCTAATTTCTTTGTGGATTGCCTCCCCCATTTGCATTCTCCAGGGTGGTTCTTGTTTCTTTTTCATTTTTCTTTTTGTTGTTTGTTTGTTTTTGGTTTTGGTTCCATTGTTGTGTGTTTTTATGTGTCTCTTCACGTGTGTTTATGTTTTTCCCATTTGGGTTTGTTTGTTTCTCCCTCATTTAAGGGTTTGGTTCCTTGGATCATGGATTGTGAATTCCCACCCATTTTGCTAGTCGGGGTCTTTGATCCCGACATGCTCTCGACCTTCGGGATCCTCAATCCCTGTCGTGACCTTGGTTTCCCTTAGGGTTTTAATAAATCTCAATGGATTTTCCTTAGATGGACTTTGAATCAAATCAACCTCGTGGGATTCAAAACCGCATGTTGCCCTCTGCTAAAAGATCTGAGTCTGGGATCCGTTCTTGATCTTGATTTTTAAGCTCAGACTTTGCTAAATTTTTTTCTTTCAAAATACATCTTGGTTCGATCGATATCTCGAGTCTTGATTGGACGCTCTGCCTCTTGGTCCTTGCGGGATCTCAAGTCTTGATTGGAGATATTTCGTCTTTGGTCTGAATTCGTCATCTAATCCTACTTTCAACCTCTGATGAATGCTTTATAAACTCTATATTCCAGTGATTTTGCATAAACTTGAAGGAACCTATCACACAATCCATTCGAGACATCAAGTCTCGATTGGACCTAAATGATTAATGTCCCAAGTTGAACAAAGTTTTCGCTCCTGCCTATTACTTGGTCCGATTGAGGATCTAAGTCCTGATTGGACCCCATTGTGGTTGGTCCGCTCGAGTTTCCAAAACCCAAATGGACATTCTTGCATTGAGAGCTAAAAGTCTATATTCAAAGTTCTATCCTGACCCTAACATCCAATAGGTTTCTAAGTCTGGCTAGGACTATGAAACCCGAATGGGGTTCACAAAAAGGTCTATGTCCAAAGTCCATTCCTGACCTCGACTCCCGAACAATTAAAGAAAGAGTCCCATCGGGTCTTCAAGTCTCAATTGGATTTTTTACTAAGGATGGATCCTGAGTCCAAAAATGACCCCGATTCCCTCCAAAGGCTTGAAATTGCATCCAATAAAAACTCTTATCTAAATCCCTCCTATATTTGAGAAGGGGCTAGTAGATTTAAAGATTTAATACCATGTAAGTGTCACACAATGTAGACTCAAACAACTAGGATCACTTGTAAAACCAAAGATAACCTTCCATAAGATAGTAACAAGAAATGAATGCTTGATTAGAGGATGCAATAATGATACAATGCCAACATAGGGTACGATGATAGATAAATTATAATAGAGGATTTTCTTATATAGGCAAGGTGAGGAGATAAGAAAACACAAGATTAGGACATGTGTTACAGTCATGACATGAGGCACAAAAAGTAAATGAAAAAAACTACCCTATGTAAAATTAACTAACCTAATGTGAATAAGATCTAGGAGGTACACTACTTGAATAACATATCTCGTACACACCAACAATTGACACCACAATTTAGATAAGGAATTGTATAAAAATATGAAAGAAAAATAAGAGTTCTCTCACCCACAAATCCTTGTTGTGTACACAAGATGTGTGTGGTTTCTCTCCAATGGATTTATGCTTGAGAGATGATATATGGATTCTAAGATTGACAACATGGCTTTGCAATCCAAGTTCTTATGAAAATAGCTTATAATAGAATCTATTTATAGATTGGATGGATGGTTGATGAAGGGATAAGGTTGATCTAAGAGATCAATGGTTGAGGTTGATTAAGCGGATTGTGAGAAGCCTCCAAAATTGTCACCTTGTGATTGATGCACTTGAAGAGGTCCAAGATCAAAGGAATTTGGATGGTCAAGATTCTCTTGGAAAGTGATGAAAGGTGAGATAAAAAAAGACCTTTATGAAAATCCAAAAAGTGTTTTTTTAGAGATATGTGAAGGGTCAATATTTTCTTAAAGAAATAGATGGATATTGAATAGGAGGATTTTTGGAGAAGTAGTATGTATGAGACATGTACATTCATGGCATGTGCAAGTTTGAACATGGCTTAAGTATGCTTAGCAATGCCCAAGCGGATTTATTTGTTAACTAATTAATTTTAGTCAATTAATGGCTTGAGGGGGAATTTGTAGGAATTAACACAATGAAATAAATGATCATATTTTTTAATTAATGTTAGGAAGACAATTATAAATGTTAATTAAATAGTTGGATTTATTTTATGAACACTAAAGGGAATAAAATTAGGTGTGGTTAGGATGTGCACAATCTTTTAGGTGTCTATAATAATCATCAAGATAATCATGCAAGACTAAATAAATAAGAATGTGTTATTTTTTTGTGATATCTCTGTGTATTTTAATGTTAGGCTGCATGGTCAGATTTCCCTTCATTTTCTAATCATGATTGCATCATTTTAAGTTTATAAGCAAGTTTCTTTGTGGATTGCGTGGGTTGGATGCTAAGAAGACGTGTATACCCATCTTGGCACATATTAGTTTCAATCCTCATATTCATTTTTTCCTCTCCTAGAGTGAATTCCATAGTTACACAAAGGGTCCTAGTTAGATGTCTAATTATGGAAGTGACTTTGCGCTTTAAGATTCAATTTAAAATTTGGACCCAATATTTCCCCTCCATTTAGCCATTATATGTTGACTTGAAGTATGAAATGTTTCATTAGATAAATTAAAATTGTATTTAAGAACTATCCTTAATTTAACTTTGCATCAATGTAATCTATATAAGGAATACCTCTTACACACACCAATAAGCATTAAAGACATATCTAGTTACATCAACATTCTAGGACATCACTCCATGAGTGGTTGTTGTCCTCAACCATTATTCAAATTGTTGACTTAACATTCTTATGAATTTTGACACAAAGATGATATTATCTATCATGTTCAAACTCCCTGTTGATTTTCTAGCTCAAAAGGTGGGATGTGGAGTTGCACTTTAAAGCAACTCGAGTTGGATTTTCAACATCATATTTTTTAATTTAATTTTTTAGAATGTTTATGGGTTTGAGAGGTTGAGATAAGAACAAGAGTGATTTTATGAGTAATGTAAGGAAAGTTTATTTTCTTGCACATTGATGTAAACTAGTAGGGCTTTATATATGTAAGATTGTTGTAACAAACTCATATTGTATTCTGGAAGAAAAGTTTGTTATTAGGCTGAATAGAAGATCCAACATTTTGTAGGTTTTTCCCCACACTAGGGTTTACTGGGTACATTTGTGTTATTGTCTATTTGTGATTGGATTCTTATTATTTTTGCTTCCACTATTATTAGCAGTTAATTAACCCAGTTGTATTAATTGTTATAAATTAGATTTCTTTTCTATGATTTTATTGTGCAATTAATCTGTTGTTTGGTTATAAGAAATTAACATGGTATCAAAGCACTAAAATCTGAATATGAAGCCAATATTTGTGATGTTGATTTCAAGAAAAAGAATTCAAATTTTTGTCTCCAATTTTTTTGTGTGGCTATGGCAACCAGTGTTCGATATGAGGACAAGCTTGAGGGTGCATCTAACTTCTTGTAGTGGAAGGTTCAAATTACATCTGTTCTTAAGGAGAACACACTGTGGATCTATTCTAGTACAAAAGTGACACCACCAACAAATGATTTTGTTTCCTTAGATTTGCATTAAGTCAAAGAGGCCAAGGCTAAGAGGATTATCTTGGATGGAGTAAGAGATCTTTTAATTCCTCATTTATCAGGGAAATACATCGCAAAGGAGATGTGGGATACACTCACAAGACTTTATCAGAGCGACTATTAGAGTCGTAAGATGATTCTTAAGGACAAATTGCATAATACCAAGATGTCCAAAGGTGAGAGTGTGGCCTCTTACTTGTCCAAGCTGACGCAGGTAAGGGATGAGCTGGCTGCTATTGGAGAGATGATTGATGAAGATGAATTGGTGCGTATAGTCTTGAATAGTTTGTTGAAGCACTGGGAAGTGTTTGTCAAGTGTGTTGTCAGCAGAGATCCGCTACCTGATTGGGCGAGGCTTTGGGATGATTTTATTTCTGGGAGGAGATTCATGAAGGTGCTCATTGAGGAGATCAGAAGAAAAAGGGTCAAGATGAAGAAAATCTTGCTCTTGCAAGCAAGGGTAAGCAAAAGTCTAATAAAGGGAAAATAGAAGGTTCTTCTTCCAAGAGTGGGAAGAAGAAAGATCTGAGCAAGATAAAATATTTTTTCTTCCATCAGATGGGTCACTATGCTAGTCAATGTTTGAATAAGAAAAATAAGGACAAGTAGAAGAAGCAAGTTGTTGGTACAGTAGAGGTGGACGAGTTTGCATCACGATTTGAGAATGAGTTTTCACTCATTTCCTGTCTCTCAAGTTCAATTTCCAAAAGGGTATGGTATATTGACAGTGGGGATTCTTGCTACATGACGAGAGTCAGAGAATGTTTCACCAAGTTGGAGGAGAAGAAGTTGTATTTCTATATTGAGCTCAGAGACAATGCCAAGTACCATGCAACTGGTATTGGCACCATCAAGTTTCAGAGGGAGTTTGGAAAACCCTTGTTGGTGGAGGATGTGTTGTATTTCCCTGGCATGAAAAAGAATTTAATCTCAGTTTCTACTTTGGAAGGAAAGGGTTACATTATGATTTTTGAGAGGGGCGAAGTCTATATCCGTCCCAAGGATTCCAAGGTTGCAAAAGTGATTGGAGTTAGGCACGAAAACTTGTTTCGGTTATAGTTTGAGCCAACACATGCATTGGTAAGAAATTGTAGAGGGCTAGGAGAATTGTGGCACAAGAGGATGGCTCATCTTCACCATGGAACACTTAATATTCTTAAGGAAATAGTGATGGGCTGCCTAAGATGAAGACATAAAAACATGAGGTGTGCAAGGGATGCACTCTTGGGAAATATGTTAAGGCCAATTTTCCAAGTAGTGACACTAGATCTAAAGGGATTTTGGATCTCATACACTCAAATGTGTGTGGGCCCATGTCAACAACATCCTTGAATGGATATGAGTGTTATGTTACTTTCATTGATGATTTCTCCAGGAAGACGTGGATATATTTCATGAAGAATAAAGATGAGGTCTTCCCTAGGTTCAAAGAGTTTAAGGCTCTCGTGGAGAACCAAACAAGGAGGAAGATCAAGATACTGAGGTCTGATAATGGAGGTGAGTATACCGTGAATGCCTTCAAATATTTTTGTGCTCAAGAAGGTATCAAGAAAGAGTTGATAGTTCCGTACGACCCTCAATAGAATGGGGTTGCTAAATGGAAAAATAGGGATATAGTTGGAGCAGCCAAGGCCATGCTTCATGATTAGGATCTACCTTGGTTCTTATGGGAAGAAGCTTGCAATACAAATATGTATTTGTAGAATAGGAGCCCTCACAAAGTGTTGGACAAGTTGACTCTAGAGGAGGCGTTCATTGGTAAGAAACCAAATTTGGGGCACGTTCATATCTTTGGATGCCTTATATATTGTCACATTCCTATTGAGAAGATAACCAAGTTGGAACCTACTGTAGAGAAGGGTATCCTTGTTGGGTACAATGAAACTTCTAAGGCTTATCGGGTTTACATTCTCGCTCTCAGAAAATAGTGGTTCGTAGAGATGTGAAGTTTGAGGAAGAGAGGGCTCTTCAGAATTCTAACAACTTGATGAATGAGGAGGAGCAATCACTCACAGTTGAGGCAACACAAATTCCTCAAACTTCAGTCATGCAAGTTGGAGAGCAGAGTAAGTAGGCCGAGCAGACTGATCAGAAGGAGGAACAAATAATTCCTCAGCCTCAGATTCTTATTACTGAGAAGAGAAATAGGGCAGTTGAGCAAACACTAAGAGGCTCAAGAATATGTAGGTGATCCTCAAGATTCAGTTAGACAAAGAAAGGCTCCTAGATGTTATTCTAAGTATGTGGCACTTATGAGTGAATTAATTGAAGTAGAGCCTTCCAGCTTTCAGAAGGCATCCAAGCACCAAGTGTGTAGAGATGCCATGGTAGAAGAGTATTCTTCCATCATGAAGAATAGTTTGTGGGAGGTAGTACCATGACTAGAAGATAAGTCTATGGTGGGCTCGAGATGGTTGTATAAGATTAAGCATGTTGTAGATGGTAGTGTGGAAAAGTTCAAATCCTGGTTTGTGGCTAAGGGGTTTTCGCAGAAGGAAGGAGTCGATTATGACGAGACTTTCACTCCAATAGCTAGGTACTTATCCATAAGAGCTATTAATTTTGTAGCAACACAGATGGGTTGGAGGATTCTCCAGATGGGCGTAAAGATTCCCTTCCTCAATAGAGTGATTGAGGAAGAGATTTGCATAGAGTAGCCAGAAGGATTTGAAGCACATGGGAGGGATTCTCATGTATGTAGGTTGAAAAGAGCATAGTATGGACTCAAGAAGGCTCCTAGGGTGTGGTATTCACGTGTTGACAGTTACTTGCAGAGCGTGGGCTTCATCAAGAGTGAGGCGGATCCAAACCTATACTATGTTTAGGTGAAGGGCGAACTTCTCATATTGGTGTTATATGTTGATGACCTATTTCTCATAGGGTCAGAGGAGCTCATAGTACACTGCAAGAGGGATCCTGTAGGAGAGTTTGAGATGAAGGACTTGGGGTTGATGCACTACTTTTTGGGATTGGAGTTGTGGTAGAAAGAAGGAGATATCTTCCTTGGACAAGGGAAGTACTTAATTGATATCTTGAAGCGATTCAGGATGGAGAACTGTAAGCCCATGTCAACGCCACTTATGACCAATTATTAGAAGATTGATGCTTCCAAATCAAAGGCAGTTGACCCAACTTTATACAGACAACTAATAGGCTCTCTTATATATATGGTCAACACCATGCCAGACATTTGTTTTGTAGTGAACTCACTTAGTCAGTTTATGGTGGAACCTAAACGTGTGCACTGGATAACTACGAAGCATGCTTTGAGATATCTCCTTGAGGCATAGTTGATTATGGGCTGAAGTATATTCAACAGGATGAAGTGAAGCTTGAGGGGTTTACTAATGCAGATTGAGCAGGCAATATAGTTGATCGGAAGAGCGCTTCAGGGTGCAGTTTCAGTTTGGGATTAGGAGCAGTCTCTTGGTAGAATAGGAAATAGAAGTCAATAGTGCCGAGTTCTACAGAGGCCGAGTATATGGCAGCCAGTATGGCTACATGTGAGGCTATTTGGCTTGGAAAAATTCTAGTTGGGCTCTTTGATCAAGAGCTGGATCCTATAGTCATTTACTGTGATAATCGGAGTTGCATCAAACTCTATGAGAATCCAGTGTTTCATGACAAGTCAAAGCACATTGAGAACAAGTACCACTTCATTAGAGATTGTGTGGAGAAGGGGATAGTGAAGCTCCAATACATTCCTACGGATGAACATATAGTAGATATCCTGACTAAGGCCTTGATGAAGAGTAGGTTTGAATTCTTCAGGGACACGTTGGGTGTTGTGCAGAGCACCTTCCACGCTAAGAGGGAGTGTTGATTTTCTAGCTCAAAAGGTGGGATGTGGAGTTGATTTAAAACAAATCGAGTTGGATTTTCAACAACATATTTTTTAATTTATTTTTTAGAATGTTTCCAGGTTTGTGAGGTTGAGATAAGACCGATAGTGATTTTATGAGTAATGTAAGGAAAGTTTCTTTTCTTGCACGTTGATGTAAATCAACAAGGCTCTATATATGTAAGATTGTTGTAGCAAACTCATATTGTATTTTGGAATAAAAGTTTTTTGTTAGGCTGAATAGACTTGATCCAACATTTTGCAAGTTTTTCCCCACACTGGTGTTTCCTGGGTATATCTGTGTTATTGTCTATTTGTGATTGGCTTCTTGTTATTTTTGCTTCCACTGTTATTAGCAGTTAATTAACTCAGTTGTATTAATTGTTATAAATCATATTTCTTTTTTGTGATTTTATTATGCAATTAATCTATTGATGGGTTATAAGAAATTAATACTCCTAACCACATGATCAATTATTTTTAGATAAACTCATTAAAAAAACAAATAATTTCTAAAAATTGAAACCTATTACAAACTTAATTCACACATAAAAATTGGATCCATAACAAAATATTTGATTTCAAAATCAACTAATATAATATACCCTAATTTTCTTATAGAAAACAAATCAATTTACAATCTTCTCCAATAGGTTGGGGTCATCTTACTTCTGACACGTGAATTTTTCGTGCATAAATGTGACATCATTCTGTGCACATGCTTTGTTGTTTGGAGAAGGAATTGTTTGCATCGTAACGTTCCAAATAAGACACAGTGAAATAGACCTAATCCTTATCTTGTCCACTTCTCGCGAGATTTGAAGTGCCCTCCTCCACTCATTTTATTTGTAATCATAGCTCTTTTTTGATAGATGCATCAATTGCATTATGATTTTTTCCCTCTTTTTATAATGGATTATAGCGTACGATCCAAAACAAAATAATATAAATTGTAAATTGATAAGATTGTTGATTACAATCTTAATATAATAAAAGAGAAAAATGAGTATTTGGTCTATTTTGTTTTGTTATATATTTATTTTAGTCTTGTATTGATATATATCGTATTTATTTTAAGTTATTTTTACATGTGAGTCAATAAAATTTTAAAATATCTTTTTATTTGTTTATTTTGATCTTTTTTTACAAATATCATATTTTACTCATTTTTATGATTTGATTTGATTTATAGGTATAGTTTTGTCTATCAGAGAGAATCATATTTGTGATTTTATGTCAAAATTTAAAATTGTTTCTCACTAATTCTAAGTCAATTACTTTCAAAATTGAATTGTTACCCATAATTTTGTGTATTAAAATATTTAAATTGAGCGTATAGATTGTCATTATTAAAGACAAGCCCTATGCCATAAGTATCGTATCAAGACTATAAGAGAGAATTGTCTATTAAGAAAAAGGAATCAAAATCATGAAAAATATTTTGACTATTAGCTTGCATCAACCAACACTACATCAACTATTCATCATAGGGACCCTACATGATTGCATCTCCATATTTTCAATCATGTGCAAATAACAACAAGCATTTGATTAAGGCATTATAAAGAAATCTAGAACTTTAATCCTTGCACAACCAAATCAGAAAGGTGTTTGTCAACATTGAATTGTGAGAATTTAGATATTATGCATAAGCAAAAAGGTTTTTAGGTTTATGATTACAAAATATGAGATTGCACTTGTAAGATGCAACCATGACAACTAGACATAATCATGGACATGATCTTGTCCTAGATCATATAAATCAAAGGTTTGTTTATTACAACATCATATACATCATTACAATTCTAGATCAAATACTCAATTTGCAACAATCACATCACATCAATCAATTTTGAAGATAACAAGGCACATGTAAAATTTAGTTAAGCGACATCCTTTTCCCTTCTCTTTCAATTGGTCATTTATTGTTACAATTTTGAACACAAATCTTTTACCTAGTTCTTAATTGTGTTTGGTTGATTTATTAGTTATTGTTTACTAAATATATTTCTATAGGGTATGTTTATCTCCTCTACATTTTGGTGAACTTGAACGATTTTACATAACCTAGGGTTTGCTCTAATTTGTTCTTCTCCTTCATCCTTAATTTTTTATCATTATTTTGTTTGGCATAGATTCCCAACAAAACTTGGGATTATATTCATGCTTTCATCAAGGGTATTAATGGGTTTTGATATCTTGTTACATCTTACTCTTTGATCCTTGAGGACATCAAAACTTTTTACCAAAAGGATGGTATTCTATGTTTTATAAAAGTATCAGTTACATACGTATCTAGTTCACCATCTTTCATAGAGCTTGTTAGCACCTTTCCTTCCACATTAGAGGAATTTACTTCATTTGTCTATGTGATTAATAATGATTATACTCCTTGCATGAAAAATAATAATGATCTAGCCCCTAAATTCTCTTTGTACATCTAGGAAACATTATTCATGTGATGATGTTGTTACACCTAATGATGATATCCTTCTCATATCTCATGGGAGTCCCCCCCTTACATTATCTAAGGTTTGAATGTAATGATTCATTAAATTTCTTAAGTAATGATGACCCCTTCAATAATATGGATGTATCACTATCTCATGATTGTAAGGTTTATTTAGTTTATATTGTAAATGGTATTAATTAATCAATGCTCTAGAGTTAAATTTATTGAAAATGAGTCTATGTAATATTACATGTTAAGTTATTTCTATATTCACATTTCAAGCATATGTATGATGTGTTTTTTTAATATACTTAATTGATAAAGTATTGCAATTGTTAATTTTATATCATATTTATTTTGTATCATTTCATGCTTTATTATGTGCTTTCATATAGCATTTATCCTTTTACCTAGAGTGTTCTTACCTAAATTTTCTACTCTTTCAACTATTAGTGGCCCTTATAAATATTTTGATATATATATAGACACACACACATATGCATTTATCAAACTATTACAAAAAAATTGGATCTCGATACTTCTCCATAAGATGTAAGCATGGCTATTATAATTATACAAATAATTCATGATCTAATGTTTTTCTATATATATGATCTTGATAAGAAACCTCCAACCATTCAAATTATTGTTCTTGCTTCTACTATTAAACCTATTGTTTCATGAAAAACATCTTCTAGTAAGGGTTGTGTTCCTTCTTTGCCTTCATATTTTTGATCCTTTATCTTGCGTAGTACTTGATTCTCCACAATAATTCCTTTAGTGTTTCTAGTAGCTTCACCTTCCAAGGAATTTCATTTCATAAGCCACACTTATAAGACATAGTCACTAGAGGTAAAAAATAAGTGTCAAATAAATATTTTTTTTATCACATCTCAACTCTAATGTTCTTCCTATACCTTTAGTGTCCACCAAAGCTCACATAAGGAGTATGATATTATATCAATTATAAAATACTCAAAAAAATATCCTTATGGGATCTAATGCATACATTTAAAACATATAGAAATAGCTTACAAAGTTCTAGAAAATGTTACATAAAATCAAGTACAAGGCCTTTTAAAGAGGCAATAACATTAGAATCAATTGGTTCCAAGGATGACACTATTAATTTTGATTCTAATGAAATTCCAAATTTCCCAGTTTCATCTAAGAGAACTTACCTTTACATATACTTAATTTAAAAATGTGTTAGTTTTTAGGAGGTTGTTTCTTTGCTAATCATTTTTGGGATCTATTGCACTAGATACTTCATTTTGTGTGATTCATGACCATTTAGCATATAATGTTTTATCAAGGTGTTCATGAACTCAAGCTATGAGTGTTGTCCCTTCAATACTTCATTAGTCAATTAATTTACATTATAATGGTAACATTTACATTGTTAATGCATATGAAGATCTATTCTAATTTTATCAATATATATTGATGCTCCTAACAATACAATCACTCAAAAATAATTGGAAGAAAAAGTAAAATAACAATAAAAGACCTTCAACCAAATTCTAATGATGACTGTAAAACAATGAACTTTACAACATCTTTCATGGGCGAATATGAAATAAATGTGACCTATTTTGATATCCCTCCCATATTAGTGAACCCACACACTTATGGCCAACCACCAAAAACTAAATGCATTTCCAATAATGAACAATCACTACAAGAATCTTATGTCTGTGATAGTGATTTAGAGAATAGCCAAGGATAGTAATGCTAATTTTAATAATTATTTTACCTCCTTTTCATTTCTTAACAAAATGTATGGAACTATAACTAAAATTTAGGAAAAATGAGAAGATAAAGGAAAAGGCCCACATTCTAAAGTTGA
>VDFB02000363.1:111363957-111479789 GCA_007258455.2 Sequoia sempervirens | reverse complement strand
GGTTTGTCAAAATTTTGATGAACGTTGGGGATAAACTTTCAAAAAATTGAAAATTACACATCAAATTTTACAAGCACCCGACGATACGTCAAATTATACATATTTCGTCAGACAGTTTCATCGGATTTTGCAGTCAAATGAGTTAGTGTTTAGACTATGTTTATCAAGGGATTTCACAACCAAAATAGGTAGATATCTATCTTTAGATTGGTCCCACTTAATCTTAAGGACCAACTATGGCTTGAAAATAAAGGTGCTATCTTAACCATTGCACCCAGAGCACATTAATGATGATGCCATGATGAATTTTGAGCTAGTACATACATCTTTCTCGAAGACTAAGAATTATTGCATATAATTTTTTGAAGAAGAGGTTGTAACTAAAAGCATGACCTCAGAGGAAGAAGTACTCATTAATGAGTTCATGAAGAATGATCCATTAATAAATATTGACGCCACTGGCCTTGGGACTTATGTAATTCATGATGAATACTAGGTCATCCCTGAGATCACCAAGAAGAAAGAAGATTAGAGTAAAGAATTCCAAATTGATTCCAGTTTTTGGACCCTGCACTTTGACGGTGCAAAATGCTAAATCAGTTCTTGAGTTGACATATGACTGATATCACCTTCTAGGGAAGAAACCCTTAGAACCTTCCATTTATAGTTTACTTGCACAACTATGCTGAATATGAGGCCTTGGTTCATGGCCTAAGCCTTGTTGAGCTATTGGGTGTGAAGCAACTAAAAGTATTCAGATATTTTGAACTAGTAGTGAAATAAGTAAGAGGAATCGTAGCTAACAAGAACATCTGCATAAGATCCTACTGACATAGGGCATGTGATTTAATTGAATCCTTTGAATCCTTCAATACTCAAATCATTCTGAGGTCAAGGAATGTGGAGGTAGACATGATGAAAATGATTGGTTCATAGTTTTCCCTAGTAATTATTTTCTAACAAATGAACATGCGATGTGGGTTAATATCAGAATGCCATCCTTGATAATGATTAAAATTGGCAAGTGTTTGAAAGAGATGCTCAGATTTCCATATTCCTCCAATAGTCATGTGAGTTCACAAAGTTTTTGTAGCTAAATATTGAGGAGGTGTATGGAGATAAAATCATACATCTTACCTCCAACAAACTCCCAAAAGAACAAAATACCTTGGAGAATCTATTTGATTTTGATGATGCTAGGAGAGACAAAAGAAATTTTGCTGCAAATAAAAATGCTTACTTCAAACTTGATGTAGGAGGTAGAAGAAAATTGAAGGTTGGGAAAGAGGTTTCCCAAAAAGATAAGGAGCGTTTGATATCCTTTTGTAATGACTATGAAGGGGTTGTGGCTTGGACCCGCGATGAATTGAAAGGGTATGAACACAAGTCAATCCAACATACCATAGACTTGGCTGAGCAAGCTAAACTAGTGCACCAAAGAAAGAAACCCACAAATCCAAAAGTTGAGTCCCTCATGGATCAAGAATTGAGGAAATTAATAGACTCTATAATCATATACCCCATTAAGCATTCAATGAGGGTATCTAATCTAGTTCCTGTGAGGAAAAAGAATGGAAAAATTAGGCTCTGCATGGATTTCATAGACTTGAAAAAAGCATCCTTGAAGGACCATTATCCCTCCCCTATATGAAGTAAATCCTCCTAATAGTTACAGGCTCAAAGATTCTCTATTTGATCAATGGTTCATCTAGCTATATAATCAGGTATGGGTGAAGGAGGAGGATCAACACAAGACCACTTTCACCACCAAGTGGGGAACCTTCACATGTGCAAAAATTCCTTTCGGCCTCTCTAATGTAGGAACTACTTTCCAGGGAGTCAAGGATATAGCCTTTCAAGGCTTAACTAATATAATAATCCTCATCTACCTGGATGATCTCATAGTATTCTCCAAGAAGAAGGAAGACCATTTTGACCACCTAGAAAATATTTTCAAAAATTCTAAGAATTTGGGATACCCTAAACCCTAAGAAATGCATCTTCAGAGTAACTCAAGGCAAGCTACTAGGATACATGGTATCCAAACAAGGCACCTCCATTGACCTAGAGAGAGTGCAGACTATAAGATATTTACCCCTACGTATAAACAAAAAGAGAGTCCAATCTTTCCTTGGAAAGGTTAACTTCGCCAGTAGGTTCATATTAGACTTCAAAGGGTAGGTAAGGCCCATCACCCTAATGTTGACGAAGGATCAAGCTTTCAAGTGGATTGCCAAAGGAAGGATAACATTCAACAAAATTAAAGATTCAATATCCACTTCTCTCAGGCTAGTCAATCTTGACTTCTTTAAGGATTTTTTCATGTATGTTTATGGAAGTGAACATAGCTTAGCAACCATTTTAACTCAGAAAGAGGATGAAGGAAAAGGTGAGCACCCCATTTCATTCTACTCAAGGACACTACAGGGGTATGCAACTAAGTATAACTTCATTGAGAAGCAAGCTTTCACCATTGTCAAGGGTCTTAAGAAGTTTAGACACCTAGTGTCAAGAAATAAGATAATGGGATAGACATCACACCCTAGCGGTAGAGAATATATCATGGAAGGGGAAATTACAAAAAAGAGAGCTAATTGGATCACTAAGATCCTAGAATATGACATTGCAGTCAGATCAGCCAAGGTAATCCAAGGGAGGGGACTTTGTGAATACCTGGCACAATGCACATATATC
This sequence comes from Sequoia sempervirens, assembly GCA_007258455.2. Taxonomy (NCBI): domain Eukaryota; kingdom Viridiplantae; phylum Streptophyta; class Pinopsida; order Cupressales; family Cupressaceae; genus Sequoia; species Sequoia sempervirens. The sequence continues at coordinate 111,477,095 of VDFB02000363.1, read as the reverse complement.
CCAATAGATGAGCATGTTGTGGCTACTCCTAAAGGAGGAATTCCCTCTAGTTACCCTGATATAAAACCTACCCCCAACACAAAGGAACCAAAAGAGTAGGGTTTGAGGAAACACAATTTGTAGCCTCTGCTAAGTAGCCCACAACTGAAAGAAATTTAGAAACCCTTGTTTCAAGTAAGAGGCCACCAGAAGGAAAAAAAGAGAAAGAGTGGAGCTTCTAATTCTGCACTTGCAAAGGGGTAGAGGAATCCCACACAATCTAGGAGGCAATCACAACACTTAAATAAGAAGGGGCTAATGAGAGAAACAAACAAAAAGAAAAAAAAAGATGTTGTCATGAGAGAAAAAAATTCAGATTCAGAGGGGGATTCCCTTGGTGAAGATGTAAAAACACTAATTGTAGAACCATTATACTTTTCTAGCATTTCTAACTCAGATTTAGAAGGTGTTTTTGTTGATAAAAATGTGAGGAAAAGATCTCCAAAGAGCCCTATTTCAGATGGGTTTGAATATACAGGTGAAATGGGAGAGGAACAATTTTTGGAAAAAGATGAGGAATTTTAACTAGAAGAAAGAAATACTAACAAAGGACTACAAGAAGCCTTGCACAAAATCAAACAATTAGATGAATTATTGAAAACATACCAACAAGAAGATAGTGAGAGGGATGCTAGAATCAGATAATTGGAGGAAAGACTCCATAAATTTGAGCATGGGTCAAAATTGGAGATATTGGCATAACTTGCCATGGTGAAGATAGAAGGAAAAGATCTAGTTCCACAGAGCTCAATCAGACCCATTAAAACCCCCACTGGACCAACTGTTGTGTTACTAGGTATTGAATTATGGAAAATAACACAAGAATTTTCCAAAAAAAAAAAGAATGGGCAAGGGAGAAAGCTGAAATTATATCTAATCACACCAGGGCACTTGAGAAAGAAAAAAAGGCGAAGAATTTGAAAGTAAAAATTGAATAACTGACAAATAAAACAACATAATTATTGAAATGTAACCACTTGTTAGGATTTATGCTTTGTTCTTGCAGGAATTTTTTTTATGTTTTCAATTTTGTTATATGATTAGTGACATACCTATTGCTATGAACATGAAATATATATTTTTAGACACTTTCTATAACTCCACACCTAATATATAGGATCAATTGTGTGAGTTATATCCACACAATTTTGTTCTTTCAGATGAAACTGCATAGAATCCATTGATGTTTCTAGGGATCTCCAAATAATAGATTTTGCCTCATATTAGGAATGAGCACCAAATGGGGACAATTCTACAATATTATCATGAAAAGTAAAAAGCTATTCCCTTATAGCTCAAGGAGGAAGTGGAGCCAAATGTAGTAATAGATCAATGGTTGGATCTCTTAGATCACAGAGGAGTTGGAAATAAGATAATGGAGTAAAAGAAACAAGATTATAAAAGGATGAAGGAACTAGTATCAAGAGACATCAATGAAGCCTTTAACTTTGTTTAGAAAAGATGGGAAGAGCTTACACTAGAGCTGAAAAGGAAGAAGTCACACTCTATTTACAACTATGCAACTATAATTTGCATGTATCATAAATATATAAATATTGCAATGAAAAATGGAGTTAATTCATTCCCTCTTGTATTCCATCCTCCTATCCTCTTGTTCCCCATACCACACTAGACAGAGAGGAAATGATGGGAAGAAAAATAAACAAAAAGCAAGAGATTAAAAAAACTCTTAAATCAACAAGGATACTACTTGAAGCAAGGAAAAGGAGTGGAAAATATGGTTGATTTCAAAGAGATGGCTCTGTAATATAACCTCTAGCCTTAAGAGTTTCTTGGGGACAAGAAAATAGCTTAGCTGGGGAAAGTGACGGGATTAATTTATGACTAGTTTTCCTTTATTGGTTTATGTTTTTATCATTTCATCTGCCAAGTTTCACAAACATTTCTAAGACTTCATGCATCCACCTTTCAGCACTTTAAAATAGACTTAAGTATATGGAAATACAAATATGATATGTTGAAATTTGTATGTGTGAATGCATGAATGTTCATGAGATTTATTATGATTCCATGCTTAAATTATGATTATTAATAATGTGTATGCCTTGGGGATAAAACTAACATCTTTCAGTTAGAAGGATTGTAACCTACAACAACTAGATTTCTAGCCCACAATATAAGGACTATAGACAGTTGCAAGGGAAAGGTCAAAACAACTGAAGCATGACATTTCTAGAGGAAAATGAAGGTGACCATTGGATGATCAACTATGACTCACCACAACATATTCTTATCAATTGAATAAGACTACTTGAAGGAGAAGAATTCTATTCTAAGCAAGACTAACCCATGACATGATAGTCCCAAAAAACACATCTCTATCATGTTGATTAGTTGTTAGGGATAGAGTTCTAATTCTATTTCTCTTCTACTTTATAATTATGGTTTTTTGTTTTAAGACTAATTCCTCTCCCTATCTTTGAGGGAGAGTGGACAGATACATTATGATTCTATTTTCAATCGTTGAGGAATAAGAATCATCCCAGATGCTATGGTTGGCTTCTAGAAAGTGGTGAAAAGGTGGTTCAACAAGAAAGCCTTTGATCTAGGCTTTAAGCCTAGAGACTTGGTTTTAAAGTTTGAGGAAAGGGCCACAAGGCCAGGTTACTATACAAAATTTGATTCATTATGGAGAGGACCTTTCTATATTATCAACAATCTCCAAGGAAACATGTTCAAACTAGTAGACGAATAAGGAAATGCCTTAGAGATTCCAGTTAACAAAATCCACTTGAAGTACTTTAACTAAGTTATATGCTTCCCTTGTACATAGTTAGATAGTTTCCCTTTTTTGCTACTATTTCCTTTTTCTAATAAGTGTCACCAACACATTTTGTTGCCACCCTTTTGGTAGCTTCCAAGTGTCCATGCCTTAGCTCCCCTCTTTTTTAAAACCTCCATGAAAGATAGTTATCTACCTCTTTCTATATTTAATGCTCAAGGAACCTTTATTTCACAACTTCCCATAAAAACCTCGCCAAATATTTTAGGCAAGGCTCCTCAAGTGTGTAAGCTATCCTTTTCATTAAATGGGTAATAAATCCCAAAGGGTTGCATATTGATTACATTAAGAAGGTGGTAGTCAATAAATAACTTACTCCTCCTCAAATGCAACACTTTAATATTATGAATTGTTGTGAAAACAAGAACAAGTAGAGAAGCCTTCAACAAAGAATTGAGTGCATAATTGATTTCATAGCCATAGATAGAATCCAATAAGATAGTGCTTCAAAAGAAAAAGGAAGGCTATTTTGGAGAAGACATGGATCCTTCTGGGTCCTCATCTAGGTGTAAGCGTTCAAAGAAAAGAAAGTCTCGTGGAGTGCCAGTTTATGAAGATCTTCCTCAATTTAAAGGAAGTAAGGCATATGCTTCCATGACCCAAAATCCATCCTTGCCATTTGTAAAAATTATTGCAAAGGGATCCTACAAAGATAGCGTGATGGTCTGTGATAATGTAGATGAGATTTTTTATCCTAAATTATCTAGAAATTTAAAACACCTAAGAGAGGCCACTCATGCCCGCATGCTTGTGAAGGCTCGTAAGCGAGAGTTTGAGTCCTTCAGCTAGAAGCACTATACCTCTACCTTGGCATAATACATGGTTCCCCTTGTACACCTATGTCTAGATCTTATCGCTCTTTGTGCTCATAGATACAATGCAAAAGAAGGCATTATCCAGGGTGATCAAATAAGTGTGGTGATTAGTACAACATAGATTAGGGAGATTCTCTACATCCCTTATAATTCCACTATAGACTTTTGTGATGAAGATAAAATATGAAAAGTATGGATCCTCTGTGAGAAGAAATTGGAGTTCCTAAAATCAGCTCTCCATGCCAACAACATAGAGGTGCCATCCTTATCTATTTCTCTTTTGAGATTTTAGGCACAAGATATCAAAGACACCTTTTCCATTGTTGGCTTTCATTTTTGGGCTAGATTCTGATGCCCAAATCTATGATTTCCAATTGGGTGCCACTTTCCACTTGAAGATGGTACCCATGGATAAAGTCTATTTGATGGACCTTGCTGACACCATTTTTGACTCCATTAATTACCGACTAGTGTATTTTTCATGCAGAATACTTTCAAGTATTCCTCTTTTATCTTGCATTTGATTCTCTTAGAACACTGAATTCTCATCTCCCTTCTTTCCAATCAACTCCATCAAGATGAATGTTTTCCCTAATAAGGTAATCCTAGTATTTTCTTGGACCCATATCCTATTGGTTACATTAAACTACCATGAGTTCTCAAAATATTTCATGTGCCTAGTCTTAATTACCTTCAGCTCAGAGCCCAATCCCAATCAAATAGAAAAATATAAGTGGGAATGGCTTAAGAGCTTCAAAACTAAATGCGATTAGTTCTTTAAAACCAATTGCATGTTCATTGAGGTCCATGGCTTCAAGGACGAGCCATTCTGGCTCCCATGCACACTAATGGACAAAAACTTGGCCCTAGAGTTGGCTCACCATCTCGACGTTGTAGACTCAACATGCGATGTGGGCCAGAAGAAGAGGGCCATTTATGATGTCCCCTTTTCAAGAGGAGGCATAATAGTTAATAGAAGAGGAAAAGAGTGTCTACTTACATTCAAGTTGATAGATCTTGGTCTATATCAAATAAATGATCCATGGAGCTATGACCTGGATGGCTGTATAACCACTCTGAAGATTGGTGTCCTTGTTATTCATGAAACCTAGCATTATTTTGAGAAGAAGTCACCAGAGGATGAAGATCACACAATTTTATTGATTTATCAACATTCTCATTGAACACCCACCACCCATGGGAGTCCTTCTATAAGCCGGTGTAGAGTTTTGACCTTAAAAATAAGATGATAAAAATTTTCATGTTAAAACTTGAAGCCAAAGGCTGGACTAGTAGAAAGATGTAGGCGGTTGAACATTCAGAATACTGAGAGGGGGGTGAATTAGTATTCCACAAAACCATTCACATAGAATCCATTTAAAAATTATCAAAAATATGACTGAATCAACAAGAGAAAGCATGGAATCAAGACAATGTATCAACACACATGAACACCAATATTTTTATGTGGATAACCCAAAGTGGGAAAAACCACGGTAAGGATTAGCTCACAATATAATATATCTAGATATAGAATATTACAATGGCTCACTGCTAAGAATCAGTGTCCTTAAAGGGCTCACAATTGGAGTACAGAAAATTATGGCTCACTGCCAAGGTATGAATTGATAAAGAGTGCACCTTCCTTGTGTTGGAGTTCAGTTTCGATGAAGCACAATACAAAACATATCTATCTGCTCATCTTCTTTTTTCCTTCATGTAACTCTCGCACTTACTTCCTTCCTTTCTCACTTTTTCTCCTCACTCTGTCTTCCTCTTTTTTTCTTCTTCTGAATGTCTTGTATACACACACACACACAAACATATATATATATGTGTGTGTGTGTGTGTGTGTTTGTTAATTAGGTTGGCCTAATTAAAGAAACCTTATTTCAAATCAAAATTTATTCTGTCGGCACTATCCCCAAAACATATTGATCCCTTTATTCTTTGTAACATATCTCAATGTATACCACTTTGCTGAAGCTGTTGCAACCTACCATGGCATAAAGATGGATAGAGACAAGATGATCTCAAAGTTATAGATTGAAGGGGACTCCCTGAATATTGTTAATTTACTTAGGAAGGGTTCTCCCCCTTCATGAACTATTGGAAATTTCATTTTGGATGCCCTTGCTTTGTTGCAAGAATTTAATGAAGTTTTCTATATCACATGACTTTCGTGAGGTGAATTGGGTGGTTGAATGGATGGAAAATCATGGGGTTACATCATAAAGGAATTGGGAGGCTAATGATGTCCTACGTTTGGAGTTAATTAATTTGCTCAATAATGATAAATCTTAGCATGTTTGTAATTTTCGTCTCCTTGGCTAAAGGCTTACATGGTTATCATAGGTATATTTGGTTGATTAGACACTCCACACTAGTGAAGATAATTGGAATTTGTGGGAATTCAAATCAGAGAAGCATGACCCTCCTTACAATTATTGTCCTCAGTACTGGACTTGGTAGGAACACATGCTTTTTTGGTATTTTTTTTTCGCTTTCCTTATTGCATATTCATAACTGTTTGTGGTTTTTCTTTGCATTTCTGAAGTTTTCGATGATGGTTGGGGAAAGGTGCAGAATGGAACTACTTTCCTATGATGAGTTCAAGGCCAATGTCGATGTATGGGCTATCCTACATAAGGGAGGGGTTACCTCTTTTATGGAAAGGTTGCAAGGCTTTAAAAATAGTGCCTCCAAAGACTTCATCAATGCCTGACATGGCCGCATTATGAGCATGTTTGGTCGGGATACCACTATTAATGAATATTTCATAATAGAGGTAACTGGGATGTCAACCGAAGGAAGGAAGTTCTACAGAGATAATAATTTTTTGGGTTCTACCAAGAAAAAATTTCTTCAAGATAGAGAGAGCTAAAATGGTGAGGTTGGATTGTGGTAGATATGATAGGTCCAAGATTAAACCTATCTAGCAGGACGTGGCTATGGTGATAATGTGGTATTTCACCCTGGATGGTAGATACATGGCCCTGTATGGTCACCACTTTGTAATGCTGAATCATTTTTGACACGGTAAGATTATTTCCTTCCCCTTCTACTTGTTGCTTTCTTTGGAAGAGGGAATTGTGAGTTTTAGAAAGAATCCTAGAAACCCTTTTCTGCATGAGGGTTTGATGTTGCTTATTGTTGATTTCATTAAGGCTAACTGTATTGGTGAAGCTCCTCATCCCACTGATTCAAAAAAGAAGAGGAAGGGGAGGGGGAAATCTTGGGTTGAGGAGGTCATGGAGAGTGAGAGGATGGAAATTGAGATGGATTTGGAGCCATGGTCTGATGGCTACAACATTGACCTAGACTATACACCCTCAATTGGTGGGAAGAAACCCTCTACTTGCAAGGCTAAACCCTCCCTCCCATGAGTAAAGTGTAAAGTTAAGGAGGTATGTGTTGAAGATGCCAAGGAGGGGATTTTTAGTGGAAAGAATGCTAAGTTTTGGGAATGAGTATGCTCTAAGGGTATGGAAAATAAGCTTCTAGAGGTTTTTGAGGGTTTTAAAGGTGGTGTACTGGAAAATTTGGGGAATTTGAACATGGGTTGTGGTGTTATTGGAGGGACCCTTGTTGCTAGAAATGTGAGTAGCATCATTGATGTAGACGAGTCTATCCAAGCATCAACATCCAAAGACAAAGGTAAGTCAAAAATTAGTCTCGATGGTTTTCAAGACGAGGATCCCCCCGTGAGCTCCCATCAGGGGAGAGGTTTATTTTGGGGGCCATGGATTTTTCATAGGCCTCGAGTTTGGTTAAAGAAGGGGTGGACATCTTGTTCAATTTGATGATGTGGCTTGTTCAAGAGGTGCTGGACCTCCACAACAAGCATGGCACAATTTCCCTATGCAATATCTCCACACTTCACGATCTCAAGGAGAAGGACTCCATTTTTGGTTTGGCCAAGTCGATGAATTCTAGTGTTGGATTTGTGGTGGATGAGTTGGACAACCTGAAGAAAGACTATGGCCCGAGGCTGTCATTGTTGGAAAAGAACTACCAACAGTTGCACATGGACATGGAAACGATCATCAATATCAACAAGGAGAAGTTGGAGGCCTCAACTAAGGGTCTCATTTTCCTCAAGAAGAAGGAAAAAGAATGGATGCATAGATCTCTTTTTAGTGAGTAGGTGAATAAGGAGATGGGGGAGAGTGCTGACAAGGAGATGTAGACCGCATAAATGTGTGTGGGGCCGAGTGTTTGCACTTAGAGTAAAACAAAGAAATGCAAAATGGTACCAAGGCAGGATGTGAAGGAAGTCATGGAGTTGCATGATAGGATGATTTCCAAGGACCTGGAAGTGGCTAGGATGCTCAAGGAACTTATCTAATGGCCGTTTGTTCTGTTTATTGCTTTTGTTTTGTGTTGTTGTTTTGTCCTGATGGTGTGTTGATGTATCTGTAATTAGCTTGTTTTTGGTTTCTTTGGTTGGGCAACCCATTGGTTTATCTTTGCTGCCACTTTTCCTTTTTGTACAGGGTTTCAAGAACCCTTCAAAACCTATTTATCATTAATCAAAAACATATCTCAATGTATAATTAGGTCAACTAGAGTTAAACCAAAAACACAAAAAATCAATCCATCAAGCATGTAACCCAAAACATGTTAACACAATGAATTCTCCTTTAGATGACATCAAACTACTTATCTTCAACACCGCATGATATGATAATCAAATATGAGAAAATATGGTATCTCCCACATCAATGTGCTATAAGAAGGCTTACTACAATTTACAAATCAGAATACTGTCATTCATATCTTCCAAATTCCTTCACATATAATTATGAAACTCCAAGGTAGAATGCTTGTTGTAGTCTCAAACCAATGTACAAAGTCTTGTAATGATATCTTTTTTCTAAGATAGAATCCAGACCAAAAAACCATCGTATAGAGCCAATATATAAGTATAATTTTGTTTCCAAGCTATTGGTGACTGTACAATTCCAATCATACAACTTAGTCAGCTAAAACAATTTTAGTAGATGCAATAGGTATCAAGATAGGACACGTTATGAGATTTTGAGCAGATCTTTACCAAACAAGATAATCTGGACCAAAATACTAGATCAATAGAGTTTCATTTTTGGAGTAGCTGAATATTGACAAACATCAAAATTCCATTATCTGTTCTATTGAAATCAATGACGACATCTCAATTTACAACATAGGCCTTCTAGAAATATAGGAAGGAAATAAGCCAAAAAGAGGCTGTGTTGACACAATTGATGTCGATGAGCAATTTGAGGAAATCTAGAAGGAGTATTACCCTAAGGATTCTTGGGCCAAAGAAGAGGATTCAACTAAAGATGAAGAAGGGACCCCCTTAGAAAAAGAGGAGGAAAGCTATGAGATTCAAAATCCATAGGAATCATCCCTTCCACAACAATTTTTTTTTACTCAAAAGCGATAAGAAGCTAGTGACACCCAACTTGACATCAAGGCATAACTCCCTAGCTCTCCCTCAAGCCACAAATGAAAAGGAGAAAGACAATTGAGAAGAGAGAAGAGGGTGAAATATAAAATGATACCGATGATAGACCACCCCCTAAGTTTCAAACTACTGCATGGTTTGGATGAGGCCTTAAAGAAGAAATATACTTCAATGGCAGCCATTGTTGAGAAAATGGGCTACAAACACGTTGGTCTAGGCTTGCAAGGATAGGGCATGTGGAGGCTACTTGAAGTAATCTATGGGAAGCGTCATGTCAAGTTAGGCCTAGGAGCTAATGAAAGATCCCTATGGTATTTAGGAGTAGGAGAGGTAGTTCAATTTGTGATGGCTTCAAAACCTCCCATTTAGACATCACCATCCACAGTTTTGATGCGGTTGCCTCCCATTGTTACACAAGCACCCCTGCATACCAAACATGAGGTATGTCTCTCCCCCTCCTCTCTTTCTTGCATCTTCTTTCTATATCCCTTCAATGCCTCATATTGTCTCCTGTATAGTCAACACCCTCATACCCATCATGATTGTGCCACTTTCCACCCCTTCGCATTCATCTAACATATAAGTATCCATTATGGTTCAATCTCCACCCACCCCTCTCTATGGGCTTTGTTCTTTTTCACCATCCACATGGCTCACTTGCCAGCTCATTATAAAAGGAACAACATCTAAAACTTCACAACAATAAGTGACCATTCCTTTTGGGTTTCCACAAGGATTCCCCTTTGCAAGGGAGATTATTCAATCTCAAGATTAGTTCTATCAGTAGTGAGAGACTCCAAAGAAATCCGAAGAGGTTCAGATAGAGAAAAGAAAAATAAAGCCAAACATGGCTTCGGTAGTTCTGCATATGTAGACCATTTATGATCATGACAAACATGCTCTAATGATCACCCATAGGACACCCACAATGACCAAGCCCCAAGGAAAAATACCAATCGTGGACTACTTAATGTATGTTGTCAGCCTTAACCTTAGCTAGGTGAGGTCGATGGATAAAGTGGAACTCATGGAGCAAACATAAAAGGCTATCACAATGGACTACATCAAGTATCATCATGGATTGGAGAAGGATCAAGAGATAACAAAAATGATGGCCATAGTCGATTGCTACAAAGCAAAAGTTAGAGCTGAAGATGCGGACCTCACAAAGATGAGATTCAATCTACAAGGTTGCATCACCATTGAAATCTTCCAAGGGGAAGTTAATCAAAGAACCCAAATACAAATATAGATAGCTGAATTGAAGGTTGAGCTGATGGGCTAAAGAAAGAAAAGGAAGCCACAAATAATCAACTATGATAGAAGGAAACTAAGTTGGCGTAGGCCCAAAAGAGCCTTTCAGATTCCATGAATGTGCAATAATAGATGTAAAAAAAAATGCAACAAGAATCCCACATTAGGGACCAAGAAATACAATAGCTGAAGCAAGACCTTTTCTTTTTTCTCTTAGACCACAAGCGTTCTCCCAATGGTTCAACAATTGTATAGTTAGTGAATTCTTGAGATGCAACAAGGCATCCACAAAAAGTAAGGCATATCTGGATGTCTTGGAGTGAGTACTTTGGGATAGGAAGGGACACATTAAAAATTTGGTCCAGCTAGGATTCCCCTCTTCATTCCTCCTAGATAACATAGACCTCTTCAATGATGAGATTCAGGGGCTACTAGTCACAAAGTAGAATGACCAGATAGTGTTTGTAGATCTGAGCCAAGCACTGAATGTCACTGAAGTAGAGACTATTCTGTAGCACCTCGCATCGCTTGAGTTCTAAATGAGGGTGAGTATGCAAAGCTTAAGCAATGTCTCCTTTAAGGAGATTATAGATTTATATAGAGTTTTTAATGCTTTGAAGAAGAAAGATCAACCTTTCGAGGAAGAATGGGTGCCTCTAAAAGCCACCCTCAAATTGTTGTATCATGAGCTTCCCCTTTTTGTAGCCTTCACTTTTTTATGCATACTAAAGATTTTGGGTTCTGCACCCATAGGCATATTTCCCCTATAATTCGCTATAATTGTGGATGAAATCCACACTTTTGAGATATGTGCCTCGACACCTTATTGAACATGACTGTATAAGTTGTCATTCAACTCTAGCCTTCTCTTTACTTTGGGGCCTTGGTAGGATTTTCTTTATGTATGGGATTCCACACTAGAAACACATGGTGTCACTATGCTCATCCACTACAAGTAGTGCTCATATATCTTTTGAGATAGTGCCAAGGCACCATGTGTTGGCACTAGGATTATCGGATCTTTAAAGTAGGAAAATTCAAAAAGATAGACACAGCCTTTACATGACATCACCACATGTTTCAAAGTGTGAAAGAGTCCCCTTCATGGGAAAAGCATTCTCCATTGGTTGAAATTCCATGAATGGTCCGAGTGGGACACACTTCAAGATCAAGAGATCACTGAGTGTTAAGGTGGCACCATGTTTGGGATACACAAATCGTATATGCGTGCACACTGTCACATTTCCAGGATTTGAATTTGATTATTGAGGCCCCATTATCGAAGTGAGTGGGAAACTCCAAGTGTCTTCAAGGCTCTAGGTGCCATGTTTTCTTGATCTCGAGAATCATATCCATGCAGAGAATTGACACCTATATATTCTAAGATGTTACCATTGTAGGAGGTTCCTCTCTGCAAGATTTTTCTTAACTATTCTTGTAAGAGAATAGCTTTGTAATTTTTTCATTTTTGGAATAGAGATAGCAATAGTTTATTGTTTTCATTTCAAAGACCTTAGCATGTTTCCTTCATGGGAAGGATTAAATATTTTGTATTATGCCTTTGGGCCTTTATAATTTGTTCTCCACTGAAAAATGAAGAGGACGTGGTGTTTTATGTTAAACTGTGTAAACTTGGTAGCTGTTTATTATTTTTGATTCCTTTCTTTTATAGTACAAGATTTTGTAAATGTTATAGAATTTATATCATGCAAGCACTCTTTTAAATTTTTTGTGATGTTTGGATGGTTTTGATCTATATTATACAAGTTGGTAGTGAATATGAAAGGTGTTTTCAGCGTATCACCTTAGTTAATTTTATTCAATTTTTCCTAATTTCCTCCCCCCCTTTCCTCTCAAACCATTTGAAGAGCTGACTTCTAAAATCCTTGAGGTCATTTCACAAACAAAAAAATCGGGTCCCAGGTCTGTGAAACATCCCATAGGACATTGTTCTCCTAGAAGTGAGGGTTTTAAGCATCAACACTAACCATGCAATTTTTTTCACATTTTGAATATTTAAAGGTTTTGATCTTTAATTTATTTTGTTAGTGTCTATATTTTTTTATCAAAACCTACGTATGATAGTTTTTTTCTCATCTTTTACCCATTCATCAATATTTTGAAATAAATCACATTTTTACAAACTAGGATCTATTCTTTGCACATTAAGAAAAATGATTTTTGATTAGTTTCCATAAAATTTAGGGGGGAGCATGCTCAATTTTTTACTTTTTAGGATTCTTCCACTTAAAAAATTAGTTAAAAATCATATATTCATTAAAAAATTAGTAAAAATAAACTACATGGTTTTAGGTAATTTCTCACTAATTCTATTTTTAAAATACTAAAAAGAATTTTATTTTGGGGGAGCACACTAGATGCTATGTTATGTTTTTTTGAAAAAAGAGCACTTTGTGTGATACCCTTTTTTTCATCCCCTTAATCTCCACTATTTTTGAAAAAATGTAGTTTAGAAAGTACATTCATAGCACTACAACTCTTGTTCTTGTCGCACCTTCAAATTTTGAGCGTAACTATCTTTACTTTCTCATCCAAGATGAATATTTCCTAATTTTAGAAAAAAAAGTGGCCACTTAAGACCTCCTTTTAGTCCTCCATCTCCCTGTACATACCCCATCATCTTATAACATATTGAACCTCATCCAAATTTTTCTCCAAAACCTTATATCATCCTTCAACTTAGACTTGCATAATTTCTCTTTTTAGTAAACCTAATGCAATGAATGACTTGTCCCATAATATTAACACATTTCCTTCCACATAACTCTACTTTAGATCACATACCAACCACTTATATAGGTCATCCTGATATTCCTCATATATATCATACTTTTTATCACAAAAAACTTCCTCTCATGCCTGATTGTGCTTACCTCGAGCTATTTGAACTCATCCTAGACTTATACTAACTCGACAATGCACCAACATATATAGCACAATTCTAGCTCTTAGATTTTTCTTGAAATTTATCCCTCTAGGAAGTCATGAATAGATATTTCAGATAGACACATATTAAGCCTATTCCTATTCTAAAATATAGCATCCAATGTTTCATACTACCCAAAAGCAAGCATGATTACCCCAAGCTCTTCATATAGCTGAGATCTATACTTCAATATATATATACCCTTTAGAATTCTCCATGCATCCTCACATCAAAAATTTACATCCAATGAATTTATCCATTCCTTAGCTTAGTCAATTTAGCAAAGGAACTCAAAGACATCCGTGTTGATATTATCTTAAATATCTTCCCAAAATCCTATGATGAGCTTCCCATGATGAATCTCAAACTCATGTTTTCTAAATCCACCCCAATGCTTACATCAACTTGCCTTAGGCTTCATAATACTAAACTCCCCTTTGGCTACTCAAATTTAATTTATATAACTTACTAGAACCATTCCATAATAGTGGAATCCACTTAAACTTCCATTCTTAGCTCCACTTTACTCAACTTCACAAGATCTCAAGCTTATTTAATATCCTATACTATGAGCTTCTTCATCCTTGTTCCCAAATAATTAATCATATAACTTACTATTCCATCCATATTATCAATTATCCTAACTTTCCTTCTCCAAAAATGATCTGACCTTACCTTTTATAGGCTTGAAATCCCAAACGATGTTTTGTGACCTTAATCTAGGTTCATATTTAGGATTTGATGATTTGAGTTTAACCCTATAGGCTAGTGGTCCATCCAGTAACTTTCCCACATAGACAACCCCAAAATATTTAATGTTGTTACATTTATTTAATTTTTGTACCCATTACAATCCTCAAGGCAACTCAAATCGAGCAAATCCTAAATCCAACTCAACCACTTTTATTAAGTGCTTTCTCTTCACATAATCCCAAGGTATCAACTCATGTGATTCACCTAACATTTTTCCATGAGTCTAGATGAATTATTAAATATTAAATATAGATTCACCCAACTATCCCAAAACCAAAACAAGGCATTCTTGCATCATCCTACCAAATTTGTACCAATTCCCAATATAATCCTTTTGGGTCCCAAATCCATCTTGCAATGCTTCACATAACCATCAACTTGAATTGGAACTCTCATTTTGACATTTCTAGAAACTTGAGAATTCAAACTAATTGGATTTATAACTGAACCATAGATTTTTGGTAGTGAGGCTTATAGGCTACTCTTGCACTCTTAGGATGTTTCACCTAAAAGGAGAGAGATAAACCTCACAAAAAATCAATGTGGTTCACTCAAATTAAGATGTGTATGATGTTATTTAGACTAAATAAGATGATATAAATGCAACTAAGCTAAGTAATTGACTGATTATGAATGGAAAACCTAAGAAATATGCAATTTTTGAAAACACAATGTGATTTGCAAGCATGAACTAAACATGAAAAAATGCAAAACAAAAAGGAAGGCTGAATCGGAGTTCACCTAGGTAGAGAATGAAGAATCTAGAGTGTTCTGAATGTTTGATAGAGATCACTAAAAATCACTAGTGGGACTCATTCGCCACTGATGGCGAATCAATCCTGCTTCTGATGAAAACTTTTGAAAACAAGTTTCTGAGTGTCGGGATCCAGATCTGACAAAATCTAACTTTCCAGCCTTAAGGTGGGACTCATTTTCCACTGATGGAAAATTAGTCCTCTCCCAAAATTATGCGAAATCAGGGACCAATTCTATAGCACTAGATCTAAGGTTGTCTGCTTGTTGGGTTGACGGAGTCAAATCTATAGAAAATAGACTATAGGTTGTCTCTAAGCTTGAAATAGGGTTGATTTGACTTGAACCAATTTGTTGACTTGTTGACCACCTTTCAACACCTAATTTCTTAATAAATATGCATACAAAAGTCTACAAACACACATGCAAAAGGGGAAAAATGGTTAAGGGTTAGGTTATAGGGATTTGCCTTGGTCAAATCTCACTTTGGTAATCAAACCCTTAATGAAGAAATTGAATGAAATGAACAAGGAAAGATGAATAAACAACATGAAAATGTCCTAAACTCACCAACCTTTGTTGAAGATATCTAAAGATATATCAATGGCTTCTCCAAGATACTTGATTGAATGATGCAAAGTACTTGAATGCTTGAATGAATGAGTGAATTAGTGAACTTGATGAATGGGGGTTAAAATGGATGTAAAAAAACTTATTTATGCAAACTTGTGCCTTAGTAACCCAAAGATACCTCATCATAGGTTGACATAAGGTGATTTTAAATAAAAACCCGAAAGAAAATTTGAAATATTTTGAATTTTGAGCCAAGAGGGACTCGTTTGCCACCGATGGCAAATGGGTCCCACCTTGGACTTGAAAGTGGGTGTCGGGAATTATCTTGCATTTATTGTTGTTTTTCGTGTTTACATTCAAAAACACAATTAATTAAGCCTAATAAGGGCATAAAGGGGTCGAATAAAGCATAAGAAAGGTGTAAATAGTGAAATTAAGCCTAGAAAAGTGTGAAATCTTGTTACAAGACTTTACAACACTTCAAAATAGGACTTGATAAATGATGAAAAGGTGATTTTTAGGTGAATTCTAATGAATAGAGTCTAGAAAAGTTTAGAAATGTTTTAAAACACCTCACAACACCTTCACAAGACACCATAATTTGAATTTTAAGGACCTAATGTGAATGCTCAAGTTACATTGCAACATTAAATCAAAGAAAAATGGACCAAGCATTGTGAAGAAAGACCTAAAATACCATGAAAATGTCAAGGGTCCATTTTTCTGTGGCACAATAACATGCACTCTATTTTATCCTTCCCCTAGTCTCAAATACGTGATTCTCTTAGTAATAACACATGATTCCTTGTTCCATGTGTAGAGATATTAAATTTTTCTTATATAGAACCAATTCATACTTGAACCTAGTCCTTTCCTTAATCTTTGCTCCAAGTTTCATGATCCTTGTCATAATACTTCTATCCAAATTCATGACTCTATTGATCACTAAGGTCCCTATTTGATGATCTAACTGATCATTAAATATAACTTCATTTTTTTATCCATCTCAACTATTCTTGTAATTGAATTCGATATTGAAAAAAATTCACCTCAAACCCGACTGAGTCCTCAAGTCTTGCACCTTGATCTTTTAGTTCTATCCATTCAAAAAATACTATTCATGGTACATATATCCATCAATTTCCCTTTATAATTTTCCACTTCCTAGACTTATTATAATGTTTTGTGTGATTTTTCTCATGTCCTTGGCATCCAACTTTAGGTTTTCAGTCTTATTTTTGACTCAAGACCCTATCATTCAATCACATTTGAAGGCCAATATTGCTACAAAACCATTTATGTAGGCTTGTTTTTATTTTGTGCACTAGGATATTCTATACCTCCCAACTACTCTTAATTCAAATTCCCGAGATGAAATATTACACATTCAATCCTCCAAATATTTATCATACACATCTATAGCAACCATAATAAAACCAAATCCTTCAAATCTAGTGAGTAGATCTAAAATCTTGAGCAATGACATCATCTTATGTCAAAGGAATTATTTTGACATACAAATCTTAGTACTACTCTGAATCACCATTAAAGCTTGTTATCAAAATTAAATGAGCTTGTCAACACCTTCCTAAAAGTACACCTCCAATTTAATAAGTCCCTATATGGGATATATTTTTAAATCAAGTCCTTGGATCTTGTATTTGAACCACTTTTTCAAGTTTTTAAACATCAATGTCCCATGATGTCTCTTGGATACATAAACAAGATTCTACTTCTATTTTAGAAATATTCCATTTTCTATTTTCTTTCCCCTTTCTTATTATGAGACTCATCTATTTGAGTCATCACTTTCTTCCTTTACAACTAGATGAATTTCATTGAAGTCCAATCCTCCTCATAATCAATAATGCCACAAAAAATCTAATATCCAAGGAAAAACCAATCACTTTGCCTTCATATGGGATGCTTACTCATTATGCCACTCTGATGTAGACAAGTAACCTTTCTCAATTCAAATTCTTAGTTCCATGCACACTAGTTGAATGCCATACTTCTCTATTTCATCCCCAATTTAGTTTTCCTCCCCAAATGGACTTCCCTCAGGGATAAGGAAAATTAGGTAGAATCTATGTCCCGCACTTCTTCTTTTGGCCATCTAAACTCCCCCAAATCAAACTGAATTTTTTTTTTCTCCAAGTCTATAAATTAGTTCTTCATTTTACTCATTTAAAGTCCATGGTTTCATAATTAATAACACTTTTATAATTTTTCTCTTCACTTTCTCACTTCATAATATGAATTTTACCTTTTATAAGCTTTATATTGTTAATAAAATTCTTTAACACCATTCACTATGTCCAAGCCATAGACTTCCACACCACTTTTTCCCCAAGGTTCTTTGATCTACTTTTATATTTGTTAGGATTTTATGATCCATGTCAAATTTAAAATTTATTAGGCTTAAAAACTTTCACAAGCCTCAAGTCCACATGTGGGGATATATATCTTTTCCCTTAAGACTTAGCATATATGCTACCTCTATGTACATCCGAATCAACTCAAATTAACCTCTTGATTTTTATTCAAATTAAGTCCTACCTCTATCCCTCTAGCTTAAATAACATCTTTCCATCCATTTTATTCACTCAAGATTCCTAGAATAGGCCCACTATTTCCCAATTCGATCTACAATCCATATATTTTTTATTATATCCTTAGTTACTTATAGTGGAATCATCTCTAAGATTCATGGACATGTAAGTACACATGAAATATTAATTTTTTTATTGGAATTATATCTTTTCAACCAGGCCACAATGCCTTCATTACATAATGTTGAGGTCCATCCTAGACATCTTAAGAACTCATTACACATGGACAACATTTTGGAATGGAATATAACTCCATCCTAGCATAGATTTTACATGGTTCATCCAACATAGTTTCAAAATCAACAACCAATATATGAATTCAACTCAAAAACTACCCTACTATAAACTCAAATATCAATATAAATACTAAAACATAACATAGTCCAAATTACCTGATGCAGGAGCATCCATGGCCTAGTGGTAATCTTGTTTGTATTTTGCTTAATTTTGGAGTGGAAATTTTTGAGTGATGGTATTTCATATTTTTTGGCTTGGATTACATTTTGAGGATGGCTAAATATTTATCTTCAAATAAAATAATTTATCAATTAATTTCTTGTGCAACTTTGACAAATTGCCTTGTGGGTGAAAAAGCAAAATAAAGCAATTTAAAAAAAATTAATTATTAAATATTTGAAAAACATTATGGGGGCGTTGGGATTGAGATGTGTATTTTTAAAAAACTCTATTAATGATTCCTAAATAATAGGGGTTGCGGAAGTGGGAACTCATACTTGCCTTTATTCATCTGCTTTTTCAAGAGTAAAAAAAAGGAAGAATTTAAAACTGCTTTCCCCATCTTTGGTGGGCTATTGGGAATGGACTATTTTTTGTTTTAATTTTTTTTTGAGGTTATAAATATGCAGCTACAGAAAATGGAGTACCTGGTTGAGGAAGGTAAAATTAAGCATATGAAATAAATTCCTTGACAAGGAGGTGGAGAATCAGGAAATTATGAAATAATAAAAGGGTTTTGAAGTAGATTTTTGAGGGGGAAGGAAAAAAAAAAGAAAAGGATTGGCATGGGTATTTGAAGTCTAAGAAGACATGCTTGTTGCAGGTCAATGAATTTTTTTGGAGCAACAATGAAGATTGGATATCTTTCAAGACACAGTGATAAGTTCACTATGAATTTGCAAGATCAATTTGTAGATTTGTATAACTTTTAAGCACATAGTTTTTGGATATTGTTTGAGCATGTTGGGAATGTATTTTCAGATGTTTTTATGGAAATGTGTTTCTTTCCATCAATCCATTGAGACTAAAAATCTACTGTAATCAGATTTCCAAAGCAATGAAGAAAATTGTGTTGAAGTTTCAATTGATTTTTCTATGTTGTTTACAATTTCTTGCATAGTTTTAAGGAGCGATTTGTGGTTTTTTTTGGGGGGTTTTGAAGAGGGTTTTGGGATTTACCCATCCTATCTTCATCAGTGGTATCAAAGTGGGAGTTCTTGAGTCCGTAGACAGACTGCCGAATGTGAGGCAGTTTGCCCTAGGACCTGAGGGTTGGATTGTGTGAGAGATTTATTGCATGTGTATATGAAACTTAGAGGTTATGAAAAATTGTGTTATTGAGGATTTGTGAAGCCCTTAGTATGGAAAAGAGAATGAGAAAAAGTATTTTTATTATTAGATGGATTTTGACAGTTCCTAGACTTGAGGAACTCAAGGAAAGATTGAGGATGGACAAGGTTAGAGAATTTGAGGAGCTGAAGCAAGAAGTGGAAGATTTGAAAGTATATTGGGAAAGGATAAGAGGTAATGGTAATTTTTTTATCATTCTAATAATATTTTTAATGCAGGGAAGAAAGAAGATGAAGAAAAGTGTCATACATGTGACACTGCGGAAGAAGAAGATGAGTGGAAAGAAGTTTATGAATTTGAAGCTGAGGAGACATGTCTTTTGGAAGGCATGAAAGATGAGATGAAAGAAGTTGCAGCAAATGAGTTCAGTGAGGAAGTAGAAGCTAATATGATGGACTTTGAGGGTCCTATATTTTATGAAGGATTTGGTGAAAATGAAGATCTCCTACTCAAAGAGGAGATAAGAAAGATAGATATCTTGTTTGAAGGGAAAGTGGCTAATGAATGTGAAAAGAAGATGATAGAGGATGCAAAAGGAGGAAATGTAATGGTAGATGGTGATGAAGAGAAAGAAATTGTCACAGCAATGGAGAAATAAATCATTGAGGTAATTTTTAATTTTTATGATTTTGATTATTATAAAGAAGATAATGAGATGTATACAATTGAAGAGTTGAATGTAGAGGAGATGCAGACATGTTTTGTGAGTGCAAATTTGTATGGAGATGTTGTAGAAGAACAAAAATACTGAATTGAGGTTGATGATGAAAAAATTATTGCTGCAATAATAGAGGAGGAGGTAATAAATGAATTTGATTATTTTACTGAAGAAGAGGAAACTAAAATTTATGATTTTTTAGAACATAGTAGTGTATATTGGTGGGAGATGAACTATGTAAAAATAAATAGGAGGAGAGGAAGAATAAAAGATGGAAGAGATATAAAATTGTAGGGAAAGAAGAGAAGGAATGATAAGGAAGATAAGGTAGAGAAATGGATTTAGGATGACCATAACATTTACAAATGTTTATGAGCTTAACTCATGAAACATTTCAAATTACCTTGGGTGTCTGATGTAGGAGCATCCATGGCCTAGTGGTAATCTTGTTTCTATTTTGCTTAATTTTGGAGTGATGGTATTTCATATTATTGGCTTGGATTACATATTGAGGATGGCTAAATATTTATCTTCAAATAAATTAATTTATCAATTAATTTCTTGTGCAACTTTGACAAATTGCCTTGTGGGTGAAAAAGAAAAATAAAGCAATTTTAAAAAATTTAATTATTAAATATTTGAAAAAAATTATGGGGGCATTGGGATTGAGATGTGGAGTTTTAAAACACTTTGTGCATGATTCCTAAATAATAGGGGTTGTGGAAGTGGGCACTCAGACTTGCTTTTATTCATCTACTTTTTTCAGGAGTCAAAAAAAGGAAGAATTTAAAACTACTTTTCCCATCTTTGGTGGGCTAATTGGAATGAACATTTATTTATTTTTAATTGTTTTTTGAGGTTCTAAATATGTAGATACAAAAAATGGTGTACCTGGTTGAGGAAGGTAAAATTAAGCATATGAAATAAATTCCTTGTCAGGGAGGTGGAGAATTAGGAAATTATGAAATAATAAAAGGGTTTTGAAGTAGATTTTTGAGGGGGAAGGAAAAAAAAAAAAAAAGAGGCTTGGAATGAGTATTTGAAGTTTGAGAAGACATTTTTTTTGCAGGTCAATGAAGTTTTTTGGAGCAGCAATGAAGATTGGATATCTTCCAAGACATATTGATAGAGTTCACTATGAATTTGCAGGATCATTTTGTAGATTTGCATGGCTTTTAAGCACATAGTTTTTGAATATTATAATTTGAGAATGTTGGGAATGTATTTTCAGATGTTTCTATGGACATGTGTTGCTTTCCATCAGTCCATTGAGACTGAAAATCTATTGTAATCAGATTTCCAAACTAATGAAGAAAATTGTGTTGAAGTTTCAATTGATTTTTTTGAGTTGTTTACAATTTCTTGCATAGTTTTAAGGAGTGATTTGTGGTTTTTGTTTGGGAGTTTTAAAGAGGGTTTGGGGCTGTACCCATCCTCTCTTCATCATTACCTTACCGTTTTATAGTGCCAACACCCAATCTTTCACCTAGTAACTTTATCCAACACCAACATAGTTTATCAATAAATAAATCTCGTCTCTATTATTATTTAGTACTTGAGACACAAATAGTTCAAACCACCCTCACTCGATAGTTTCGTCAATAAAATAAACTCCTCTTAAGATCACTAGACAAAGTTAACATTTTGATCAACACCAAGACCTATTCTAGATTCAAATATTAGATTAAATTTGATGTAAATTCTAGAACCAAATTTAATGCTCATCTTCAATACTTAGCTTCAAATCCAACTCTACTACTAACTTCAACACTTAGGATTGATTCTAACTTAGGTCACTAACTTTAATAAAGACTCCAATATTTAGCTTTAGTCCAAACTTATCCCAAGATAGCTTTGATTGTAACTATTACAAGGCTAGCCTCCAACCCCATGTGGCACTATCAATCACTTGATTAGAGTTTGTGTGACCATATACTCTCCTTGTTGTGTTTGATGTTTTGATTATTTGGTCAACCATATCTTAGTACAATTAGGTGGGCCTAATGGTAACACATGATTTTTTGGTGTTGAAGTAGATTGGGGCTAGGAAAATAAATAAAATTCCCATTTCAAGGTGGATTGTACTCTTGTGAAATTAAGTAATTTGTATTTCTTCATTGTTGTTTTCTTTGAAATAATTAGTCAATCTATTTCCAAACATGGTTAAATATGAAATATTATGATTCATTGAGTTATCTAATGTTGATATGATCCATCCATGTTTGGAATGATATCCAATAATTTTAATATCTATGTGGTTCAATTTTAGTTGATTTTACACCTTGTATTGAGAGGGTGTTAGTATATTTTAGTAAGTCCTAAAACTATGAAGTTGAGATTAGTTTTATTTTGAGTTGAAAATAATTTTTATGATTATTTATGCTATACTTTGATATTACTTTCAATGGTATTTCAATTATAAATGAATTAATTCTTATCTCCATGGTTATCTTACTTTGTGCTTTATTATTGATAAAAAAATATTTTTATGTTGTTTAAACACTTAAATGGTAAAATTACAAGTTTGATGTTTGTAAAATTTTCAAGGAATTCCACTTTTCTAGTATATTTTATTCTTCAAAATTTTTTACTAATTCCTTAAAAAACTTTACTTCTTTTCTAAAGAGTAAGATTTATAATACTCTTATTTATTTTGTTCCTTCATAATTATCTTCTTGGCTTTATACAAAATGAGGTCATGGTTTCCCTTTATTTGGAAATCCTCCTCATCTTATTTTGAATCCTCATGGATTATTATTTTTTTTTAATTTCAATCCGTCCTAAGGTGACCATCATTCCTCTATTTTTATATTTATTTTATTCATAATAACTACATTTCTTTTGATTGTCCTTCTCCAAATATTCCTCCTTAATGAGGGAGGTTTATCCTATCTCTTTCCTATTGTAAAACTCTATTTTTAACTTCTTGTTAGTGTGAAAAGAGGTATTATCAAACTAGTTAGCTTTTAGCCTACTTAGTAAAGTCCCATTTACACTATACTGAAGGTCACTTAGAGGTTATCTATACTTTTTTCTCACCTCATATAGAATCACCTAGTGTCTCGACACTTGTCCATAGAGTCCTACACTTGTTTCATACTTGGAGGGGTAGTTATAGTTTGACTCCTACCTTCTCATCTCTTCATCCTTGACTTTATAAGAAAGTCTCATTTTTACATTTTATACACATCACATCCTTATGATATTTTATCATTTTAAATTCTCATTTGTGGATTGTTTTGAGTGTGGATGTAGATATTGGCTTCTCCAACACTTCTTGCATTGGAGATGATTCTTCTTTTGGATTTTCATTATAGCTTTGGCCCCCTTGCCATATTGATCCCTAAATTTTCTTTACTTTTCATAAATTCTTGGCTATTCTTATAATATTGAGATACTTTAGGGAAAATAAGAAATCATGTTTAAAATCTCTACAAATACCACAAGGTTTCTAAATGCTTCTCTACATTCATTTTCATAATGACCTATTTTCAAATCACACTTGAAACAATTAACTTCTTCCCTTGTTATTCATCCTTGATCTCTTCCTCCATCACGCCCTTATTTATTATTATTCTAGTAACACCTACTACCTTCTTGTGATTATTCAAATCCTAAGAAATTATCGAAGGTCTGTCATATTTTATTTGTGGTATCACATGTATTTGATTTACTACTTTTTGTTGATTTTCCATTTGAATTATTGATAATTGTGATCCTATACATGAAAGTTTCTTTCTTCTAATATTTTTACTCCTTTCATCCACCTATGAATGGGAATATCATCTTCACAAATATATATACACCAATGATCACTTTAAACTCTTAGGTAGAATAGTAATGATAAATAACCATCAATTTCATGCTTTTTCCACTCATTGCAAATACCAAAATACACACTCTTGAGCCATCTAGGTAGTTTTGTAACTTCTAATATTAGTGAAAAATCCATTTTATTCTCTTTTATTATAGGATTCTTATTCCAAATATGTACTCCATTTGAGATATATTTACACTAGATCTTATTTCTATAAAGTGGTGATGACACTTTAATATGGCTTTCTCCTTTTACCAATATCTCTTCTTTAATCCTTAATTTTTTGAACTTTAATTTCTCTCTTTTCACTTGAATCATCTCTCTCACTTTTTCTTCTCCATGTGTGTACTTAAACCCTTGAAGCTAATTCCGCCACTATTTTATATGAATTAAGCATTCTATTATCTAATGCTATTCTAATAATTGGTAACAACCTAGAGATAAAGTGGTCAGTTCTCTACCTCTATACAAGGCGATCCTCTAGATTTCCAACCAAGCCTTTGAACTTATATTGAAAATCCCTTATGGTTTCAATCATCTTTTATATCATCTCATGCATCTTTCTTACACTTTTAAGGTAACCACTAGAGATTAAAAATTATTTTGGAATTCATATTTTATATCATTATATTCCTTTTTGTGTGAGGGAAATTATTTCATGTACTATTTAAACACTTAATCCCTTAGTGTCCCAGTAAAGTCATAGATCTCGGTCTATTGATCTCTTCTCCTCGATCTCCTTCAAGTCTACTATAGAAAAAAAATATGTTTAGATGTGTCTCTAGTATCTTTTCCAAAGATAGGAAGTTTAGTACTATTTATATTTAATTTTGTTCCATTTTATAAGCAGGCTCTTCTATTTTGCCACTATTTCTTGAAGATTCTCCTTTACTCTTCTTCTTGTCTTCTATTTATGTTCTTGGTTGCTTGGGTCCTTTCTCCACCAATTTATTAACAATCTTAAGCACTTTTGGCATCCTCTTGTTGTTTCATCTAATTCCTCACTCTACTCTTATCTTGCGTAATTCAATCTCAAAGAAATACTCTCCTAATATTTCCTCACAAATTCTCACAAAATATATTTTTGATGCCTCTTCCTCTATCTAGAAGGGTCCAATATATTTATTTTTTAGGGAAACCCTTGCCACTTTAATTGGATTAGGTGGTGACTCTTGGTTTGGGGAACTCATCTCCTCATAAGATATTTTTTATTTATGGATGTGTCTTTAGTATTTCACCAATAGTTAACATATTTTTATTAAATAAATTTAATTTATTCCATCCTTCCTCACACAATTATATTGTGTTGATCACAAATTATAGATTATTAAAGATCTAATTTAAATATTTATTCCCTTCACTTTGTTTACTTTCCTAGAATTCTTGGGTTCAAGTATCTTATCTATTTGTAGGCCCACATTTTTACTCACCTCATCATTGAAATACTTCACATTTAAATTTAGAGCTTTAAGTTGAGAGTTTGGGGCTAGGAATTTGTCAAAACCTTTATTGATTGTCACCTTTAGGTGTGAAAAATTTATTTTAGAATAGGTTCTCAAGTCAAAAACCAAAATTATTAAGAACTTATTCTTCTAGGCCCTAACAAAGTGCTACTACTTCTAAGTCCTCCAATAGTTGGCTCCATTGATGGATCATATTCATTTATCAATTTTGTTAACTTTATAAAAAAATATTTTTCTTATGATGGTTATTGAATACTTTGATGTGTTAATGTTAATGAGTGGAATTCTATCTAAGAGAAGTAGAGAGGGAGAGAGAGAACCCTAAACCCTAAAAATTGACATTAATAATATTAAACTTAAACCTAAAATAATGAATTTAATCCCTAAACCCTTGACATCAACCCTCCTTTATCAACCATAAACCCTAAATATAAAAGCAATGCCCTAATCCATATATGTTGAAACATAAAAAAAGATGATCCTAAGTCCTAAGTGCCTAGAAAAATAAGATTCAAGGCCTTTTCCTCTAGGGTTTCATTCAGATGGAGATCAACAAGGTGTATAGATTAACTTTCAACCATGGAAGTGAGCTAATCAGACCTAGGTCTCCATCGATTTGGGGATAGGAATGGATTGGAATTTATCGAATATGATTAACCTAATTACACTATATGACCTAATATGAAAAATGCAAGATCTCTAAAGTGTACAGATTGAAATGACAATTTGTGGGCAGATCTGGGAATTGCAGAGGACTGTGTACCTATCATAAAAGGTTGGATCTAGGATGCATAGGGGGAATTAGTTGCCTAGGGAAATATGGGTCCTTGTAGGGGTGTCCTATTTTTTTTGGGGTCATTTGATGACAGGTTTGAGATCTTCTTTTTCTCTTGCAAAGTTGTCAGAAAATTATCCTATAATTTTGTAGATGAGTTTTCATGGGTAGACAAGTTGTAGAGCTTCAAATACAACAATGAAAAATTTGTATTCAAGCCTTCTTCAATCATCTTCAAACCTAAAGCCTTCACATTCAAAGATAGGGAAAAGGTCGGGCCATTTACTGGCTTGCCTCAGTCAAACCTCGTGTAAGTGTTTCCACTTCGACAATGGGAGTGCCAATGATAAAATACTAATTGATAAGAAAGGAATGATGAAATCACAAAGTGATACAACTCGTCACCCTTCAATAGATTCCTTAAAGGATTGTTGTCATGTACATCACCTTTGTAAGGAAGCTAAGGTAGCAGAACAACTTCCTACACTAATCTTGAGAGGAGAATAATGCAAATATTTTACAGATCTTTAACAGTTATAGAAACTTAAGCAAAAATAAACATAAATATCATTCATACCACAACACAGTGATTTAAGTGGGGAAATGCTTTCGGAAAAAACCCCACTCTAAAAGCCACCCAATATATTACTCAAAAATCACAAAGATTACAATATACTTGCAGAGAAAGCTTCTCATAAGAGTATCACCACCTTCTCATAGGAGTATCACCACCAGAGATCTAGAGAACACGACTGCTATCAGACTCTTAGAATACATCACAATACATAGCCGTAATACAATACCCTCATAAAATAGTGTTACCTTCTAGGGAAAGATAGGCCAACAAAATATCCACCATTAGATCCAAAACCTAATAATTAATAGTCTATATTTACAATACATCATTTATTTAATGTATGTTGACCATTTAGGAGTTTTCTGAAAAAATTTAAACAAATAATTGTTTACACGCATCCCATTCCTCCCCACCAACCTATGCTCCCATTCTATATTACACCTATTAATGTAACTAGGATAAATATATTCATATAGATATATATATCCTATCAACAATAACCTTTATATAATTGAAAAATTGAGACATAATTTCCCAACAAATCTCCCACTTGTTGAGCACCTAGCAAGAGCAATGGGAGGGATTAAATCTTGTCTCTTAATTTCTAGGGGCCAAAAGGTTCATACTCTCTGAACACCATCTGAACTTCTCTGTGCTCACAGGCTTAGTTAAAGAATTGACCACATTCATCAAAGTCTCTAACTTAACCAGTTTCACCCTGCCATCTTTGACCATATCTCAAAAAAATGATACTATACATCAATGTGCTTGGTCCTAGCATGAAATTTCAGATTCTTGGCTAGACATATCACACTCTGACTATTGCAATAAATTGACACTGCACCTTGTTTTATTCTAATATTTTAACATAGTCTCTTATGCCAAATTGATTCTTTACAAGCATGAGTAGCTGCCATATACTTTGATTCAGTAGTGGACAAAGAAACCATATTCTATCACTTACTCATCCAACTAATTGCACCACCAAATAAAGTAAACATATAAGCACTGGTGGATCATCTGCTATCAATATCACCTACTTAGTCTGAATCCAAATAACCATGAATATCAAGGGAAATCACATCTTCAATCATATTAATAGATGATAACACAAGGAATACTCTAAGGTACCACACAAATATCTGAAGACTCTTTTAACTACATCCCAATAAACTCTTCCAAGATTGGACATATATCTGGAAATAACTCCTAATGCTTGGGAAATGTATGGTCTAGTACAAACCATAACATATATCAAACTTCCAACTACACTTTGGTAAGGAACTTTGCTCATGTTTTCCATCTTTGATGGGGATGTTGGAAAATTTGAAATAGATAACTTTGTTCCAGTTGAAACAAGAACACACAATGGTCTACAATTCTACATATCAAACCTACATAAAATTGAATTGAAATACTTACTTTGGCCAAGCTATAGGTTTTTGTTCATTCTATCTATTTTAATTTTGATCCCAAGAATGTGTTTAGCTACACCAAGATCTTTCATTTCAAATTTAGTAGCAAGTTGAGATTTTAGTTCTGAAATCATACCTTTCTCTTTGCCAATTATTAACATATCATCAATATATAATGCAATAAACAAGAAATTATCAGCATCAATTTTATAATAAACACAATGATTTAATTTAGAATGCTCAAATCCCAAACTCAACACATATGTATCAAAATTTTGGTACCACATCGTATGACTCTATTTTAATCCATACAAAGGTTTATTCAATTTGCAAACCCATTTACTTTTACCTTTCACCACGTAGTTCTTTGGATGTGTCATATAAATATCCTCCTCCAAGTCACCATGAAGGAAAGTAGTTTCCACATCTATTTTCTCAACTTCTAAATCATAAGCAACAACAATAGAAAGAAAAAATCTAATGGATGTCATTTTTGCAATAGGAGAAAATATCTCACCATAATCAACACCCTCAACTTGAGAGTATCCTTTCACAACCAACCTTTCTTTTTACTTCTCAATACCTCCATCTGAACCAATATTTTTCTTGAGCACCCATTTGGAACCAACAAGTTTTCATCCTATAGGAAATGGTACAAGATCCCATGTATCATTCTTTTTCAAAGATGTCACTTCTTCACCCATAGAAATCTTCTAGGATTCTGCATCATTATACATGATGCCTCTTCTATTAATCTGGGTTCATCCAAGTTATTATTTAAAGCAAAAATACATCTCCAATCACCAGGTGAATACCTTCTAGGTGATTGTCTATGCCTCGTAGACCTATGAACAAGCTGAGTTGGAGGTTCTTCCTCCTCTTTTGAAGATCCAGAGCTAGATGAGCTCTCCTGAACTTCTTAGCTATCCATGGGCATCAATTCAACTTTCTCGGGTGTAGAAGGAAATTGACTCACATCTTCCTATTTACTTTGTTTTGGCTGCAATGTAATAGAAGAAGGCTTAGATTCTCTATAAAAAACACTTATAACATGTACTACCTTCTACACAACATGATCCCAAAGATTGTACACTTTCACACCATAATTGTATTTGATGAAGATACATTTCACAACCTTGTTCTCCAAAATTTTTCACTTCTCCTTTGGCACATGTCTAAGGAAAGCAACGGTACGGAAACAAATTTCCTAACGTCAAAACCACAAGGAAGTAAGCAGGCAGTAATTTTAATTTTTCTATTTACAATCCAATTAAGACACACATGAAAGATTTGCAAAAACAGAGAAGATACTCAAAGACAATGAACAACAGATTTACGTGGGAAACCCTTTCAGGAAAAAACCCACCACACCAAACTGAATCTCTTTGTATTATAGTAACAACAATTACATACAATCAAAGATACAACTCTCTGGTATTAGTTCCCAGTAGCTACATTCACTATTCATCTAGTTATAGAAAATCTCTCAACACTTCGATTCACTCATCGTGATTTCAAATTAGAATCGATCCTTTAAATCTTAACACATTTTGATTTTTGTCTTCTGTTCATCCTTATCCACCAATGCTCCATCGAAGAAAGTTTCCATGCCTTTTCAGATTTTTCCTTGCATGCAGTTTTTTCAGTGTTGCAATTAATGCAAAAATCCAACCGTCATCCGTTCGAAAACTGTTTCCTCTGATTGGTCCAGCGGGATGCCACATAGGATGGTCACATGGTCAAAGGTGATCAAACTTTGTTGGCATATCGATGAGACACTAACAGTGTCTCCCCGATGCCACAAAGTATTCATATTGATATTGCCATAGCTTCCACGAGTCATCAAGACATTTTACCGATGCTCACAAAGCATATCGATTTCCACTTTTCCATCCGCAAGACTTCCCATTCACCAAAAGGTTTCGTCGAGTATCCTTAGGTTTCACTGAAGCATTTGATAGTCATCAAGACATTCATCTTTCGCTAAGACTTCATACCGAGCTCATCCAAGTCTTACCGAGTCAGCAAGACTTAAGTCTTTCGCTAAGAGCTTATACCAGCCGAACATGTCACACCGAAGCATTGAAGAGTTGGTGAGAATTATCATCTTCGCCAAGACCTTATATCGAGGTCTTAAGTCACCTTGAGTGCTACATTCACCAGTCGATGTGACTTATGTCTTTCACCAAGACCACATACCGATTGCCCGTCAGATGCTACACCGATGACTTCGGCGTGCAAGAGTCGGCTTTTGTCACCGTGATGAACCAAGAGAATACTCCTGTCGGTGAGACTTGCCAAGTTAGCCGTTTATAAGCTATCGGTGAGACTTACACCATTCGCTGGGACATCTCGCTGAAGCTAGAGAGAGCTACGCCCGATCACGCCAAAAGCTTCTAGTTACAGCAATAGACTTCATTTGGCAAGACATCAACTTTGTCTTGGTGACATGAACCTATCAAGCAGATTTAGAATAGTTAGTCGCCCAGACATGAACAATGTCACAACGACTTTTCCCTTCAGGAGTTCCATGTCAGTAAGGGTTGAGGTACATATTCCAACAAGCTCCCACTTGATGAAGATCTTATAGACACCTCCAGAGCATAATAAAACTACTGAAATTCATGGGCCAAGAGGCTCATCGAACTGGCACACCACCTAAACTTTTTTGTGCTCACAGGCTTCGTCAATGCATCTACAACATTATCCAGAGTATCCAATTTCTCCAAAGAGACCTTTCCATCCTCCACCATATCTCGTACAAAGTGATACTGTACATCTATATGTTTCATCCTAGCATGTAAAGTAGGATTCTATGCCAAACATATAGCACTTTGGCTGTCACAGTAAATAGTAATTTTTCCTGCATCAAAATCAATGTTAGAACACAAAAATTTTAACCAGATTGCTTCTTTATTGGCATGTGTAGCTGCCATGTATTCTACCTTTGTAGTGGACAAAGTGACTACAGCCTGCCGCTTGCTCATCCAACTCATTGCACCACCATTCATCATGAAAAAATATCCACTGGTGGATCTTTTGCTGTCAATGTCCCCTGCCCAATCAGAATCCACATAACCTTGAATGTTGAGAGTCTTATGTGATTCAACCAAGTTACCATGGTAACACAAAGCATAGTTTGAAGTACCCTTCATATATCTAAACACTCTCTTCACGACATCCCAATATGTCCTTCCAGGATTAGCCATAAACTGACTAAGAACTCCCACTGCTTGAGAAATGTTTGGCCTTGTACAGACCATTGCATACATAAGGCTGCCAACTGTACTAGCATAAGGTACACTGGTCATGTCCTCCATCTCAGTAGGAGATTTTGGACAATCCTCAATAGACAGCTTCGTTCCCTGTGTAACTGGAACAACTAGTTGCTTGCACTCAGTCATACAAAATCTCTCTAGAATAGTCATGATATACTTACTTTGATTGAGCCAAATTTTTCCATTTTTCCTATCCCTGGTTATTGCCATTCCCAAAATATACCCTGCTGCACCAAGATCTTTCATTTCAAACTTTGCAAACAATTGAGACTTAAGATCAGAAATCATTAGCTTACTATTGCCTATGAACAACATATCATCAACATAGAGAGCAATAATAAGTATTTGATCACTTTTAGGTTTGTAATATACAAAATGATAACATTTTGATCTTACAAATCCCAATGACAAAACAAATGTGTCAAACTTTTGGTACCACATTCTAGGAGACTGTTTTAACCCATACAAAGATTTCTTCAACTTGCAAACTAGTCTTTCCTTACCTTTTTCCACAAAGTGCTCCGGCTAGGACATATAAATTTCTTCTTCAAGGTCACCATGAAGAAATATTGTCTTCACATCCATCTGTTGAATTTCTAAATCATACGTTGCTGCAAGTGACAAAAGAAATCTAATAGATGCCAGCTTAGCTACAGGAGAAAAAATTTCTCCATAATCAATTCCATCTACCTAGGAATAACCTTTTGCAACCAGCCTCGCTTTATATTTTTCTACACTGCCATCCAGACCAATTTTCTTTTTGAATACCCATTTACAGCCCACAACTTTTCTACCTTTAGGAAATGGCACCAAACTCCAGGTATCATTTTTTTCTAATGATGACATCTCTTCATTCATGGCTTCCAACCAAGAGTTTGAATCAGACATTTTAAATGCCTCTTTCACAGTCCTAGGTTCATCAGTGCTAGATATTAAAGCATAGGCACAAGTAGACTCAATCAAAGAAAACCCATACCTATCAGGTTGCTTTCTTTCACAAGTTGACCTTCTCACAGGTTGAGGCTGAGGTGGTTCTTCATCTTCTTCAGAACTTTCAGAACTACTTGAGCTCTCCTCAGTATTAGGTATATTTTGATTTTCCAATTCCTCTTTATCTGGTGTCGGAGGAATTCCTACTACAACCTTTTCATTTTCTGATTTCTTCTCTGACTGCAGATCCAATGTAGAAGATTTCAGCTCACGAAAGGTAACACTTCTGTTGTACAAAACCTTCTCAGTCTCAGGATTCCAAAGCTTGTATCCTTTTATTCCAGCACTATAGCCCATAAAAATACACTTCACAACTTTGTTTTCCAACTTAGATCTTTTTTCAAATGGCACATATGCATATGCCTCACAGCCAAAGACACGAATATGTCTCAGAGAGGGCTTCTTTCCAGACCATGCTTCCAAAGGTGTCTTCTCAACAAGAGCAGAGTTAGGAGAATGATTTACCAAGTAACATGCTATAGAGACTGCTTTAGCCCATAACTTCTCATCCAAGCCAGCACTACTCAGCATACTTCGTGCTCTTTCCATTACTGTCCTGTTGAACCTTTCAACAACTCCATTTTGCTATGGAGTTAAAGGTGTAGTCTTATGTATTTTAATCCCATGATCTGTATAGTACCTTTTGAATTCATCTGAACAAAAATTACCACCATTGTCAGTCCTTAAGCATTTTATTTTTCTACCAGTCTGATTTTCTACAAGGTTTTTAAATTCCTTAAATTGATTGAACACTTTTGATTTACTTTTCAGGAAAATATACAAATGTTCTTCTTGAATAATCATCAATAAAGGACACATTGTATCTTGATTTAGACAGAGAAGGAACATTCACTGGACCAGACACATCAAAATGAATATAATCAAGCAAACCAGAAGATTTGTGAGGACTGGAATAAAATGAAACACGGTGTTGCTTTCCATATATGCGATGTTCACAAAATTTGAACTCAAGGTTACAATCTTCAAGCCCTTCTACCAGGTTTTTATTTTTCAAGGTTTTTAAACCTTTCTCACCAATGTGGCCTAGCCTATGATGCCAGAGAATATTCTTCTCTACTGGAAGTTTAAACTCCATGGAGTCTACACCATCAGGAACGTTTTCCTTCTTTTCTCCATGAGCAGCCTTAAGTGACTTTGTAGAGACACTGTTGAATTGAACATCCAGTGCATCTAGCTTGTACAGAGTACCAATTCAAGCACCCCTAGCCAGCACCATAGAGCATCTAGTCATCTTGCAGCCATTTCCAGAGAACGTGACTTGCAGTCCAATATCATTCAACTTACTTACAAAAAGTAAATTATGAGATAGACCTAGAATATGCATCACATCATTGATTCCCTTCACTCTTCCATCAGGGAATTGAATTTTGAATCTTCCACAACTAACAATTTCCAAAGATGAATCACTTTCCAAGTACACCTTTCCACTGTTGGATTTTTCATTCTTTGTCAACCAATCTCTATGAGATGTCATATGGAAAGATGCTCCAGAATCAATCAGCCAGACATCATTTGATGCTCGTGTAGCCAAAGCTGCAATGAAGGCATTTGCATCACTTTGAGAAGAATCATTTCCAGAAGATTTCTTCTTCTTCTTTTTCTCCTCCTTGCAATCCTTTTGGACATGACCAGGTTTCCCACAATTCCAATACTTCACCTTGGACTTCTTGCTAGGAGACTTTGATCTCCCTTTTGATTTCGATATGGATTTCTTGTCCTTCTTATTTCCTTTCTCCTTCGATCTGCCTCTAACAGCCAGAGCCTCCTTTGTCATCTCAGAAGATTTTCTTCTCATCTCTTCCGACAACAAAGAAGAAACAACATCTTCCATCTTGAAAGTGGATGTTGTACTCCCAATAGCCATCACTAGATGATCCCAAGAATCTAGAAAAGAACATAGCAACAACATGCAACAATCTTCATCTTCAATCTTCACACCAACAGATGTTAACTAAGCAATCAACATGTTGAAAAAATTTAAGTGATCAACAAAAAATCCTCCCTCTTTCATTCTCAAAGAGTACAACTTCTTCGTGAAGAACAACTTGTTCACCAGGGACTTGCCTTGATAAATGGATGCTAGTGTTTTCCACAAGGAAGAGGCAGTCTTTTCTTCATGAACATTCAAAAGAATAGAATCTACCAAATAGAGCCTTATCAACCCTTTTGATTTTCTATTTGAAAGATCCCAATCCTCTTGCTTCATGCCTTGAGGCATTGTTCCAAACATAGCAGTCCAAAGATCTCAGTCTACTAATAGATCTTCCATTTTGAGTTTCCACAACTCAATGTTGCTAGCATTGAATTTCTCTATTTCCATCTTCCCGGATGTCCTAGCCATCCTAATTTGTAATTAAATTAACAGAACTCTACAAAAATCCCACTGGAAAAGGATTGACACAAAAAATCCAATCCACTCACAAGGACAACACAACTGGCCAGGCTTTGATACCACTTGTAAGGAAAGCAACGGTATGGAAACAAATTTCCTAACGTCAAAACCACAGGGAAGTAAGTAGGTAGTACTTTTAATTTTTCTAATTACAATCCAATTAAGACACACATGAAAGATTTGCAGAAACAGAGAAGATACTCAAAGACAATGAACAACAGATTTACGTGGGAAACCCTTTCAGGAAAAAACCCACCACACCAAACTGAATCTCTTTGTATTACAGTAACAACAATTACATACAATCAGAGATACAACTCTCTGGTATTAGTTCCCAGTAGCTACATTCACTATTCATCCAGTTACAGAAAAGCTCTCAACACTTCGATTCACTCATCGTGATTTCAAATTAGAATCGATCCTTTAAATCTTAACACATTCTGATTTTTCTCTTATGTTCATCCTTATCTGCCAATGCTCCATCGAAAAAAGTTTCCATGCCTTTTTCAGATTTTTCCTTGCATGCAGTTTTTTCAGTGTTGCAACTAATGCAAAAATCCAACCGTCATCCGTTTGAAAACTGCTTCCTCTGATTGGTCCAGCGAGATGCCACATAGGATGGTCACACGGTCAAAGCCAATCAAAATTTGTTGGCATATCAGTGAGACACTAATAGTGTCTCCCCGATGCCACAAAGTCTTCATATCGATATCGCCATAGCTTCCATGAGTCGTCAAGATGTTTTACCGATGCTCACAAAGCATATTGATTTCCACTTTGCCATTGGCAAGACTTCCCATTCACCAAAAGGTTTCATCGAGTCTCCTTGGGTTTCACCGAAGCATCTGACAGTCGGCAAGAAATTCATCTTTCGCCGAGACTTCATACCGAGCTCATCCAAGTCTTACCGAGTTGGCAAGACTTAAGTCTTTTGCTAAGACCTTATACCGGCCAAACATGTCACATTGAAACATCGAAGAGTCAGCGAGACTTATCATCTTCGCCAAGACCTTATACCGAGGTCTTAAGTCACCCCGAGCGCTGCATTCACCTGTCAGCAAGACTTATGTCTTTCACCGAGACCACATACCAATTTCCCATGTCTTTCCAAGTCGGCAAGACATTTGACTTCACCAAGATGTTTCACCGGACGCTGAGAGCTACATCGATGACTGTCGGCGTGACTTATTCAAGTTGCCAAGACTTCTCAGCGAAGTCTTTTGTCACCGCGAACGAACCAAGAGAAGACTCTCGTCGGCGATACTTACCTTCTCACCAAGAGATCTCCCCGAGACCCTTGTGTTAGCCTGATTAGCTATAAGCTATTAGTGAGACTTACACCATTCGTTGGGACATCTCGCCGAAGCCCTAGAGATAGCTCGATAAGATCAAACTATTGCCCAAAGAACTCCATTCGATAAAAGGTCATGCTGAATGCTCCTAGTTACAGTAATATACTTCATTCGGTAAGACATCAACTTTGTCTTGGTGACATGAACCTGTCAAGCAGATTTAGAAAAGTTAGTCACCCAGACATGAACAATGTCACAACAAATTTTCCCTTTAGGAGTTCCATGTCAGTAAGGATTGAGGCACATATTCCAACAAGCTCCCACTTGACAAAGATCTTACTAACACCTCCAGAGCATAATAAAACTACTAAAATTCATGGGTCAAGAGGCCCATTGAACTGGCACACCACCTGAACTTGTCTGTGCTCATAG
Source organism: Sequoia sempervirens (assembly GCA_007258455.2). Lineage (NCBI taxonomy): Eukaryota > Viridiplantae > Streptophyta > Pinopsida > Cupressales > Cupressaceae > Sequoia > Sequoia sempervirens. The sequence goes on along the minus strand of VDFB02000363.1, from coordinate 111,440,397 downwards.
GCTTCATCAATGCATCTGCAACATTCTCTAGAGTATCCACTTTCTCCAAAGAGACCTTTCCATCCTCCACCATATCTCGTACAAAGTGATACTGTACATCTATATGTTTTTTCCTGGCATGGAAAGTAGGATTCTTTGCCAAACATATAGCACTCTAGCTGTCACAGTAAATAGTATTTTTTCCTACATCAAAACCAATGTTAGAACACAAACATTTTAACCAGATTGCTTCTTTACAGGCATGTGTAGCTGCCATGTATTGCCTCTGAAGTGGACAAAGTGACTATAGCCTGCCACTTGCTCATCCAACTCACTGCACCACCATTCATCATGAAAACATATCCACTGGTGGATCTTCTGCTGTCAATGTCCCATGCCCAATCAGAATCCACATAACCTTGAATGCTGAGAGTATTCTATGATTCAACCAAGTTACCATGGTAACACAAAGCATAGTCTGAAGTACCCTTCAGATATCTAAACACTCTCTTCACAACATCCCAATGTGTCCTTCCAGATTAGCCATAAACCCGACTAAGAACTCACCTGCTTGGGCAATGTCGGCCTTGTACAAACCATTGCATACATAAGGCTGCCAACTACACTAGCATAAGGTACATTGGTCATGTCCTCCAGCTCAGGAGGACATTTTGGACAATCCTCAACAGATAGCTTCGTTCCTGTGTAACTGGAACAACTAGCTGCTTGCACTCAGTCATACAAAATCTCTCTAGAACAGTCATGATATACTTACTCTGACTGAGCCAAAGTTTTCTATTTTTCCTATCCCTGGTTATTTCCATTGCCAGAATATACCCTGATGTACCAAGATCTTTCATTTCAAACTTTGCAAACAACTGAGACTTAAGATCAGAAATCATTAGCTTACTATTGCCTATGAACAACATATCATCAACATAGAGAGCAATAATAAGTATTTGATCACTTTTAGCTTTGTAATATACACAATGATAACATTTTGATCTTACAAATCCCAATGACAAAACAAATGTGTCAAATTTTTGGTACCACATTCTAGGAGACTGTTTTAACCCATACAAAGATTTCTTCAACTTGCAAACCAGTCTTTCCATACCTTTTTCCACAAAGTGCTCTGGCTGGGACATATAAATTTCTTTTTCAAGGTCACCATGAAGAAACATTGTGTTCACATCCATCTGTTCAATTTCTAAGTCATACAGGATATACAGCACACCATTAATCCTTTTTATTCTACCTGAAAGGTGGAAAATTGTATGCTTTCTAGGGTTTAGGACCTAGAATAACAATCTTTACTCTCTCTCATTCAAGAACAAACCCTGGAGATCTCAATGTGACAGAGAAAGAGATCTTGCAATAGGGCTATCCTAGGGGCTGATAATAAACTAATGAGGGGTTCACCACCAAGTAATAACTTGAAAATAAAAATTCAATGCAAGAGATAATGCTTAACCCTAATTTGATGCATGCTTCACTAAATGACTTAAAAATACAAATGAAACAAAAAAAAAGCTACAGGATGGAATGTGTGCACCTGGAAACCTGAAAAATATCAAATGAGGCTCTCAAATGTTTGAAATTTTTACTTTAATATTGACTGGGACTCATATGCCAAGTTGGGTGAATGCCCTTCACATATTTCTAGTTTTTAGCAGAGGATTTCTTTGCAAAATTAAAAATGGTATATTTTTCTTGAAGTTTGGTCATCAAAGGATCCATGATGGTCTAGACAAGAAAATTCAAGGGACTATCATAAGTAGAATAAAAAAAGGCCAAATAACCAAATGTAAGGATAGTTCTTATGAAAGAAAAGTATGACAATGACATTAGGATCATGGAAATTGAATTGACTACATATGGTGTCAAATTGTTACTTGTTGAAGGCAATATAGCAGTACACAAAAATAAGAGGATGAATGCAGTTTAGAGGTAAATTCCTTAGGTATGTGATGCATCAAAGAGAACAACATTAGGAGGTGTATCATATCTAGCTGTGATATAGGGGGATTCGCTACTCACAAGTTCTCTTTGTTCAGAGATCCTCACGGGGAAAACTGCCCTATATTACCTCAATGGAATAGCAGTGAGAGTTCTGGAATTCGAAAGAGAAAGTCACAGAGGTTCTCTGGAAAAATTGACAAGCTCTCGACTAGAGGATGTCAGCGCAGATAATACCTAAATGACTACTAGAAAATGGATTACTAAGAACTGACAAAATGTAAGAAAATGCTAGAATGCGATAAAGTGGTAGGAATGAAGTAGAATGAAGTAAGACTAATAAAATATTGAAAGGAAGAGAGGGAAGAAATACTTACAAGCGCGTGAGTGATGGAACCTCCACCAACCGAATGTCTTTACAACCTGCAAATGTGATATCTTGAGAGAATGTTGGGGCTATATAGGGGTTTGCCTCAGTCAAACCCCTGTATTGGTGTTCCCACCTCTACGGATAGCCAAGAAGATAGAGAGTGTGATGAACGAAGCGTGTGGTGAAAGAAAAACCCGCTCGGGAGTAGAACCCGCACCACAAATAAGCATGTGATAAAAGAAAACCCTGGTCGAGGAGGAGAACCGGTATCATGAAAGAGGTGATAAAAGAAAACCCTGCACGAGGAGGAGAACCCGTATTACCAAGTAAGTATGCCAATAGTAGGGGATATGGAATCCCAAGATGCTCACAAGTATGAAATGGAGATAAAGCTACAAAGAGTGTTGTAATGGAAGCTTGAGAGAGCTTGGAGCTACTACAACAAGCTGCAAGCAAGTGATGGAGTGAAGCCAAAAGATAAAATGAAACTAGAAAAGTGCTAGCAAGACTTGGAAGGACTTCCCAACCTGCAAATGGATGGAAAGAATGAATTAAAAAGTAAGAGAAGAAGCTTCCCGAGTGGTTACAGAGAATCTTGACCCATTTTCACTGACAAACTTAGCTGCCAAGTGGAACACATGCTCGAAAATGATCATCTAAGCATTTACACATCACAAGATGCTAGCGCGGCATGTAGACATCCATGTGACGTGCTAATGTCCGGACACGTCACTTTACAAAATGACACAAATAGGAAAGGCACAAAGTCCAATGCAAAGTTGATGTGCAAGCGTGGCTATTGAAAAGGGGTGTTGGAGCATCTTGAAAGGAAAAAAGGATAATGCAAGGGCCAAAATGAGCCTACTCAAGATGCTAAGGTAGTGGACACTAAAGTGGAAGCAAGAATGTGAGGGAAACTACAAGGGTGCAATTTTTCTCTTACACATTTTCCCCCCACTTTAGCGGGCATATGAATTTACATTAATATGCACATTAAAGGAAATCTACTAAACATAAATAACATCATATGCCAAAAGGATACTATAGAGGAAGCAGATAAGTCTTCAAACTGTGGAAGCATGCCCCCAGACTGATGATCTACAAAACCAATACATTAGACAAGAGAAACCTACACCAGATAGCCATGTTAGATCATAGAAAGCTAAAGGATTCAAGTTGACAGAGTAAAGAGACCTTGATAAAAAAGGTTGTCTTAGTACTATGCATTGTTCCCAAATAATATATAGAAGCATTCAAAGATGAAGAGAGAAGGAGCATATACTCAAGATGAAGAAGGTACATATCTTCAATCCGGTATATGTAAGAGATAAGAGAGATGAACAAAGCACGTGGTGAAAGCAAAACCCGCTTAGGAGTAGAACTCGCACCACAAAAGAGGTGATAAGAGCAAACCCCACTCGAGGAGGAGAACCTGTATCACCAAAAAGCACCTTACAAGCCCGCAGACCTACAAGGAAGGCATCCTTCAAGAACTCTCACATGAAGGAAACCCCAATAAGTAGACTCCGCAGAGTCAAAAGGTAGTGACATGTCTACCCGCAGATAGAACATGTCTAAAGTGTCGATATGTCTACCCACAGATAGAACACATCAAAAAGTGGTGACGTTCCTACCTGCAGATAGATCATGTCTAAAGTGTTGATACATCTACCCATCGATAGAATGCATCTAAAAGCGGTGACATGCCTACCAGCAGAAAGAACATGTCTAAAGTGGTTAGTCACATAGACTGAAAGACTTTCAAAGGGATCCCTCGGGAACCCTTCAAAAGGAGAGGGGTCCACTCATGGGATGCACTATTTGAAAGGTAAGATCTAGTCAGGCTACCCCCAAGCTAGATGCAAAGAATCCATTTGAAAGAAAGGCTTTCAAAGAGGTCCCTTGGGAACCCTTCAAGAGAAAAGAGGGGTCCACTCAAGGGACACTTCAATTGAAAGAGAGAACGAAGAGAGGGGCCTTTAAGAAGGACACACATCTCTGAGATGAGTTATCATTTCCCCCAACATATAGGGGAGGAGAACCATGCAAACCACTTCGCACAGGATAGAGGTGAACCTTGATATCATTTGTCAAGAAAATAAGAGGTAGGTACATCAATCAAATGATAGTTTGATGGCACCTAAATCACTAAGTTGTTGTATTTTATCCTTCAAGACTTTACATTCGCTAGCGGAATGACCAAACACTCGATGGTATGGACATAAAGAAAGTTTGTCATGTCCATGAGATTTCTTGTGTGTAGGAGAAGGAAGAGTGATTAAGTGGGCTTTTAGAAGCCACAACAAAATATGCTCTTGCTTAGATAAAGGATGAGGAACGGGAAGCAACCCTTTCTCTCATGGAGAATGATTTGACTTCTCACAAGAAGAAGAAGGTATGAAGATAGAAGACAAGGGAGTATAAGTCAATCCACAAGAACAAAGTTGAGTGGAATTCATGTCACCATTCAACCATGGTTCCCTTTTAGATTGTTCATCCAAACAACCAATCCCTAGATTATACTTACAATTCACAAATTCTATAGGGGCCTAAATGCTTTGCTCGTTATGCCCACAACCTTTATGCTCATAGCCACACTTAGAAACAAGCTTAAAGCCAGGGTCGTAATGTGTTTGTAGGTCTTGAAAAGAAGGCAGATCCTCATAAAGAGCATTATCCTAACAATGAGGGTCACACTCTTCTATGGGATCGCTATCATTCTTATTAACAAGGCTTCCAACACTATCTTCTTTAGCTAAAGCATAATCCTCTTCCTCAGAAGGAGAGTCAACACTAAGGATATTACAATTATTGCTCACACCACCCCGTGATACAAAAGAATAGTAATCTTTAATAGCGGGTGTGGATGATGTTGTCAAAAGGTCTAAGTGGATTGGGTTGACTTTATATTCTCCAATGAAGGATTCTATAAAGCTTAAAGGACCCTGATCACCACCAAGACATGCATTCTTTTGAGAAGATGTAGAAGGAGCACACTTAGGATTCCTTGTTTCTAAAGGATCTTCTCTAGGGACATTTATCTTGAGAGTACCCTTTGTAGAGGGTTCTATAGGGGTAAACATTGACACACTGGAAGATACTGAAGGAATAAGAGTAGGCACAACTGAAGCTTGACCAGTAGCTTCCATCTCACATAGGTGCATAGCCTCAGGGTCAGCTTTGACTGTGACTACTTTATTGTTACAAATAAACTTAATAGATTTATGCAAGGTAGATGGGACTGCACCCATAGCGTGAATCCACGGTCTACCAAGAAGAAGGTTACATGGAAACTTTTCTTCCATGACATATACAAGGGTAGGAATAGTAATGGGTCCCAATCTCAAAGGAAAGACTATCATGCCTAGGGGTCGTCGACCGACATTGTCGAACCCACGGAGGACAAGAGAAGAAGTATTAAGAGAGGATGGGTCAATATTAATCTTAGGCAGTAGATCAATACTACACACATTGAGCACCGAACCAACATCAATGAGAGTATGTATAATGCATATCTTATTAATATTAACTATAATCATTAGAGGATCCGCTTTCTTCTGTACTTCCAGAGGTGGGAGCTCTTGTGGATAGAACATAATATTCGGCGAATCCGCACAAATATACGCCATCAATGCATTAGCATCTATCAACCTAGTGGAAGAAGGCAAGAGGATCTTTTGCAAAGCTTCCTGAAGCATACCCTGATAAACCAGAGCAGACAGAAGCAACTCCCATAGTGAGATCTTATCCAGAGTAATGCAAGGTTACCCGACAAAATCATTACCACTAGGTACTTTAGTCATAGGTTTAGGAGCTTGAGGAGGTCTTGGTTGTTTATTCATACTCTTTTCATAAGTATAGGCTACCGCTCTATAAGAGGGAGCCTTAGGAAGATCAGGAGATTTTTTATTTAATGGAACACCATCGATAGCACAAATAGTTTTAGGAGCGGGACTGGCTGGAGTCACATGAATGATCGATCTCTTAGGCCCTTGAGGGGTAGCAAAGACATCTATCACATTTACAGACTCATTACAACTAGAGGAATAATTACTTGAACACATATTTTCAACATCAATCCAAATAGGATCAAATGTGGAATAGTTACATGAAGGGACATTCTCAACATCGATCCAAGGAGAATTAGATGTGGAAGGAGGTTCATCATTCGCACATGCAACGTATTTAAAAGAGAGTGCATTGGAACGAAGACATGACTCATAATTCACAACTATATCATCCCTAGAAGAGAGTGCGTCAGAATGACGAGGAGTCTCGTCATTCACAAATGCATCATCTCTAGGAGAGAGTGTATTGGAATGAATAGAAGGTAGAGTAACATTAAGAAAGGTATTAATGATTTCATCTTCTTGCAACAAGACACCCTCTAAAACAAGAGGAATCTCATGAGAAGGATCAAAGATACCAAGTGACATGGGTAGAGCCAAGTCACCATCACATGCATCGAATGGAATATCATTAATATTTTGGATAATATTAGATACGAAACTAACAAAGGAACCTATTAAATCCATTTATAGCTTTTCAAAGAACAATGTTCTTCACGTCAGGTTCACCAAAAATGTGATATAGGGGGATTTGCTACTCATGAGTTCTCTTCGTTCAAAGATCCTCACGGGGTGAACTGCCCTATATTACCTCAATGGAATAGCGGCAAGAGTTCTAGAATATGAAAGAGCAGGTCACCAAGGTTCTTTGGACAAACTGACAGGCTCTCGGCCAGAGCATGTTAGCGCAGAAAGTGGATGACAACGCAATGCGTTGTCATCTCAGTGGTGCATTGGAGTCTCGTACGGACCAGGGACTGAGTTTAACACAAAAAAATACCTAAATGACTACTAGCAAATGGATTACTAAGAACTGACAGAATGTAAGAAAATGAGAAAATGCAATAAAGTGGTAGGAATGAAGTAGAATGAAGTAAGACTAATAAAGATTGAAAGGAAGAGAGAGAAGAAATACTTACAAGCACGTGATTGATGGAACCTCCACCAACCGAATGTCTTCACAACCTACAAACATGATATCTGGAGAGAATGTTGGGGCTGTATAGGGGTTTGCCTCAGTCAAACCCTCATATTGGTGTTCCCACCTCCACGGATAGCCAAGAAGATAGAGAGTGTGATGAATGAAGCATGTGGTGAAAGAAAAACCCACTCAGGAGTAGAACCTACACCACAAATAAGCGTGTGATAAAAGAAAACCCCACTCAAGGAGGAGAATCTGTATCACGAAAGAGGTGATAAAAGCAAACCCCGCACAAGGAGGAGAACCCGTATCACCAAGTAAGTATGCCAATAGTAGGGGATATGGAATCCCAAGTTGCTCATAAGAATGAAATGGAGATAAAGTTGCAAAGAGTGTTGTAATGGAAGCTTGAGAGAGCTTGGAGCTACTACAACAAGTTGCAAGAAAGTGATGGAGTGAAGCTAAAAGCTAAAAGGAAACTAGAAAAGTGCTAGAAAAACTTGGAAGGACTTCCCAACCTGCAAATAGATGGAAATACCAAATTAAAAAGTAAGAGAAGAAGCTTCTCAGGTGGTTACAGAGAATCCTGAGCAGTTTTCACCAACAAACTTAGCTACCAAGTGGAACACATGCTCGAAAATGATCATCTGAGTGTTTACACGTCACAGGATGCTAGCGCGGGGCACAAACATCCGTGCGATCGGCTTATGTCCAAACACGTCACTTTACAAAATGACACAAATGGGAAAGGCACAAAGTCCAATGCAAAGTCGATGTGCAAGGGTGGCTGCTGAAAAGGGGTGTTGGAGCATCTTGAGAGGCAAAAAGGATAATTCAAGGGCCAAAATGAGCCTACTCAAGACACTAAGGGAGTGGACACTAAAGGAGAAGCAAGAATGTAAGGGAAACTGCAAGGGTGAAATTTTTCTCTTATACAATGGTTGAAGTACAAGTAATACTATTGAAAACAACAAGAACATCTTCAGTCATATGAGGCAACCATCATTCACCAAAAGGGGCAATCACTCCATTAAAGAGGACACTGCAGTTCCAAGTAGACAATCAAATGGATTTAAAAGATGCAAAGAAAGATATAGAATAAGGAAATAGTGCCAAGTGTAGAGGACAAGAGTCATTTGTCTTTGGAAGTAACAGTTCCTTGTCTATGAATGTGTTGAAGGGGCATCCATTCAAAGGATAGTTTGTGAGGAGACAAAAAATGGTGACAGTCATCTCAAATTCAGAAAATGCACTTCTTTTAGATGGCAATGGTCTTGGATACAAGACGAAAGTATAGTCATCATAGATGGGGCAGTCAAAGGCAATTTGTAAGTGTTACTTGACAGTGCTAAATAAGCATTGATGGGGCAATGAAGATGAAATAAGAGTAGAGGCCAATCGTACTAAACAATGATGAAGGATTAATGGAAGACTTTTACTCACTAGTTCTCTATCACCTTGAATGAGAAAAGGGAAAGAATTCCACAGGCCTATCATAAATAAGCAAATAAGCAAGTCAATAAAAAAAAATATTTTTAGTCAGAGTTTTCCTTACAGTAGCATGGTTTCAAAAAAAAAAATGATTCAATATCAATGATATTTTGACTCTTTATTACAGAGAGGTAGTGTATAAGAAATGCTCACATTGGCTGCATTTATGGATTCCGTATCAAATGATAGTGAAATTAAAATGATAATGTTTATATGCATTGAACAGTTATAACTCAAGGAGATAAGTATAATGAATCATGTTATAGGACCTCCGAAAATAAGTTGACAACATTATTAGAATTGTTCAAGGAGCAAGCATAAATGAAATGATAATGTCCTCCAAAATAACTATGCTTCCAGTGAATATTAAAATAGAGATAACATTATTCATAGGGATATCATTTCATTTGAACACCTGGGACAACAAGTTAGGGTTCTCAATTTTTTTATAAAACCCTCAATCATAATCTAGAGCCTATGAAAGGAACTTCAAAGATCTATAGAAGTAAATTTCTCTCATAAAACCTAGTCTCAAGGTGAGCAACAACTTTAAAGGGAAGTAACGACATTTTTATAAAATCATGCCCAACATTCATGAACAAGAACAAATATAGACTATGAACATGAAGAATTCAATAAAGTGGAAGAAAAGTGAGCTATAGGTTTATCTTCATTTTATCTATGAATTTGAAAGAAAAATTCCATAGTGTGCAATAGAACTCATCGAATGTAAACAATTTCACTTTTACCAGTAGAACAATATGTGGATGTGACATAGAAAAATTAAAAACGGTGACCAAGAGGCCACATAGATGAGCTTGAGTTTCTAGAAAGATGCATGGGTTATTATTATTGTTTAATAGGGGGGCTCGAGAGAGCTTTTGATATAGAGCTAGGGTTTCAAAGGGTTAAGCCCCATGTAACACCCCACCAAAGAACCCAAGAGGACAACACAACTAACTACAATAGTGACACATTATTTTTTTTAAGTGAAATAATATGAATTGCAAAAAATATCTAAACATAACATATAAGTTAAGCTATGTCCTCTAAGGTTCTATGACTGCATTACTAACATTCTATTAACAAGATCTAAACTTACATCAGATAGATAGCCATCAAAGATCATATAAAAAAGAACCCAAAATTACATATACAAATTCCCTTACATGGGAGTACATCATTACATTGTTACAAGATTACATCAATGCTTCCCTTAATACAATGGGAAGAATAATGTATCAAGACTACATTACATGATACAAAAGATATACAGATACAATACATAACATGTGCAACTAGCTCTCAAACTGGTACAAGATCTAGAATCCTCTACATAAGGTACATCCTCCATGCACGTGAACAATAGCAAGGGAAACCCAATGGAGGAAAGAGCACAATCCACCTGACCATGTGGAACCCTAAGGTCTACCCTCCATGCTAGGAGATAACAATAAGGTCCCACTACACAACACAGTCAAGAAGAAAGTAACACAACACCAAAGGGCTAACAAGACTCCAACATACAGTATACAACATAACATGACATTATAGTGACATTGCTTCTAGAAGGACACAAACAACAAGGGGATCACATGACTAGGGAATGCTAGGTTACATTAGGGAGGAGTGTCATCACATAGCTTGATATGGGTTATCCTGACAGACCTTCATAGGCCCTAGCCCCCATCCTAGGTTATCCTAGTAGCCTCTAATAATCCCCGACCCCCATACAAACTCATGTAGAATCAACATACCTTTCATGAGGACAAGGTAGTTGATGTTTCCATTCTAGGCCTTCCCATCTCATCTCAAGCCTAAATGAGCACTTGAGCCATGAGTGAGGAAAAAATTATCTTGATTAATGTGAAATCTACCCAACCTCCTAATACATTATTTAGGTTATCACAAGATTAAGAAACTCCCAATGGGTTATCCTGGTCAACCACTTTGGGTTCTAACTCCCATTGGGAGCCACTCCCCCTACTAGCATCTAGAAGACCCAAAACATCAAACAAGGTAAAGCCATCTTACACAATTACAAAACCACATGAACATACACATAGAGTGAGGCATGAACCATCTCATACACAAAACCAACCATAATAGCGAGTAAGCAATGCAAGGCTAAAGACCCTCTTGTACACAAACCAAGCATAAAATCAACCACTTTCAAAATGACATAATCATGAAACCAATACTCAAGCTATTTTCCCCAAGCCTTTGGAAGTCTCTCAATAACCATTTGGCACAAAAAGCTCCCTCCATAAAACAATAACCAAAATCAACTCAATAACATAAACAAGCACATTACCAGCCACTTCAAACTGAAACAATCATAATTCTCAACATACCAAGATACTCCCTCCTAACCGCTAAAAGCTAAACTTAATCCAATTTGCATAAAAGACACCCATCTTAAAACAATTACCAAAAATCACCAATCCCACAAGTTAAACACATTATTCAAGCAAGTAATCACTCAAACATTACAACCATGGAATGTATTGCCTCCATATTTCATATTACTCTTTAACATTAACCACTTGGTTCGATTTAATATATCATTTACTACCAAGATACAAAACCCTTCCAAAATAAACTACCAAAATGTAACTTAATATTCAACCAATCATTTCTATATTTTACATCTTTCTATCATTCAACTTAATTAACCTTTTTCTTTCTATTATCTCACAATATTGAACATTCATATGCAACATTAGCTACACATCTTGTCATATTATTGAATTTCTAAAAGATGAGTTACTTCTACTAAGGTACTCATAATATAATAAATTATATCTACCACCTATTTATCTAAGAATGAATTAATCAACTTAGAATGACATCTTATCACTATAAAAACAATATCATTCACCAATCATCCCCACTTCTTACTAAGAAGAAAAACTAATAGAAGAAGTCTACAATGATTCTAAAATGATACCAAGGTTTAATTGTAAGAAAGAGAACACAAAAACATTTAAGCAAACAAAATTACAGGAATAATAACAGATAGACTATTCACAAAAGTAATTTCATTATTTATTATACAAAACAAACCAAGATAGTTATAAGGAAGAAACTAATAAACGGTAACAATAACATTGTTTTAAGGGGACACCTAGTGAGTCTCCTAAGAAGGAGATTTTCCATCGAATAAAGATAAAGTTCTAAATTTGGCCATTACAAATTGCACCCTAGATTTTGGTTGAATAGATTTCAAGCTCATTAAATATCCGAAGAAGAACATCAAGAATAATTGATGTCTAAGAAGGGGGTTTATGACTAGAAAGTTTCCTATCTATTCCCAAGACTTTTAGGCTTAAAAAGATAAACATGCAGATCTACGTTCTAAGGATTTTTAACATATTAGAATGGATGATATTTGAAGTGTACTAAATTAGGCAAAAATGTTGGCAAATCGGCATAGTCTACGTGAATATGATTTGGTATGAATCGTATTATGCACCCATGACTAGGTAAACATGACAGGATATGGTCACGAGACTATGTTTAGGTTAGATGAGAAAAATAAAGTCATTGACCGATATAACGAATATACTACTCTAGAATGAAATGTTCTATAATCCTTAAACTACTTGCATATATGTGCATATATATATAATCGGGTGTCACACATAAGGAATATCCATCAAATGATAAACACAATGAATGACCACCACATATCAAATATAATGAAAGTCCATTAAATATCAATTATAATGAATAACCATCAAATATCCAACATATAATGTTTTCATCGAAATAGGTATCTAATGTAAAAATAAACAAAAGACGGTATCAATTTCAATCAAGATTTTATCAAACAATAATGTATATATATATTTATATTCGAATTTCCAAACATTACATATTTTAAGTTGGAACCCAACATAAAGCATTGACTACTAGATGCATAACATAAACAACAACAATGTTCTTGTGTAGTTTATTGGTGATGCTAAATGAAACGATTTGAGAAATAGGCTTGCACTAACAATAATTTCAAGCAAAGCATTTGGCAGGTGTATAGCCAAGTTCGTAACCTTCTCTAGTAGCCTCATTGCTCATGCCACAATGGAAGCTTTGGAACAGGGTATGTGCATTCCTCTAGGATAATTGATAGAGGAATTTTGTGAGATATTGTAGTTGCAACTGTGCTGGTAGACATGGATGCAAAATGTGAAAGCATGGGCAAGGCATGCGAATTGTTGGACAGAATGCCACAAAGAGATGTCATCTCATGAAGTGCAGTAATTGCAGGATAAGAACAAAATGGATTTGAAGAGAAGGCTGGGAGGGTACGCGCAACTTAGATTTGTTGCAAAGGATTTAGTAACCTTCAAGCAAATACAACCGGCTGGAGGAGTGTGAAAATTCTATTGCAGTTACTGATTATTAATCTCCTATCTAATACATAGATTATTTGACACTGAAAAATTAATTCTCAGCAAATATCAAAAAATAACACAACTGCAACTTCACCAATAAAAACTCACAGGAATAGATAAGAAAACATTCACAATAATGAACACAATATTTTTGGACAAATTGTCCGTGGAAAAACCCCAAAGGGAAAACCACTACTACAGATGAGGAATTATATTAAACTTCAACAAAATTAAGGAATACAAAAACTGCTTGCCTCTTATTGGCAGAGCTCCGGCAATATCCTTCTCCGGAAATTCTTCCCTCAATTTCTCCTGCTGAAATTCCACAGCTGCTATCCCCAACGCTATCACTGCGCCCTTGCTAACACTGCAAGACTATTTTCTCTCACTGCAAATTTACTTGCTATCACTGCAAGTCTTTCTCAACTCTATACTTGTGTGTTCTCCAAATGCCCATTGATCCCCTTTTATACTTTTCTCATTGGAAAACCAATGGCCATGATTTAATCTCAATCAATGGCTAAGATTAAATAGACTCTAACAACCCTAACTAACTGGATTCTAGAAGTCTCTAGGGAATCAATTTATTTAATTACATAATTATCTAGACAACTCAGCCCTTTCTGGAAGTTCTAGAAAATAATTAAATAATTAAATAAGCACTTCTTGGGAATGGAGACACCTGTCCAAGCTACATAAAAATCAACACTCCCTCTTAGCGAGGAAGGTGTTCTGCATGACACCCAACTATCTCTGAAGAAGATGAATTTTGCCTTCCCCAATGCCTTAGTCAAAATGTCTGCTACCTCTGATCTGTAGGTATATATTGTAGCTAAACAATCCCGCGTTGTACACAATCTCTGATGAAATGATATCTGATCTATATTTGCTTAGACCTCATCATGAAACACCGGATTCTCAGTCAACTTGATGCAACTCTGATTGTTGCAGTGTATCACCGTAGTCTCAACCCTCTGACCAAACAAGGCCACTAGCAACTTCGAAGCCATATCGCCTCACACGTCGCCATGCTAGCTGCTATGTATTATGCCTCTGCAGAACTCAAAGCCACAGACTTCTGCTCCTGCTGTACCAAGAGACAACTCCTGATCCCAAGCTAAAGCAAACACCCTGAAGTGCTTTTCCTGTCTGTTGTACTGCCTGCCCAATCTACGTCAGTATAGCCTATCAACTTGATACCATCACCTCGAGCATATTTGATTCCATACTCGATTGTACCACGCAAATACCGCAACACATGTTTTGCTGCCGTCCAATGCACTCTCTTCGGCTCGACCATGAACTGACTAAGAGAGTTTACTACAAAGGATATATCTGGCCTGGTGTTGACCAAATACATGAGAGACCCAATCAACTGCCTGTATAAGGTGGGGTCTACATCCTTCTCCCTGGATGTCTCTACCTTCTTCCAATTCGTGATCATAGGAGTAGACATGGCTCTACAATCTTCCATCTCGAACCTCCTCAAGATTTCGATGCAGTATTTCCCTTGTCCAAGGAAAATCTCTCCATCTGTCTACCATACCTCCATGCCTAGAAAGTAGTGCATAAGCCCCAAATCCTTCATCTCGAACTCTGCTGCAAGGTCTCTCTTGCACTCCTCTATGAGCCCTAGTGAACCTGTTAAAAACAAGTCATCCACATAAAGAACAAGAATGAGAACCTCACCCCCAACCACCAAGTAGTAGAGGTTAGCATCCGCTTCACTCTTCACAAATCCCATTCCCTACAAGTATCTATCAATGCGCTCATACCACACCCTAGGAGCCTGCTTGAGTCCGTACAAAGCTTTCTTCAATCTGCACACGTGGGTTGTATTGTTGTGTGCTACAAAGCCCTTTGGTTGTTCTATGTATACCTCCTCTTTCAATTCACCATTAAGAAACGCCGTCTTGACATCCATCTGATGGATCTGCCATCCCATCTGTGCTGCAAGAGAGATCACGACTCGTATAGAAGTATACCTGGCCACTGGAGCAAATGTCTCCTCATAGTCAATTCCCTCCTTCTGAGAGAACCCCTTGGCCACAAACCTTGCCTTGTATTTCTCAATGCTACCATCTGTACCGTGCTTGATCTTATAGATCCAGCGTGATCCAACCACTGCCCTATCTGTTGGTCTAGGCACAACCTCCCACACATCGTTCTGCACTATTGAGGTATACTCCTCAACCATTGCATCTTGCCACACTTGTTGCTGTGCAGCCTCCTGATAGCTAGAAGGTTCACTATCTACCAACTGACTAACTAATGCCATATAGTCATCATACCTGGCTGGTTGTCTCCGCTGTCTACTACTCATCCTAGGAGCTCCCACAAACTCCTGAGTATCCCTTTGTGACTGTTGGTTCTTGCTACCAACTGTAGAGGATGAAGTATCAACCTCCATATCACCCTGATGCATCTCTTGGATTTGCTGCATCTGTTGCTCCATACTCTGCAAACTCTCAACACCTGGCGTGTTTGTACTAGTAACTGTACTCGAGCTTCGCTGTCCTTGATCTGGTTGAATGATCCTTGGAGCTTCCACTAACTACTCACTCTGATCATCTGCTGGCAAATCTCTAGACCTCCTGAATGCCTTGTCCTCCATGAACTTGACATCACGCCTAACTATAGTCCTCCTGGTCCCTGGAATAAATATCCGATATGCCTTTGAGGTTTCACTGTACCCCACAAAGTACCCTCTCTCTGCAGTCTGATCTAACTTGGAACGTGTCGCACCTGGAATGTGACAATATGCCAAACTCCCAAATATCCTGAAGTGGCTGACATCTGGCTTCTTCCCTGAGAACACCTCCTCTGGTGTCATCTTGCCCAATACCTTATGTGGAACCCTATTTTGTATGTACACTGCTGTACTGCATGCCTCTGCCCATAAGTAACGTGGCATATCCTGGTCATACAGCATAGCCCTTGCCGCCTCTGATATAGACCGATTCTTCCTCTCAGCAACCCCATTCTGTTGTGGGTTGTAAGGAACAATCCACTCTCTCTTGATTCCTTCCCTGGTACAGAACTCCTGGAACTCTTTCCCTTTGTACTCGCCTCCATTGTCTGACCGAAGAACCTTTATCTTCCTCCCTGTCGAATTCTCCACAAGAGCTTTGAACTCTTGGAAGCGACTGAAAACCTCATCCTTGGTCTTCAAGAAGTATATCCAGGTCTTCCTGGAGAAATCATCAATAAAAGTAACAAAGTACTCATATCCTCTGAGAGACTTCGTCGACATTGGTCCACATATGTCTGAATGTACTAGATCAAGAACACCCTTGGATCTAGTGTCACTCCTTGGAAAAGTTGCTTTCGCAAACTTCCCCAACACACATCCCTTACATACATCATCATGCTCTGTGCTCACCTCTGGAACACCTGTCACAGCCTCACGAAGCATTTTAAGTGCTCCATGATGTATATGGCCCATCCTCCTATGCCATAGCTCTCCTTGATCTCTAAAATTACTGCTGCTCATCAGTGCCTTATGAGTATCAAACTGCAACCTGTAAAGCCGGCCGCTCCTAACTCCAATAGCTATGGGTGATTTCCAATCCTTGTGCTTGATTAACACACTTGCCCCTCTAAAGAGTACATTGTAACCTTTATCCTGAAGGACAGATATGGAAATCAAATTCATACCCAAGCCTGGCACATGCAACACATCATGAATGGGAATCCGCTTACCATTCTCCCTCTGAAATAGAACAGTCCCTTTCCCAACTGGATTGAGTTTGGACATGTTCCCCATAGAAATCTGCATTATGATGTCCTCCTCCTTATAGCTGGAGAAGTACTCTCTAACTCCTGTCATATGAAATGACACCCCACTATCTATATCCAAACACCCTGTGAGGTTGAGCTAGCCATACAAGCTATGAGAGCGAACTCATCCTCCATTCTACTAGAGAGCTCATCTGCACTTGCTGAAGCTACCGTCTGCTTCTTGCCTTTCTTCCTTTGCGGGCAATCACTAACATAGTGGCCAAACTCGTGACAGCCATAACACTTCACTTTGGATAAATCCTTCTTCTTCTTCTCACCTTGTGAATTTGATCCTTTGCTTGACCCCTTCTTTGCTTTCCCTTTTCCTGCAAGGGCAACGTTCTCCTATTCTGCCTCACTTTGCTAACTCTTGCTACTGGTCCTACTGACAAGACTTAGTCTAAGCTCCTCCTAAGTGAAGTCACTCCAAAGTCGATCCCAACTCGGTAAGGTGTCTCGTCCATTAATAACTTGAACAAAGACATCCCACTACTTAGTAAACCCATTTAGGGCTATCCGCACTAGCTCGTCATCACCTAGATTATCTCCAACAGCAGCCAACTCATCCTTGACAAGTCTGAGTCTGGTGAGGTAACTTGTCACGTCCTCTTCCTTGTTCATCCGAGTATTCCTCAACTTTTCTCTGAGAATCAGCTTCCGGTTAGTGGTAGCATTCTGGTACAGATTCAGAATGGCATCCCACATCTTCTTCGCTGTATCTAACTCTGTGACATGTGGAACAATATGATCCTTGACACTATCAAGAATCATCCTCCTCGCCTTGGCATCTTCCTTCTTATATGCTAAGAGCTGTGCTGGATCTGTAGGTACAGGTACAACACTAGTCACATATTCCTTGATCCCATTCTCTTCCAGCAACAAAGAAATTATGGCTTTCCAGACACCAAAATTTGAGGCTCCATCTAATCTGTCCTGATCTCTTAAACCTGATGAGGCCATCTCAAAAGATAAAAGAAAACAAATAATAATAATAATTCTGAAGAGGCGGGATCTTTCCTTCCTGTGTTGAGTGTAATCTGCCCTCAAATCAGCTCTGATACCATGTGAAAATTCTATTGCAGTTACTGACTATTAATCTCCTATCTAATACATAGATTATTTGACTTTGAAAAATTAATTCTCAGCAAATATCGAAAAATAACACAACTGCAACTTCACCAATAAAACTCACAAGAATAGAGAAGAAAACATTCACAATAATGAACACAATATTTTTGGACAAATTGTCCGTGGAAAAACCCCGAAGGGAAAACCACTACTGCAGATGAGGAATTATATTAAACTTCAGCAAAATTAAGGAATACAAAAACTGCTTGCCTCTTACTGGCAGAGCTCCGGCAATATCCTTCTCCTGGAAATTCTTCCCTCAATTTCTCCTGCTGAAATTCCACAGCTGCTATCCCCAACGCTATCACTGCGCCCTTGCTAACACTGCAAGACTATTTGCTCTCACTGCAAATTTACTTGCTATCACTGCAAGTCTTTCTCAACTCTATACTTGTGTGTTCTCCAAATGCCCATTGATCCCCTTTTATACTTTTCTCATTGGAAAACCAATGGCCATGATTTAATCTCAATCAATGGCTAAGATTAAATAGACTCTAACAACCCTAACTAACTGGATTCTAGAAGTCTCTAGGGGAATCAATTTATTTAATTACATAATTATCTAGACAACTCAGCCCTTTCTGGAGGTTTCTAGAAAATAATTAAATAATTAAATAAGCACTTCTTGGGAATGGAGACACCTGTCCAAGCTACATAAAAATCAACAAGGAGGACGTATGTCATCAGGACATGCACAAAATGAATCTTGCAAGGAAGCTCTCAAAATCGCAGAATTAATGAAACACTCTAGAACACGTCCTAACAGTTTAGATAAAGCCACGCCTAGTTCGAAAACTTCATTTAATAAAAGATCATGGTTAATAGAGATAGAGTCTAAAATCAAGCACGGGGAAGGTAACATCAGATTTGATTTTCAGACCAGCTTAAAACATATGAGAATGAATTTATTGAAGGGATACTCTTAAGTTTTCACAGATCAAGCATAAAGAAGAATTTAAAACTTCATGAAAATCTAAGAATCCCTATCGACCTCAACAAACTATCTAAATAAACATAGTGTTTACTAATACAAACTTAGATTGATATGCCAAGCTAACAGGGTCAACACAGTTAAGCGTGGATTTTCCACAATGACTCTCAATCAATTTATTACTTCATTACTATATTTTAAATAGAAATCTAAGTTGAAGGATGAAGAAATGCAAGTGCAGGACCCAACGGATTTCATGAAAATGATTGATTAACAGATTCAAAATATTTAACATGAAGAGTTCATATGATTTCTTCTTTCTAACCAAGATCCATAAGGACAAGAAAGATATATATAAAGCCTAAAATAAGAATTCCTTTAAAATGTACCTGGAACCGATAAAGCAATCATAGAAAAAAAACCAAGTAGGAAAGCGAACTTGACCATGATGAGCATAAACTTAAGCGCATCGCCAGGGCTTAAATTTGATGGTCGACCTTTCCTATCAACATATTTTTTAATGACGGTTATCTATTCAAAAGTGCCCTTAAAACATTATGATATACCTTAGTGTAAGTAAAATTATCTATTCAAAAGTGCTCTTAAAACATTATGATATGTCTTAGTGTAAGTAAAATTATATATATATCAAATATATATATCATTATAATTCTATATAAATTTTGACAGTCTATCCAAAATCTCTTCTTTCATCTGATACAATCTTCTTAAAATTTTGATTGTATTTTATGAGAAAAATCTCTAAATACGGTCATGTGGCCATCAAATTTAAGCCCTATGCACCGCCATGAAGAGACATGATTGCCTAGTTTCTAATCTTCCCTGCTGATTTTGTTTGAAAACCATCCCATGATCTACAATACGGTATCTTAACTTTTGATAGAGAGAATCAAATATTGCTGAGGAAGATGTGATTTCCACCATCCAACGTTATTTACAAAAGGAAGCTGTTTTATTTTCAAAATCCAAAAATCTAATTAAATCTCTAAAATCACCAATAGACATCAAGTTTCCTTTTTTCAACAGTTTGTTTGAAACTGTGCATGTGCTTCACAAAAATCCTTTCTATCTTTTTAATTATTTGTTGTTTTTCCATTATCTCCTTCCATTCTAATATTTTTCCACATTTTAGCTTATTATAATCCAAATCATTAATAATAAATATATTCATATTTAGTTATAAAAATACTTTATATCTTAATAATTTAATTTAATAAATTATTTAACCAAAATCAACATATATTTCTATTTATCAACATGATTTATTTAATAATTTATTTAATACATTAATTATTCAAAACAACATTTACCAAACATCAAGAAAGGGTGAATCATGGAGGGGCACTACACCCTATGTTCATAAAATGTTAGATGAACCTAGAACGGGTATTGAAACCCTCAACACATGAAGATACAAAGAAGTTATAGAGCTCTGACTTATACAAAAGTAAAATCCTCTTTTGTTTAGGGTTTTAAAAGTAAAATGGAAAAAACAAGGGGCCAAGCCATGGCCTGCTCAAAGTATGGCCTTTATCACTTGCAAAGTGAAAACCTAGATTGACCACAAAATCATAGAGGAGTCCATTTTACTTGCATGGAATATGGAATTTGGAAAGCCAAGAAGGCCGCATAACTAGAGAATGTAGAAAATATAAGCCATGGCCTACAAAATGGAATGGAACCCAAAATGCATGAGTTGATGCCATGATCTATGGCTTCTGATCAAAATGTAAAAGAATGAAATCCAAATCTATGAGAGCAGAGAACGAGTACTGAAACCCTTGTTCACAAAGAAACCCTTAGTGCCTGCAAGGAAGTGAAACTCAGATAGGAACAAGTAATTTCTCTATGTTTTTTTTATAGAGATCGAGCAGGCGTAAAAAATGAATGCACCGTAAAACCCTTTCAGTACATATCAAAGATGTGGAGCTGTGGCATTGAAGTGGAAGAAAAACAACACAAAAATATTTTAGATGCATAAATAAAGGTATTGCCATCATTTCTCCTCAAAGAAAAGCAAGGCACATAAAGTATTTTTCTTCGTGCTAAATATGGACACATAGAAAGGAAGTTTATTCTGAGAAGCAGAGAAATACTTGAGGAAATGCATAGAAAGATCAAATGCATTCATCATTTTTCATCCTTACAAGCTCGTGCTTCTCAAATAATGGAAAAGAGTGCAAGGTTTGAGTGACCAGGGGCTTACCCAAGCCTTTTCTGTCATTTCCTGTAAAAAATGCATACACACTCTAGTTGAGAACTGCCATGGATGAACTCCATCGAAACCCTAGGTCGGCGGGCATGAAGGCTTCCAGAAAACTTGATGGAAAAATGAAATTCTTTGCAAAGTTTTGGGTCGGTTTTGTTGATTAGGGTTTCTTACCCTAAGTTATGCCCACACTTAGGCATTTTTTTCCTATGTTTTAAAAAATGTTTGCAAAAATAATACCCTTGTGCTATGTTCATCCCTTGTGAACTTATATGTTCACTTGAATATGCCAAGTATGGGGGACTTAGACACTTCTGCATTTATTTTTCTCACATGGTCGAATTAAGACCTTTATAATTTTGCATTTGTTTTAACATGCAAAGCATTTGATTTGAATGATATTGTTATAAATCATTAAATCAAATTGCTATTTTAAATGCAAAATGGAATATTATGTCTTGTAAGTGTTATGAGTTTAGTTGAGTCCTTATTCTTTTGCAGACACACCAAAGGTATGACTCAGAACAGTTTGAAGACATGTTCAACTAATAATGACTTGTGTCATGCATATGGGAAAGTTGGAGGAGGTTGACCAACATGTGGAAAGTGTGGGTTGTTTTTTACTAAGTTTTTAGAGAGAATGAGAGCATTTGGAGGCAGTTTCTCATGTTTTTAGTGTGGGTTGGGTCATGACTTGACTTTTTCTTCACTTTGGAGACCTTTTGGAGGGGTTTTTGGTGCTTTGTTTTTGGATTTTCTATTGCATCCGACCAGGAAGCTTCTAGAAGTATTTGTGTGGGGTAGGTTTCAAAAAAGCTTAAGTAACTTCAAACATAGTTTTTGGAGTTAGTTCTTTCTTTCCGGTAGTATGGTAACTCTTTCTTAGAGTTTTCTTTCAGCAGGAGCAGTATTGTAACTCTTTGACAGACTTGTATACTAGTGAGTACCTTGGATATCAATGATATTGAGTATTTTTCCTTCTCATTTTATGCTTTATTGTGTGCATTTGGTTGATTGATCAAATTACTTGTGAAGTTTATCTCTTTCCTTGTAATTTTGTCTCATGTTAAGCACATTTTTGCAGAAAAGCATGTTGTTGCAAGTTATAAGTTGTGTTTATAATGCAAACACTTTTAGTTGTGAAACCTCTTTCCTTCTAAGAGTTTAGTATTAAAGCCTCCTTATAAAGTATTTATGCAAGAAACATACAGAAGTGAGTTGTGTAAGCCAAATTTAGTCATTGTGAAAATTGTGTATGTAAATTGAGTTTGCAGATCCTAGTTAGTTTTTGGTGCATCACCTTAGGATTTAGTTTTGAACATTGTCATGTTTTCTTCTTACTCTTTCCTCAAAAAAGAATTAGTTTAACAATAGTTTAGGTCACACAATTTAGGAGCTAGCCTTATTTGGAGGTCCACTCCAAGTTTAAGTGACTCATAGCCTAGGAGTATTCCCATGTTACTCCAAATTGCTAAGTTATGTAACTTAGCAAGGGTGTAGATTTGAGAGCTAACAATCCCTTTGTAGCTCTCGACCTCTAGCTCAAAGAGTCATAGAAACTGCTTTGCATGTGAGCACAAGTGTTGGTGAAAGGCTCTAGTGGCTGAGTAGGCCACTTTGCAGAGAAAGGAAGAGGAGATGACTACCCCTACTTTAGGGCCTCCTAATGCATCCTCCTCTCTCCTCCCCTTTTCTTTTTTTCAATCGAGTCTAGTCTCGCTTCTGGCTCCTACTGTGAGTGTGAGTGTGTGTGACCCCGAAAAGGTGTAGGTGTTTATCGCTCCTTCAGTCGAGACACCCTTCTTGATGTCCCTTCTGGACATCCCGCCATTCCCAAAACCCATGGATTGCCAAATACCTCGGTGGTGTCCATCGTGGTTTTCTCCTCTTCCTCCTCCATGCCTCTTGTCTCATCTGTGGGGAGTTCACATCCCCCAACAAAGCAGAAGGTAGAGGTTGGCCCTTCCAACAATGAAGGGCATAAGAGGAGTCCACCTTCTCCAAAAGGTGTCCCTGCGCTAGCTTGTTCTATTTTGGTGACACAACAAGTTACGGCTTCTCTTGAGTTTGTCACCACTCCCGAGTCACTCGGTGAGCCATGCAATGAATCTTGGGCACCGTCCTCTCCATTTGTTGAGGTACGACATGACACTCCTATAAAGTGCATGTTCAACTCTTTGGATGAAGTTCTGGCCTTGTTAATGATCTTTGCAAAATTGCTGACCATAGCTCCACAAGAGCCAAGCAAGAAAGACCTTGTGGGGGCTTCTTCCTTAGCCCTTGTTGTGGGAGGGACAAAAGCACCTCCCCTTGATATTCCACCACTGCAAGCTTTTCCACCTTCCACTTATAATGATCTAGATTGGGAAGTGGATGATCTCTTGGTCGATGAGTGTTAGGGGGAGGCCTCTTCTTTATCTTTAGAATAGATGTGTGTGTGTTTTGATGTGTTCCCCCATGCTTGTGCTATATGTTCCTAGATGAATCTTATCACCCTTTTTGGTGCTTGGATACGAGAGTGATTTTTTGTCGTAAACCTTCTTCTATCTATATCATCATTATTCCTATGTTATGTGATTTGATTTTGGGAAAATTGGGGATGATGCAAAATGTTGGGGGCATTTAGGCTTCCCTTCCATGTTGATCCAATTTTTTTATTTTTTATTTTCTTCTCATGCATTCTTCACATGGTTTGATATAGTAGGGGGTTGATGACAATTCATTTATATACTAGTATTATACTTATATATATTTATGAGCAGCTTTGACCCCGAAATATTAGATCACCCCTTTGCCTCTTTTTTTTATATTGCTTTCTCTCTTTTTCTCTTTTCTTGTCTCTCTCTTCTTTGCTTGAGTTGTTCCTCATATGTGTGACAACATCATTTCTACAATACTTCGATTTTCAAAAAATGCATTTGTTTCCAACGAATCTTTTCTTGAGAATCCTTGCAAACCTTTTTTTGAAAATTGCATTCTCAACTTGGACCCCTAACGGAATGTGTTTCCTTCATCATGGGTTTGCAAAGAAAGAACTTGAGAATTTTCTCTGAGGTGGGAGCATAATTTTCTTGTGGGAGACGCCTCAACCTTCTCCTCGCAAGGGGGTATCTTCTTCCTTTCAAATTCCTTGATAAAGTGAACAACTTTTGAAAGGATTCCTTGATGATGAATTGATTTGAGAAAAAATGTCTCTCTTACACTTTCAAATAGTGTGTCCCTTGAGTGGACCCCTCTTCTTTTGAAGGGTTCCTGAGGGGCCCCTTTGAAAGCCTTCCAATTTTTGATTGTCTGTGTGACTATCCACTTGTTTTCCTATGTGGCTACTTGTTATTTTCTGACGTGTTCTATTTGTGGATTAACATGTCACTTTGCAGGTGTGCCTATGAAGCCTCTTTCTAGTCTGACTCTGTGGAGTCCCCTTACACTGGGCTTCCTTCATGAGAGAGAACTTGGGGGTTTCCTTCTTGTATGTCTGTGGGCCTGTAAGGCGCTTACTTCATTGCACTTCCTTCATGAGAGAGAACTTGGGGGTTGCCTTCTTGCAGGTTCGCGAGCATGTGAGATGCTTTCATCCTATGGGATTTACTTCATAGTTATGCGGAGCTATGGATTATTTTTGTTTTGAAACTACCCAAGGAAAGTACCTGTGGAGTCCTTTGCCTGCCCTATGCTTTTGAGTTCACTAGATCACGGTCTACTTCCTCGATGGTTTAGGTATATATTTTTAACCTTACTAACTCTTCAATCTAATTTACCAAACACTCATCAATATTCATGCTTGCTAAAGTGGGGGGGAAATGTATAGGAGCGAATTTTCACCCCTTGGGAAAATTCCCCTTTCACATACCTTCACCTTAGAAAATCAAATCCGAAGGAAAAATTCCACATCACCCACTTTCCTTCCATCCACTTGGAATTTTCCCCATGCCTCAGTGAGAGAATATTCATTGGAAATGAACATGCAACGTTTGGATGTCTGTGTGGCACGCTATCGTCCCTGACGGATTCCTATGTCTAAAGTTGGCAAAGGTGTTACACACCCGATTGGGGCTGAATTGTAGCATCCCTCTTCAACCAACTGACCTGAAAATGCCTTATTCCTTCCCATCCCACCTTCAAAAACACTCATTCTCACTGCATTTCAATCTCTAGACATTCAATCACTCTCTCTTAGCATTCTCTACTTCATTTTCTTCACTCCCAAGCAGCATTCTAGCACTTCCATTGTGAGCATTGCAGTAGCTTTGAAGCTCCATCAACTCCACATTGCAAGTGTGAGGCAAGCCATAGAAGTGTGGGATTGGAGTCTTGTGAGACCTCCCTTCATCACCGCTACGGCTGTGGTGACTTTTCCAAGTCCATACCTTGCATTCTCCACCATTGGCTAGTGAGCTTTTAGGTGGAGGTGGTAATGCTTCACTCCTCTCCTTTGTGATTTGACAGAGTAGCATAGTATTGTTTTGTAGTGTTCAATTACCATAGTATTGTTTGGTATCTTTCTTTCTACTTTCTTTATCACATTTTCTACTTCGTTTCTTTTCGGTTGTCCGTGGAGGTGGAAACACCAAAATGGGGGTCTGACTGAGGTAGGTCCCTATACAACCCCAATAATTTTGGGTATGTGCAGGATCATGGTATGCCAAAAAGTGGCAATATTTGTATGGTATGTGGCTGACGACTTTTTTTTCACCCAAAATTAATGAAACGAAAAGGGTTTTTAGAGGAGATTCTCAGCTTTCCAAAAATATAAATTATGATTTAATTCAAATTTAATAAATAATTATTATTCATTTTCTATTAGAATTACGACTAAAGTCCTGATCGATAGGCTGATTGAAAAACATCTATAACTTTCAAATGGTATCATATTTTTTGAATCCAAAATATGCGTCACATTCTATACTTTACATACTATAGGATTAAAAAAAGAAAAATTAAATTTCATGAATTTTTGACCAAGTTAAGGTGGTCAGACAGACAAGTTTTTATATTTTCTAAAAGTTGTAATAAAAAATTCATAATTAATTATTTACTTGGAAAAAAATTACAAAAAATATGCATCACATCTGGACATGAGTCCTCTACTTATATATAAAATTTTGAAAAAAATCTTATCATTTTATTATGGTTAGGTGGTCACAGACACCTACTTCTTATTTTTTCCCTAAAATTTAAGTACTCTGCATTGAAATTTCAAATTTTCACTAAATAGATTTTATTTATTTTTAAATAAACCTAGTATTTTAGAAACTACATTCAATTTTATACAAATTCTATTCTTACATATTTTTGAAATAATATAGATAACTTATTCAAATATTTACGTCAAGTTGCCTAACACTGATTTTTCTGAATTTTTTGCCACTTAAGGGCTTGTTTGGCATACCATGATCCTGCACATGCCCTTTCCCCTCTTTCTTGTGTGTATTTGAACATATGCATGGAGCTAGTTGGAAAACTAGAACCTTTGTGAGATTATCTTCATCACCCTAGGTCTTATTTACTTGTTCTATCATCTTCATCTTTACTTTTTGTACTATCTTATTCTATTTTTTCCATCTAGATCAACTAGCTAGGTTGTTAGTAGGTCTTTTGGTATTTTCTGTTGTACTTATTGTTTTCTAGCCATACGAATGTCGGGGTGCCAATTAGACGCTAGTGTGCCGCATTGTCGTCCAAGAACTGCACTTTCATCCTTGGACAAAGAGTTGTCTGAGGTGTAGTACCGACTCCAAAACCAACTTTCCTAGCCCAAACTTGATATTCGGGTTTGTAAAGTGATAGAAGTACTATACAGTGCTCTTCATTCTCACTCCTCACCCCAGGACATCCATTAGAGTGAGGTAAGTTAGGGTAGCCCTCCGCTCTCGGCTCTTCGTGACTTGAAGCCTTGACATGGTTGGTCCCCCTCTCTTACACAAAAGAACGAAATATTCCCTCTAATGAGCATCTCCATGAATCCTTCTAGCATCAATGGTGACAAAAACCACCCAACCATGTTGAACATATGTGCAAATAAATCATACACATGTCAATCAGCTCAATACATAGAATTCCAAATAAGCATACATGAGGGTTCTACCAATACTAATTAATGCATAAACATGGGATGCCACTTCAATAAATGGAACATAAAGGAAGCATACATGAGGGTTTTACCAACACTAATTAGTTCATAAACATATATCTTATTATGATTGGATACAAATGATATAATGAAACAAGGAAGAGATCACTAGGATTAGGATAATGAAGTGCCAATGCTTGGTATTATGACCATGTGGATATTGAGGATTGAGATATCATCTATAATAAGAGATCCCCAATGAAATTAAAAAATCACTACTAGATTATGATGATGTTCTACATAGTTAACCCATTGACCCATGCAATGGGATGTTTGGTACCAAAGGAAGATTGAACCTTGATTATATTTATACATGTTTGAATCCAATTCAATTTTATTTTTAAAAATTTAATTCCCTCTTTGTCCTCATCTATTAATTTAATTTCATTTGAATGGGCGGTCAATATCCACTCCACTCCTAACCTAGTTCTTATTCTTAGTAGCCAAAATACCCAAAATGATCAAAAGAATAAGGCATGAAAAACAAAATAAAAAACCATGAAACTCATACTCAAAAGATAAATTTACCATTTTTTAGAAAATGACAAGAAACATGTAAAAATCCAAAAAATACCATTGATGAATGATTGAAAGTTTCTTTAAGTTTTAAAATTTAAAATTTTCAAAAAAAGAATACCCTTTTGAGAATATGAGGACACGATCACACTTTTCACATCACATGTACAATTTTAAGAAAAAATCACTAATTTTGGCACTTTTATATTTTTTAAATATTTTTTAAAATTTACACAAGCAATAAATCTATAAATTATTTTTAAATCAAAACCTATGAAATGAAATCCATATGCCATCCACCTAACATGAAGCATGAAAATTTATAAAATGTATTTAAATTTGTGCATAAAAATCAAAGAAGAGAATGCATTTTTACCAAGCAACCCATAACTAGTTGAGATGACCCTTTCTTGAGAATAAGCTAAACAATATGTTGAGTGGGAAAAGTGATCCTAGATTTAATTAGGTTAACTAGGATTATCTCCTTTTCACTTGACTCAACATTAAACATAATTTGACAAGGATTTTGATGATTGACTTGTTGTCACAAGGGAGAGCCAGGCTCCTATGATTTATGTTTTTTTTAGTCGTGTTGTGGTAAATTTGATGTGTGATTTGAAAAGTCTATTTGACATACAACCCTAGATCTAAAAATATAATTTAGCAAATAGATGAAAACAAAAAGTTGTGCAAAACAACTTTAGATCAAAGACTAAGACACAGAGAGGAACCTGTGATGAAAATTTGGTGCTGAAATGACTAGTCTAGGGCATGGTGCAACCTAGAGTTGTGAATTATGGATTGAGGTCTGCACTCTGTCTTTTGATTATGTCACCTGTTGAAACCTCAAGATCTGACCTACATACATAAAAATGGGGGAAAAGGTTGGGTTTTATAGGGACTTTCTTAATTAAAACCATGTTCTAGTATTTCTACATCTACATACATCATTGATGATGATCAAGAGGGCATGCCCTAAGTTAGGCAGAGGCCAAAAAAAAAAAATGATTGACTGAAATGATAAAGGATAAATGATAATGTTACCTTGATGTGAAACCCTTGATGAGGTGATGTCACACAAGTTACCACAAAATTTGATTGATGGATGCCTTGAATGCTTGATAGACCTACAAAATGTTAACTCATAATACATAATGGATTGTTGCAACTAGCATGTAGAGGATAACTTAATACATCTTCATGATTTGACATGATTGATCATAATAACTCCTTTCACATAAATTGCTTCATTCTTCTTGATGTCTTGCAAACTTGAACTTGATTGATGAAAGTGTTGTAATAATGTTGCTAATTCTGCCCTTGACTTCCCTTGAGTGATTTTAGGATCTTCAATTTTCTCAATAGATTTTATAGGATTTCAAATAGTGAAAAAACTATATATTTATATGTAATTATTCTAATTTCCCAAAAATCAAATATCATTTGTTGAAAATTGAAACTAGAAATTCAAATAATAAATTAGTGGCACCAACATATTTAAATTTGGAGCCAAAAGTGTTGGTCTAGGGCACAATGCAACCTAGACTAGATTCCTTCTTTTTTAGGATCAAAAGTGTCAGGGAAAAAATATTAAATGCATAATTTGATTTTCCATGTTTGATTTTTCAAAGATATTCATAAAACAAGCAATTTTAATACATAATTAGGTTCAAACACAAAGGGGGGAGCAAAACCTAGTGTGAAATTATCAATGGTGACAATTTTTGACGCTACACAATCATTTTTCCAATTATATATGATTCAATCAAAGATTTCCAATCAATGAGAAATACTATATTTTTTCAAACAAGTAATTCACATAATGGAGGAGACGAGAGAGAGAGAGAGATCAAAATGCATAAGAAATTTCAAACCTTTTCTTTTCTCTTTTGGTTTACAAAAATCCCTATACCCCTGGGTGGCTTTTCATCCCATTTTACATTCAAAATTAGTTATTATCTATTTTAGATATTTTGGATTGAAATACATATTATCATTTCAAATATTTTCTTATTAGCTATTTTATTTTCAAACAAATAATGGTTAATACCTTAAAAAAAAAATGTTTACTTATGCATAAAAGTATTTTCATTTCAAATATCTAATCCATATCATTTTAATACATCTATTTAATATTCTTGAATTTCCTTTCAACACTCAACAAGAAAATTTAGTAGCCATTTTTACTAAAGAATTTTAAATTTTCATTAAAACCCTTTTGACACATAAGTAAACTAGATATTTCATAAAATTAAACAAATGTTTTGAAATAAATTAAATACAAGCACAGTAAGAGATAAATAAATGTATGTAAATAAACCACATACTTTATAGGTTTATTCACAACACAAGAATCTATTTAATTGATATCGATTCAAATCAAGGTTTGATATGGTTAAACAAGTACTCATATAACAAATTGAATCAACTAAGACAAGAAATGTACAATAAAACTTAGTTACCCAAGTCAACCATATTTTATTAATCACCTTTATGAACCAATGGATACACACTCACTCAAAGTATAATGCATATATATAAAATACAACGATAGCTGAATCTAAATAATCTAACTAATGAGAAATAAAATCAAGCAAGATATACATAAAATCCTATTATTACACCATAATCAAATAAAATCAATATATAAGCTAATCATGATATCAAAATACAACAATACTTAAATCATATTTCATCATTAAACATATAACATGATATAATCTATAAGATCACATTAAATCAGCACATATAACAAAAAATAATATACAACTAGCATGATCCAAATATCAAAGATGCAAAAATTATTAACCATCATAATAATGACGTTGAACCAAATAATATAGTCACCAACAAATATACCCAGTGAAAATAGTAAAGTTGAAATATAACTATAGATTTAAATTTCAAATCATAACATATGCATCCAAAATACATAATAAAAAATTAATATGGTAACATAAAACATCATCAATAATAAGGATAATATCAACATGAAAGAGAAAGAAAATAAAATATACTAGTGGAGCTTATACAATCATTTTGATCCCAAGTGATTAAAGGATAAAATTGTCTTAAGAAAGATAGGTTTATAGATTATGTGAAGGAAAATAAGAGAATAGTAAACTAACACAAAATTGAGACATGCAAGTGATATACTTTAGCATTTAATAAGTATGCTAATATTTCTCACAATTAAAAATGAATAGGGTATAAAAAAATGTTATAAATAGTGTAACAAAAAATGACAATTCATGTGAATAGAAAGGGGTAAAAATATCAAACTAATTTGGGTAACTATTTAGTTACCTATCCTCTTGCCAATATGAAGAGATGAATATATATATATATATATAAAGAAAATTTGTAATGACTCATTCTAAACCCCCAATCTTCTAACTAGTAAATTAAGATTTCTAACAATGGGAATCTCATTCCATGGATAAAGATGTCCACATGTACAAATTTATTGATGTCACCAGTGTGTAAGTGAAGATATATACAAAGTCATATGCAATGACATACTTTATGAACAATGATTAGAGTCATGTGTGGTGGCACATAATGAACAATGTGCAGATTCATTTGTGGTGGCAAACAATGACATCAATGGTGTGTGTGAGACACTTTTTATAGAGGAAAGCTCAAAAGTTCCAAATATTGTCAAGGTGTTTGCAATGTTCTTGAAGTATTCCATGGTTGTTCTCATACCATTCACCTTTTCTTGAGAAGTGATGGGCCCTATAGCATCTTCATTAAACTATAAAAACTAAACATGGATCTATTGAAGGTTGTACCACTTTATTTGATATTCATATTGCTCTACCTTAGCCAATTCAAATAGGTGATGTAAATCTTGGCTAGTTCCCATTTGGTAATTTGAATGATATCATCTTGTATGGAAGTGAACAAATTCTTAGAATCCAAGTCTAAATGATGTTGAATTAACACTTGCTTGAGAAGAAGAGAAAAGTATGTCTTATGGAATTCCATATTAAATACTAGATGTAAGCCCAATTATTGTGTGCAATAATGTAGAAAAGTATTATCACCAATTGTATGAAGAATCTCATGTCCAAATTAGATCATGATCCATTTCATGTGGCATATTGTGCTTACTCCATCAATGGGTGTTGAATGGACGTATTCAATGCTACAAAAGAGATATTCTCTAAATTTGTGAAGTGACTTGAACAAAGAAATAAATTTCCAAGTGTCTAATGTTGTGATATTAATATTTCCTTTGAATTTCAAGATGTCTAGTTTTACTCTACCTTGAAAGGGTTTTGGTGTTGCATTGGAATAAGTTGTTTACCTAGCATTGTGGATCAATACAAGTTAACACATGCATCTATGGAATTATTCTAAGAGTTCTTTTTGTTGTGCTTCTAAGGCTTTGTTGATTATTATCTAAATTTATTAATCTACTTATAATGTTTTCTTTTCATTATCCATTTTACTTTTATTATGATATTCCTCTAGTAACTCAAAAGATGAAACAAGTAGAAAAATTCCCTTCTATTGTTATGCACATGGTTGTACTAGCATGTGAGAAATATTGCTCTAATACCAAAGATCTAGATCCTAGGTGGTATTAAATAAAAAGGCTATCTTGAGAAATATGGGTTTATAGATTATGCTAGTGAGAACAATAGATTAGTAAATCAACACACAATTGAGATATGCAAGAAGAATAATTTAGGAAATATGCATGATACTTCTAAATTCACAATCACAAATGAATATATCACAACAAACCATGTTACAAACAATACAACATAGAATGATAATTCTTATGAATAGGAAGGGGTGAACACATTAAATTTGTTTTCCTACAGCTATTTAACTATGCATGTCTTACCATCAATGTGAAAAGATAAATGAGTATGTGTATTACCTTAAAATTGCAGACAAGAAGAAGTTTTAATAACTCATACTCAATTGTCAACCTTCTAACTACCTATCAATTGAGATTCTTGAAGACTAGCATTTCATTCCATGGCTAAATATGCCAATTGAGATTCATAATAAATGGCATTCCATTTCATGGCCGAAGAAGTCCATATATACAAATCTCCTAATGCTACCAACTTTGTATACAAAGCTATGTGAAGTCATGGAAAATGGTGCACAAACAATGTGCAATGACACATAGTGACACCAAGTGTTTCTTGCAAGGCATGTGCACTACAAAGGAGAGTCTAAAAGTTCCAAAGATTGTTAAGGTGTGAAATGTTCCTAAACACGTACATGGTTGTGATCTAATCAAATAACATTAAACTTACATTTTCTTTGTAGGAAGGGGCTAATCACTCACTTTTATGTTTGCTTACACTAATTAATGTCACAGATTTCAACTTTAAAGTGTTAGCAATTTACGTTGACTTCTACATCCTTGTAAAGGACATGAAACCTCTTGAAAGATAAATATTGACAACTTACAAAGGCCTTCAAACATGTTCACATTAACATACTATTGATTTAAATTAAATGACAATTCCTTAACTCCCTTAACACAATATGATATCACTTGATGGCTACTCTATCCTTCTTGTTGGCGACCTTAGTTAGGAAGCTTTGATGAGAGGTACCAACATTAACACAATATGATATCACTTGATGGCTACTCTATCCTTCTTGTTGGTGACCTTAGTTAGGAAGCTTTGATGAGAGGTACCAACATATGTTATGAAATCCCTCTTTTGCCCAACTTCAAGATAATTTTTCATTGAACACTATTTTCTGCTTTTGACCTATGCACAGTGTCTTTTCATACAACCTATCGATAACAAAGCCAAAATTAGAAGATTGAATGGTTCTTATGTCTTAGTGTGAGGCTGCCTCGTTGCTTAGAGAGCAAGTTGCATTCCACTTCCTCCGTATTTGTATGGAAAATGAAGTTTGATAGTATGACATGATACAACTTGTGATAAGGTTTGACATTTAACCTAATATCAAAGGCTAGGCGTACATCTATCTTACTATCCAATCACATGTATATATGACAATAAAAAAGTAGATGGAAACTACTCCATTGAGGATTCCCATCCAAGCCCTCTAATCATCTTTTTTCCTTTCTTGAATTCAAGATTCACTTGCTGCCTCGTTGAATGCAATGCAGCATCCCTTCTATGGCTCTCTCTAGGATGTACCTTTATTATATGCAGCAAGCAATATAGGTTCCAACACTTCTAAACTTGTTTCTTTGCGTGGGTCCTTTTGCTCTAGTTCACTTGCATATTAATTGCTAGTTAATACATCATTGTATGGTGTGTTGGGTATTTAACCTTCGATGGTAGGTAACCTTAGATGTTAGAGGTGGGGAAGAATGGAAGGCAAAATATAAATTTTGTTTCTTTTATCAGTTGCTTGTGGATAACAGGCAAAATGTGAATTTTGTTTATTGATTTCACTTTTATCAGTTGCTTGTGGAAAACAAATGCATGCATTAAGGTTCATTTCGTACAGAACCAAATTCCAAAAAAACTGTGTGAAAAACTGTGAGGCATGAAATTTCTTAGACATTTGTGAGGTTGATTTTGGTGTAGGGAGACATGGCAGGGTAGCCGCATCACACGATGCGTCTTCTTGCTGCCCGCATTGACAGCGCATAGCCCACAGTTGTTTTGTTTAAACCTCACTTCCATCTGTCTGGCTTGCTGAACTAGAGCCTTAATAATATCGCCACTGCTCTGCTATAAAAACAGTAAAGAAATGAGCATGTATTATCAGCGAAGTGTAAGAAACCCGATGGAGAAAAATATGAGGGCCTTGTTGCTACTGTTTTTGTGCTGCTGGTCACATGCGGTGGTCGCTAATGGCCAACAGCAACAGCAGCGGGAGGGGAAAATGCAGCAGCAGCAAAGCTGCAGAACGCAGCATCTGAGCGCCCAACAGCCTTACGAAACGATTAGATCAGAGGGCGGCACTGTCGAGCTCTCTACCAGGCAAGATAATGATGAATTGGACTGTGCAGGTGTTGAATTTATCAGAGAGACAATTGAAAGAAACTCCCTCTCGCTTCAGAGATACTCTAACACTCCTCAAGTCAAATACGTCGTTGAGGGTAGGAACTAGGCCATGGATAGATATTTGTAGTTTTCTATTCATTCCATTATCATTTTTGTAGGACTTGAGTTGAATTGCTGATGTGGGTATGTATGATTGTTCAGGTGAGGGCTGGTTTGGTGCGGTTTTTCCTGGGTGTCCTGAGACTTTCAGGCGGTCTCCTTTTGAAGAAGAAGGAGAGTGCCGATGGAGGAGAGAAGGAAGAGGACGAGAGGGAGGAGAAGAAGAAGAGCAGAGAGGAAGGAGAGAAGAGTGTACGAGGTACGATCGTGAGCGTGCTCGGGAAGAAAGCTCTCAGAAGATAAGACGAGTGAGAAGAGGAGACGTGATAGCCATCTATGCAGGAATAGCATACTGGTGGTACAACAGTGGCGACGTTCCTCTCCGAACAGTCGCCATTGCAGACGCCTCCAACCATCAGAACCAGCTCGACAAACGTTATCGTGTAAGCATTCATTCATCTCCTTTTCTGTTTCTTTTCTATTCCTAGCCCATTTTGAATCAAACCCAAATTGGCATTCAATGGCAGTCCTTTTTCTTCTCTTTCTGTTTCTTTTCTATTCCTGGCCCATTTTGAATCAAACACAAATTCGCATTCAATGGCAGCCCTTCTTTTTGGCGGGATCACCTGCAACTCGAGAAAGGAGCGAGAGAAGGGGAGAGGAGCAGAAATATGGCGGTAATATTTTGTCAGGATTTGATACCAACATGTTGGCGGAGGCGTTGGGTGTGAGGAGACAATTAGTGGTCGAGGTTCAGGAGAACAACCAGGAAAGTGGTCTCATTGTCCGAGTTAATGAGCCGCTTCGACCACGACCAGGAAGAGGAGCACCGTTGTTCTTCAATACGTTTGCAGGGGACTCAGAGGAAGACGAGAGAGAAGGCAATCCAGGTGGGCTTCATCAATTCTATTGCAACATGCGCCTCCGCCACAATGCCGACCGCCCCGACGACGCCGACATCTTTGTCAGAGATGGAGGGAGACTGAATACAGTAAACCGCTTCAAACTCCACGCACTCACTCACTTAAACTTGGCCGCCGAGAGAGGCGTTCTCCGCCCGGTAAGGCAACGAAACGACACCGTTGCTCATTGTTTTTTTTCCGATTGTTGAAAAGGATTGTTTTAATTGCATTGGCAATGTTGTGCAGGAAGCAATGTTTGCGCCATCGTGGCTCGCTTGCCATGCAGTACTGTACGCCACGAGAGGCGACGCCCGAATTCAGGTTGTGGAAAACGGGGGAAGACGGGTCTTCGACGGAAGAGTTCAGGAAGGCCAGTTCCTTGTTATCCCTCAGTTTTACGCCGTGATGAAGAGGGCTGGCGACCAGGGCTTCGACTGGATTACCTTCACCACATGCCACAGGTGAGTTCAATTTCATTGTTTTACTTCTGAAGGAGAACATAAGTGGGTAATGTATTGAGGGTGTGATTGATGTGCATTGTGCAGTCCAATCCGGTCGAGCTTTACGGGAAGGAATTCGGTCCTGAAGGCGATGCCTCAGGAGGTTGTGATGAATGCTTACAACATCTCGAGGAGAGAAGCTAATGAATTGAGGTGGAACAGAGAACATGAGACGCTTATTCTGCCCCCGCGTGGAGGCCGCAGAGCAGAAGAGTAATGAAGGCAAGATATCATATGAGATCCTTTCACTTTATGTACAGGGAAATGGAAATGAGGCCATCTGATCCTCATTTTTCCTCTAAATAAATAGATATTAGTTTTCCTTATATATAAAATGTTTGGTGTTCGGTTGAGAACCAATCCCTCATCGTCTTTGGCAACGTTGCTCTATAAAAAGCATGCTACGCACTTTTCATATCTTTATCAGTAAAAGGATTTATTATTAGTTTTTCTTTTCTTTTCTTTAACCTAAATCTCATGCCTCAATTCTCCTGTCATTTGGAAATTTCATGATGGATTTGATTATTTAACTATTTTTTATTAATATTAATAAAAAGTAAGCTTTGAATAGAATAAATTATTTTAAAAGAAATATATTTATATATAACTAAAAAATTATAATTTAACCTAAATCTCATGCCTCAATTCCCCTGGCATTTGGAAATTTCATAATGGAAATTTCATAATGGATTTGATTATTTAACTATTTTTTATTAATATTAATAAAAAGTAAGCTTTAAATAAAATAAATTATTTTAAAAGAAATATATTTATATATAACTAAAAAATTATAATTTAACCTAAATCTCATGCCTTAATTCTCCTGTCATTTGGAAATTTCATGATGGATTTGATTATTTAACTATTTTTTATTAATATTAATAAAAAGTATTCTTTAAATAGAATAAATTATTTTAAAAGAAATATATTTATATATAACTTAATTAGAAAAAATATATATTTATATTACAATATTTTAAATGGATGTGTAATTATAATCTAACCTAAATCTCATGCCTCAATTCTCCTGTCATTTGGAAATTTCATTATGGATTTGATTATTTAACTATTTTTTATTAATATTAATAAAAAGTATTCTTTAAATAGAATAAATTATTTTAAAAGAAATATATTTATATATAACTTAATTAGAAAAAAAAAATATTTATATTAAAATATTTTAAATGGATGTGTAATTATAATCTAACCTAAATCTCATGCCTCAATTCTCCTGTCATTTGGAAATTTCATGATGGATTTGATTATTTAACTATTTTTTATTAATATTAATAAAAAGTATTCTTTAAATAGAATAAATTATTTTAAAAGAAATATATTTATATATAACTTAAAAATTATAAAACCTTTCATGATGGAAATCATGATGATTTATTTAACTATTTTTTATTAATATTAATAAAAAGTATTCTTTAAATAGAATAAATTATTTTAAAAGAAATATATTTATATATAACTTAAAAATTATAATCTAACCTAAATCTCATGCCTCAATTCTCCTGTCATTTGGAAATTTCATGATGGATTTGATTATTTAACTATTTTTTATTAATATTAATAAAAAGTATTCTTTAAATAGAATAAATTATTTTAAAAGAAATATATTTATATATAACTTAAAAATTATAATTTAGAACATTTTAAATGGAAGAATTAAGATATTTTTAAATAGAATAATTTATTTAGAAAAAATATATATTTATATTAAAATATTTTAAATGGATGTGTTTAATATATCTATGATGGAGCATCTATAACTATCATGTTAATTTAAATGGATGTGTTTAAAGATATCTATGATGGAGCATCTATAACTATAATGTTAAATTTGTATTTTTATAAAATAATATTTTTCTTAGAAAAATAATAAACTATTTATTTTTTAACATTAATAAAAAGTAATCTATTTAAATTATTTAAAAATAAATATATTTATATATAACTAAAAATATATAATTAAGAATATTATAATAATCTATTCATGGAAATAGATAATAACTATAGTATTAAATTTGTATTTTTATAAAATTATATTTCTCTTAGACAAACAATAAACTATATCTATTCATGGAAATACATGAATAATAATAATCTAATAGAAATGCATAATAATAACAATAAACTATATCTATTCATGGAAATACATGAATAATAATAATCTAATAGAAATGCATAATAATAATAATACATGTTTTATTTTTAAATATAGAAGACACTATATATTTCTTATTTATTTTGATTCTAAGACAACATATATATATTTCTATGAAATGATATATATATATTTCTATATATATAATATGGAGATATATAATGTAAACTAACATTTTTTTAAAAATATGTAATTTTAATTGTATAATAAAAGTTCAGAAGAGATCAAAAGCATATTCTCTTTCAAAATTGACACTAAGAGAATATATGAAATCAAAAGCATATCATCTTTCAAAATATTGAAAAATTTAATGAATTGACACGAAGAGCATGAATATGAAATTATAATTATTAGTATTACAATTGTTGAAAAATTTAACAAATTGACACTAAGAGCATATATGAAATTATAATTATTATGTATTACAATTGTTGATTAGACATAGATTGTACCTATGTTGTAATTAACTATATTTTAAAATGTGAAACAAAATAAAAAACATATCATAAAATGTGCAACAAAATAAAAATCATATCATTACATGATGCAAATTGCCATTGAAAGTCCCAATGACTTTGTATCAAGAATATATATGACATTTTTAAAATTAAAATCAACTTAGTTAATGCAAATATTGAAACCCCAAAGAGAATACATGAGACTTTTAACTCAAATCTTCATCTCAAAAGAGACATGGGACAAGAAACATATGTGAGTTACCATTACTTAAGAAATAGTAGAGTATATGTCACATTCAATGTTTCATGAAACTTTTAACTAAAATCAAGGGACAACAAATATGCCGTGTGATTGGAGTTACCATACAAGAAATTATTAGAGTTACCATACTTCTAATTATAATCAAAAGAAACATGTGTTGTTAGAGTTATTTATCATACTTCTAATTAAAATTTAAGGATAAAAATAATGTGTTAATTGAAGTTACCATTAGTAGAAAATAATAGAGTATTTATCACCTCAAATATTTTATGAGAGATGGCTCTAGGGACAAGAAACATGTCATGTTGTTGGAGTTACCATTAGTAGAAAAAAATAGAGTATTTATCACTTCAAATATTTTATGAGAAGTGTTCAAGTCAATAATAAAAAATACATGAATATGATGAGAAAGTCATATTGAATGATATTTTCAAAGGACATTGGAGTTACCATAGTATAGAAAATATGAAAGTATTTGTCATATTGAATATTTCACAAACATTTTTTAAGTGCGTAACATAAAATGATGAATATTGTGATCAAAATCACATTGAAGGATAAGATATTTGTATAGGCCATATACAATAGAAAGTGTTTCATTTATAAATATAGCTAGTTTTTTAACATAAAATCCTAAAAAAGTATGAAATAATAAATGGTAGTTTAGTATCTTCAAGATTTATCATAATGCATACATGTCAATTATAAAATTAGGTTAATTTTTGTTGGTCAAAGTTACTATTTTACAAGTCATTTTGTAATATACAAAGAGATATAAAATTTGATGATATTATAATTACATCAAATTGGATTTCATTCAATTATACTACATAGCTTTTAAATTGGAAGATTATTTTAGATATTAAAAATTATAATGATTTAAAAATGAGTATGTTCAAACTATTGAACAAAATACAACCAAATACAAGTGGGAGATCATTTTAAGACTACATTATCAAAAAATAATGATTATAACACAAATAAACATGTATTAGGTACAATATATCTTGATATACAAACTCTATAGAATAATGAATATGAAAGAGTTTAATAAAATAAAGTAGAGTTTTTTTCTTTAATTTAAATTTTAAAAAATATTGTTTATTAAGGTCTATAAAGTATTTAACTATAACTATAATTTATTTTAAATGATACAGTTTGTTTTAAAAGAATATAATTATATTGAAATATTTTAATAAATTATATAAATATTTTATTTTATTTTATTAATTTTATATATTAAATATATACAAAAATATAAATTTCTAATATATTTCTAACTTTTTAGTAAACTTGATTTATGTATTGAGGTGCCACAAAAAATAAAACATTTAAGCTTGAATTCTAGTCATTTTGAGTTCACCACATCCATAAAAAATAATTTTAGTTTAAACTAATCATAGAATTCTTCACTTTCTAGAGGGTACACAACACTATTTAGAGATCAATCTCTCTCAAAAAAAATTCAAATATAAAAAATTCAAAAGGTAGGATCATATGTTGATTAGGGATGTATTAAAGATCTATGGATCATCAAATGAAATATCTTACTTTGGGAAACATATTTCATCTTCACTTATATACAATCCAACTCCTATGGTGTAGGCCCAAAAGGATCTAATATGGGGCTATTATAAATCCTTGAAATATAATTAAACAAATACTTTATAGTCAACTCATTCTCTAGTCCTAAAGGATTTAGAGCCAACTCATCTTTCTCTAGACTACTCAAAAGAACCTTGAGATATAGCTCCCAAAAAAGATTCCTAGAATTATAAATTAAATTAGTAGTCATTTTTTAGGGAGGGAGGATCAATGGAGTAGGAATCTCGCTTCAAACTTGACCTCCCTTAGTGGAGGAATAAGATGGTGGTGGAATTTTGTAGCATACCACTAAGTAGGTTTTAGAAAATGGTTAGAACCCTCAAAACATAAATTAAAATTATTCTTCCAACCACACTTAGAATCTAGATAATCACAAGAATAACATCTTCTAAAATAAATTTTATTTCTCATGATCTATCACTTGCCACTATTCCTCACTCACTTTAAAAATATTTTTTTGGGAAGCTCCTTTAATAGATCAATTTACACACAAAAAAATGCACAACTAATACAAGTCATATTTATAGTATCCTTAGCTAAAAATATCATCTTACCAAAGGAATTAGCAATGGTGATTATTACCAAGGATACTTAATATTGTAGAGGAAAATGCGGAAGTCTAATCCACATAAGACTTGAAGAGAGAATAGATCCTAGGGTCAAAGGATGGAAAAAAATGTCTAATGCATAGTATACCACCCTTTAGGTCCCATGGACCAACCTAAATAATTAAATTTTGATCCTTAATAGAATCAAATTTCAAAACAAAAATTATTTGGCACATAGGTAAATAAAAATATCTTCTCCCAAGAGGTATCTAAATGGTCTAGAGATACATTAATGGAGATCTATTAATTTGATCTAATGATTTTGGAACTTCCAAATAAGTGCATGTCCAATCAAAAAAGATATGGATCTTCAACCCCTAAGTCCATAACTACCACCAAAATACAAGTAGGATAATTTAGGTATGAGGTCAATCCCTTACCAAGAAAACTTATACCAACTAGATTATGCCCTACATCTTTAAACCTTGGGAAAGATTTTGGATTGAGGCTATTATACTCTTGCACATATTTGAGTTAGCTTGAGAAGCTACCTAGCTAGGGTTTGTTAGGGCATATAGATAGGATCCGTCTCTAAGTTCCCTAGCACTATACAATTATCTTTCTCTATTATTCCTCCTTCTTGAGTTGCATATTTGTGACACATGGTGGAGGAGAAATTACATTCATCATTGGAATAAGAATCATTTGAAGAGGTTTCCATTGTATCAGCATTGCTAGGGCATGGGACTAAATAAAATAAACTTGTATTATCAATATTCACTTAAGAAGGCCACATGGGATGGGGAGGAATATTCATAAAAATAACTTGGGAGATCATGTAGGTATTGGTGTAGCATATCCAACCAAGATCTCCCTGCTATTAATATTTTTTGCATCAATTTATTTAATGCATTTCTCTACTTCTTTTGTTCCTTGAAACTATATGAATGTAAATCCTTTATATTACTCATTCTTTGAATCACTCAACATGCAAATATAAATGATTCTACCAAAAGTACATAATGATTATATTAATTCTTATTGAAATAGGAAATATTGCAAAAAATCATAGAAATTCCTTCTATTATTTTCCAAACAAATATCTCTACTAGAGTTAAGGAGGCATTATGGGAGTCATTTTATTTTAAGAGAAATATAATTCTATCAAAATATTATAATGATTTAAATATTACATAACATTTAATTTTATTAATCATATATGTTGGTGCAATTATTTAATTATACCTTTTATTAAGTTTTCTTAAGTAATTAGTTTTATTTACTTGGTTAAATTTAGCAATAAAGATCACTTCACATCAAGTTGAGCATATTTGATCTTCAAGTTGAGTTCACTTGACTTAACTAGTTTTCATGTTGGTTCCACTACCTCTTCACTTGTGGCTAACTCAACCACATTGGGAAACTTTCCTTGCCAAATTATACTCCCAAATTCTATAAATTGTATGCAATTTTTTTCATTTCATGACATAACAAATTAATTATATTTTAATCTTTCCACATTCTCAATATCAAATTTTAGCTAATAATTAAATTATAAACCATTTGTATATTTGAATCTAGCTTATGTAATATTTTGTAGTCACCTAAATCTAGGATGGTTTTTAGATTCTCATTGAATCCTACACGATATCATTTAGTGAGGTTGGTGTCTATAGCTAGTTCATGCCCTTTGAGGAATGAATATTTTGAATTGAATATTTGGTGGAGAGATCATATTTTGGTGAATTGCATGAGTCTAATAATATCCTATCATTACATCTAGAGAAACTAAGAAAATAATATTTGACTTTTATGTTGTTCAAATTGGACACTCAAAGGCCATTCTTTTTTAATTTTTGGTTGCATGTATTTTTCTTGTCTTTTAATATTAACATATTTTTAGGTTCCTTGGTACAAATAAAACCTCACCATTACATATAAAAGTCTTAAAAAATTCTAAATTGACTATAAATTAATTAAGTTTAGAGTTAGATAACTAGAGACAAAAAACTAGAGGACGGTCCAACACTATTCACAAATACAAATCTATACTGACATACCATCATACTATCATACTATTGTACCATATTTACCTTACATATTCATTCTAAGGTTTGTAAATATAACTATGTTGGTTCAACCCCTCTTTTAGAACCTTGCACAAAATTGACATCTTCTTATAAGTGTGAAAAGCTATTTTTGACCCCTATAATATGATATAATTTATTTATTTTAATTTAACCATATTGAAGCACAGAAAAATAGGGTCTATCGAAATGAATTAACAAGATGATAGACCACAATGTTTTTCTAGGAGTTTCATTCAATTTATGAGGGCCAAAATACACAAATAACAATCAGAAATGATTCCTAACTATTCT
Organism: Sequoia sempervirens; assembly: GCA_007258455.2. Lineage (NCBI taxonomy): Eukaryota > Viridiplantae > Streptophyta > Pinopsida > Cupressales > Cupressaceae > Sequoia > Sequoia sempervirens. The sequence goes on along the minus strand of VDFB02000363.1, from coordinate 111,396,604 downwards.
AGCAACAATAAGGGGAGTTTTCAGAGGCTAAAACAATGAGTACCTTGTTGAAAACTTGTTGTTTTTAGGCCACTGATGACTCATTCGCCTTTAGTGGTGAATGGGTCCCTATTAGGGTGTCTGAAAACTAACTTCTAGGTTCTATTCCTCTCAATCTACAACTCTAGGTTCCAAATGTTCACTACTTTAGGCCTCACTGAGGACTCATTCACCTTTAGTGGCGAATGGGTCCTGTTAGGGTTTTGAAAAACTGACTTTTGGGTTCTATTCTTCAATATTTGTACTTCTAGGTCTCAAGTTTTCAACTCCTGAAAGTCTAAAAAAATTTTTTGTAGAGATCTTTCCATGATCTTGCAATGTAAATAACAACTTTTGCAACTTTTCAACTTTGACAACTTTTCTCCAAATCTTGCTCTTCAACCTAAAACCTGCAATCACACATTCAAGAGGAGAAAAATGTTGCTTGTTAGGGGATAGGGGTTTTCCTTGGTCAAACTCTATTTAGGTAATTAAACCTTATGATGAAATAATGAAATAGAAGCATGAAACATGAAACAATGAAATGTTGATACATTGGAAGATGTCCTGGAATGTATAATGCCCTGCCATAGAACCCTGGCAGAGGATGACACACCTAAGCTACACTAATGGAACAATTATTTTTTGTTTAAAGTTAATTAAAAAATGAATACAAGTCATATCTAACATAACATATAAGCTAAGCTATGTCCTCTAAGGTTCAATGAATGCATTACGAACATTCTATTAACAAGATCTAAGCATACATCGATCATGAATTAACTAACTACAAGAGTTCATTTTAAATCCATCACATTAAATGAATAACACATACATTTCCATATCATAAGATCAGATAAGAAATCATCAAAGATCATATACATTCTCCATTACATGGGAGTACATCATTACATTGATACAAGCTTATATCAATGCTTCTCTTAATGCAATGGGAAGAATACATCAATATTATGTATTACATGATACCAATGGGATATAGGTAAGTACATAACATAAGAAACTGTCTCTCGAACCAGTACAAGATCTGGAATCTGCTACATAATATACATCCTCCACGCACATGAACAACAACAATGGAAACCCAATGGAGGAAAAAGCACAATCCACCCAACCATGTGGAACCCTAAGGTCCACCCCCCTGTGCTAGGAGATAACAATAAGGTCCCACCACTAAAATAGTCAAGAAGACAGAAGGCTAACACAAAAGTAATAAACATGGCTCCAACATAACAAAGTACAACATGACATCACATAACAAAGATACCGCTTCCAGAGGCACGTACACTACAAATGGGAACACAAGACTAGGGAATGCTAGACTGCAGTAGGGAAGAGTGTCATCACATGGTATCATCATGGGTTATCCTAGTAGTCTGGACCCTCTACTAACTCTAGAACTCAGCCCCCAAGTGATACCCATACAATACTACATCATCCTTTCATGGGGACAAGGATGTCTAGTCATTCCAACAAGGATCTCCTAGAAGCCACCTTGGCCCCGACACCTCTAACGACCTTCCCAACTCATCCTAAGCCTATACTAGCACTCTAGGCTATGAGTGGGGAAATTTTTTTTATCTTATTAATTTGTGTAGAACCCATCCCAAGATTAATTAATTAAATTTTATCACTTTTTTAATCCAACTCTCAATGGATTATCCTAGTAGCCACTTGTGGGCCCCTGGTGCAGGAGCACCATGTCAATTTTGGTCAATTGATGTAAATAGGAGTCTAATGTTGAGTTTGGTGTGTTAATCACATTTTTGATGTAATAAGGTCTAATTGATACCATTTTTGGTGTGCTCAAGTCATATAGGGTCATTTTGTTGAGTTTTGTCAATTTTGTTAAAATGTTGCAAAAGTTGCTTGTGCAACTTTGCAATTTTGTCATTTTTAGGAAGGTGAAAAGTCATTTGTTTGAATGGTGGTTAGATACCATTGGTTTCTATTGTAATGTGTTTAAATCCACCTTGAAAACTTTGAGGAAAGGTTTGGAAGTTGATTTTGGTGCATAACAATAAAATCAATCTCTGTTTTATGTTAATTTTCTGTGTTTTCTGCTATTTCTAAGAATAGTATAGCTTCATACTACTGATTTATGACATGAGACATATGTGAATGGTTAAGGAAATGTATCTACTATGATTTGGCTTTGGTTGTATTGAATTTCATTGAGATTTAAGATAGTTTGAGGTGCTTTTCTGAGAACCGCCTGTAAACCTTAAGGGTGAGGGTTTGTAGACTAAAATAATGTTTTGAAGCCCATTCCACTATTGAAATTTGGAAAAAATCGGTGGAATGGAGGGGTTTAGTGTGATCTTAAATATTTTGAATTTTTTTAGAGAAGGAGATGGAGTTTGGGGCAGATTTGACCTTTCCCTAGCCTAACATCATCATGTGTTAGGCTTAGGAAACTAGGTAGGAGTGTTAATTTGTGATGAGTTGTGGTGATGAAAATTGCATCAGGGGACCCTATATGATGTGTTAGGGCCTTTGGAGTGGAGATTTGGAAATTGTTTTTTGAATTTCATACACTTGCTTTGGAAAAGTGGCCTAATTTGGCCTTGGAGTAGTGTAGCAGACCTAATTTGGAGAATTTGTTCCAAAATAACCCTAGTCCCAATTTGGATGTGTTGAAAAGGGGCCTAATGTGTATATGAGATGGTCAATGGTTTGTGGGTTAATGGCCTTCTCTAAAATATATGCTTAAGAAACTAGGTTTGGAGACTTACAAGGAGAAATAAAGAATTGTGTGAACTAGCCACCAAGTTAGGGTTTAGAATTTGAAAGGTTGATCAATTGTGATTGTTTTCACATACTCCACCTTGCTCTGCATCAAGTGGTATCAGAGTATAGGTTTTGATTGAGAAGTGTAAAATTGGTTGAAAGTTTGAATAAGAAAGATGCCTCCAAAGAGCAATCCAACGACCAGAGAAGTCAGAGAATTAAAGGAGCTACATGCTAAGGAGTTGAGACTAGTTAAGGAGTCTCATGAAGTTTCCCTTGCTAGAATTTCAGCCCTGGAGAAAAACCAAAGAAGAGGTATGGTCGGTGGTGACCAAAGTGACAAAGAGGATGAGGGTGAGAGTGAAAACCCTCAAGGAGGAGTCCAAGATGATGAGAAAATAGACCCTAAAGAAGCAAGAATGGTTAGGTTGTTGAAGGTTTTCAAGGGGGATACTCCTAAGGTGAAAGTGGAAGTACCCATGTATGGTGGGAAGATGGGCAGTGAAGAAGTGTTGGGTTGGATAGATGCTCTTGACAATTTTTTTGAATTTGAGGAGGTAGAAGATGAGAAGAAGGTGAAATTTGTAGAAACCAAGTTGAAAGGCCTTGCCCTAACATGGTGGAACTATGTACAAGAGGAAAGAGTAAAAAAGGGAAATCTACTATGATAAGTTCATGGGATAGAATGGTAGCTAAGGTGAAAGGATAATTTTCACCTATAGATTATGCAATTTAGACCTTTAGGAAACTACAAAATTAAAAAAAAGGAGTTATATGTCATGGCATACACTAAGGAGTTCCATAAATTAAGTATTAGAGCAGGACATACTAAAGATGAAGTAGAAAAGGTAGCAAGATACCTAAATGGGCTAAGGCTCAATATTCAAGATGAAATTGGCTTCACTACACCTAGGATAGTTCAAAAGTGTTTTCAGTTGGCTATCAAGGCAAAGGAAAGGATAAAAAGGAGAAAAGAGCAGCAAGGAAGAGGCATAGGAAAGAATTTAAAAGGTAGAGGCAACTTTGGTGCAAGATGACAGTCACAAAAGCAGCAAGGAGAATCAAGCAGTCACCAAGAGCAAAGTGGCGAATCAAGAGGTAATTTCAGAGGAAGAAGACCTAGTGGCAGAGCTAGATTTGGTGGAAAAGGGAGAGAGTCAAATACCTTGTCAGGAAGATGTTATCAGTGCAACCAATTTGGTCATCCAACATGGAAGTGCCTAAAAAATCAAGCTTCAAGTTCACATGGAAGTGAGAGAAGAACCCAAATTGTGCATGAGGAATATAATGAAAGTGTCAATTCACCATCTCAACATGCTACTCTAGAGATAGGTGAGTCTTTGATGATGAGAAGGACACTCATTAAGGTGCCAACAATTAAAGATCCTCCACAATGGAAATCATTTTTTAGAACCACCTGCAAATCACATGGAAAGGTATGTAAGGTAGTTGTTGATTCAGATTCTACTGATAATCCGGTTTCCTTAGAAATGGTAGAGAAATTGAACATGAAGAGAGTCCCACACCCCACACCTTACAAAGTATCTTGGCTTAATAAGGGTCAACAAGTCTTGGTCAATGAGAAAACATTGGTAGAGTTTAACATTGGGGTTATAAAGATACGATCCTATGTGACATCATCCCCATGGATGTTTGTCACTTGTTGCTAGGAAGACCCTAGTAGTATGACAAAAAATCAATGCATTATGGCTAGAAAAACATCTATGTGATAGAAAAAGATGGAACTTCATTCACATTGACACCCCTACAAGATGAGGAATTTGATAAACAAGTTGAGTCTAGTGTTATGGAAGTTGGGGAGAAAGAATTCTTGAAAACATTGAAGGAAGAAGGTGGATAGGGGTATGCTTTAGTGATCAGACCTACATCTGTTTTAGCAGCAACCAAGGTTGATGGTATACCTAGTGAGGTTCAAACTTTGTTGAACAAATACAAGGATATTGCAGTTGACAAGTTACCTAGCTCTTTTCCTCCCATGAGAGATGTAAGCCATCACATAGACCTTATACCTGGTGCAAATTTACCAAATAAAGTTGCATACAAGATGACTCCTAATCCTAAATAGAATGAGGAAATAAGAAGGTGGGTCCAAGAATTATTAGATAAAGTCCTAATAAGGGAAATTTTGAGCCCATGTGTTGTCCCTACTGTTTTAGCACCTAAAAAGGATGAGGATTGGAGAATGTGTACAGATTCAAGGGAAATAAACAAAATCACCATTAGATATAGGTTTACAATACTAAGAATAGAGGATTTGATGGACTGCTTGGGAGGTGCATGTTATTTTTCAAAGATTGACTTAAAAAGTGGTTATCATCAAATTAGGATAAGAGAAGGAGGTGAGAGGAAAACTGCTTTTAAAACCAATGAGGGTCTATATGAATGGATGGTAATTCCATTTGGATTGTCAAATGCTCCAAACACATTTATGAGATTAATGAATAAAGTTTTGAAGCCTTTAATTGGAAAATTTGTTGTTGTTTATTTGGATGACATACTTGTGTTTAGTAAGACTAAAGAAGAGCACTTGCAGCATCTTGACATGGTTTTGCAGAAGTTGAATGAAGAGAAGTTGATGATAAACCTCAAAAAATGTGAATTCATGAAAGAGGAGCTAGTGTATCTTGGTTTTGTGATCTCCAAAGGTTCATTGAAGATGGATCCCACCAAAGTAGAGGAAATTCTCAGTTGGCCAACTCCAAAATCAGTAGGAGAGGTGAGAAGCTTTCATGGTCTTGCTAGTTTTTATAGGAAATTTATAAATAATTTTAGTCACATTTGCTCACCAATTATTGACACCATCAAAGGAGATAAAAAGGAGAATATTTTAGTGGACTATTGAGGAAAAAAGAAGCTTCCAATACATAAAAAATAGAGTGGCACAATAACCCATCCTTTCTTTACCTAATTTCAACAAAGTTTTCACTATAGACTGTGATGCAAGTGGGTTTTCTATTAGAGCAGTCTTAAGCCAAGAAGGCAAACTAGTGGCTTTCTTTAGTGAAAAGCTTAATGAAGAAAAAAGAAAGCATTCATCCTATGATTTGGAGCTATATCCAATAGTGCAGTCACTAAAGAAGTGGAGAGACTACCTTTTTCCCAAGGAGTTCATTGTTTTCACTGACAACCATGCTTTACAATTTCTAAACAGTCAAGACAAGCTAATTCATAGACATGTGAAATGGGTAGAGTACCTGCAAAGCTATACCTTCACAATCAAACACAAGAAAGGGCAATCTAACAAGGTAGCAAATGTTTTAAGCAAAAGCTCAATGTTGGTGCAAGAAATCCAACTTCAAAGTGTGGGAATAGATTCCTTGAAGTGTATGTATGAAGAAGATGAAGACTTCAAAGAGGTATATGTTGTTTGTGATTAGTTTAAAGGTGCTTTTCATGATGAATATTCTGATTTTCTATTGCAAGATGGCTTGTTGTTTAAAGGTGCTCAATTATGTATTCCAAAGTGCTCCATGAGTACTAATTTGATAAAAGAGAAACATTGTGGCAATTTAGGAGGACATTTTGGGGTGGATAAGACATTGGAATAGGTAAGGAGATTCTAATTTTGGCCAAAGATGCAAGTGGATGTCAGAAAAATTGTGGAAACTTGTGTAATATACCAAAGAGCCAAGGGTTCTACTTCCAATGCATGTCTTTATCAGCCCTTACCAATACCTAATAGACCATGGGAGAGTCTCAGTATGGATTTTGTGTTAGGTTTTCCAAAAACTCAGAGGGGTTATGACAATGTGTTTGTTGTTGTTGATAGATTTAGTAAAATGGCTCACTTTATTCCATGCAAGTGCACAAATGATGCTTCTCTTATTGTAGGGTTATTTTTCAAATAAATAGTTAGAATTCATGGTCTCCCATTGACAATTGTATCAGATAAGGATTCAAAGTTCATAGGTCACTTTTGGAGGACCCTTTGGAGGAAGCTTGGAACAAATTTGACCTTTAGTACTGCCTATCATCCACAAACGGATGGGTAGACTGAAGTTGTCAATAGATCACTTGGAAATATTTTGAGATGTCTCACAAAGGAGCATGGACAACAATGGGACTTGGTTCTTCCACAAGCTGAATATGCCTACAATGATTCAATGAATAGAAGCATTGGGAAAATACCATTTGAAGTTGTGTATGGTCTAAAACCTAGAGGTGTGTTTGAGCTCAAGGATTTGAAGGGAATGGAGAAGAGGAGTGTTGAGGGAGAAGAATTTGTAGAGGCTATGAGGGAGATACACCAGCAAGTTAGAGAAAATCTTCAAAAAAATATTGAAAAGTACAAGAAACATGTTGATTTGAAAAGAAGGGATGTTCAATTCAAGGTGGGAGACTTAGTCCTTGCACATTTGAAGGAGAGGTTACTAAAGGGAAATTACACAAATTTTTTGATGAAGAAAATTGGGCCATGTAGAGTGGTCCATAATTTTGGGGCCAATGCCTATGAGATAGAACTCCCTCCTAGAGTGGCTATCTCTCCTATTTTTAATATTGTTGACCTATACCCTTTCAAGGGATCTGCAGATGTAGGTACAAGTGTTGATGAAAATGTTGTTGATGAATATTGCTTCAAAGACCTGCCACCTTCTGAGCCATTGAAGCTTGAATGCATTGTGGACACAAGGGAAGCCAAGAGAACAAGACACAAGGTCTACCATGAATACCTAGTCAAGTGGAAAGGATTACCAATGGAAGATTCCACCTAGATGTCAAAAGAGGATATCAAGAAGCATGGCACAATAGTTCAGGACCTAATCTCAGGAGGAACCTGAGATTCTTTTCTCTCTGGGTGTATGGTGTAGGAGCACCATGCCAATTTTGGTCAATTGATGTAAATAGGATTCTAATGTTGAGTTTTGTGTGTTAATCACATTTTTGATGTAATAAGGTCTAATTGAGACCATTTTTGGTGTACTCAAGTCATATAGGGTCATTTTGTTGAGTTTTGTCAATTTTGTTAAAATGTTGCAAAAGTTGCTTGTGCAACTTTACAATTTTGTCATTTTTAGGAAGGTGAGTAGTCATTTATTTGAATAATGGCTAGATACCATTGGTTTCTATTGGAATGTGTTTAAATACACCTTGAAAACTTTGAGGCAAGGTCTGGAATTTGATTTTTGTGTATAACAATAAAAACAAGCTCTGTTTTCTGTTAATTTTTTTATGTTTTCTACTATTTCTAAGAATAGTACAGCTCTGTACTACTGATTTATGACATGAGACATATGTGAATGGTTAATCCAATGTATCTATTATTATTTGGCTCTGGCTGTATTGAATTCCATTGAGATTTAAGATAGTTTGATGTGTTTTTTTTCTTCTGATAACTGCCTATAAACCCTAAGGGTGAGGGTTTGTAGACTAAAATAATGTTTTGAAGCCCATTCAACCGTTGAAATTTGTCCAAACTCGGTGGAATGGAGGTATTTAGTGTGCTCTTAGATATTTTGATTTTTTTTAGAGAAGGAGATGGAGTTTGGGGTGGATTTTAGCTTTCCCTAGCCTAACATCATCATGTGTTAGGCTTAGGAAACTAGGTAGGAGTGTTAATTTGTGTGACAACAAATCTATGATGAGTTGTGGTGATGAAAACTACATAAGGGGACCCTATATGATGTGTTAGAGCCTCTAGATTGGATATTTGAAAATTGGTGTTTGAATTTCATACTATTGCCTTGGAAAAGTTGCCTAATTTAACCTTAGAGTAGCGTAGCAGACCTAATTTGGATAATTTGTTCCAAAATAACCCTAGTCCCAATTTGGATATGTTGAAAAGGGGCATAATGGGTATCTAAGATAGTTAATGGTTTGTGGTTTAATGTCCTTCTCTAAAAGATATGCTTAAGAAATCAGGTTTGGAGACCTACAAGGAGAAATAAAGAATTGTGTGAACTAGCCACCAAGTTAGGGTTTAGAATTTGAAAGGTTAATCAATTGTGATTGTATTCACATAATCCACCCTACTCTGCATCAGCCCTGACCTGCACTTGAGAGACACTCCCCCTACTAGCAACTAGAAAACCCAACACATCAAGCAGGGTAAAGCCATCTTGCACAAATAACAAAACCAAATGAACACACACATAGAACGAGGTATGATCCATTTCACACACAAATCCCAACCATAATAGTAAATAAAGAGTGTAAGGTTAAAGAACCTCATGTACCCTTTTCAAAGATATTATCAATCATTTCAAAGTGAAATAATCATGAAAACCATCATACAAGCTACTCCCCTAAGCCTTTGGAAGTCTCCCATTAACCACTTTGCATAAAAGACTCCCTTTTAAAATAATAACCCAAAAGCACCTTAATTTCACTAAATATGCACATTATTCAAACGACAAATAAACATTACAACCAAGGTACCAACATGTATAAACAAATAAACTATTTAATTGGTTAAATTCCTAAACTTTTACCCTTAACATTATCATTTTATGTTCCACTCTCAATTATCCCAAATATAAAGCAAGTCAATTCTCCTGGTTAAAAATACAATTCTTTAAATTGAGAGTCAATAAAATACTTATTTTAACATTAATTTTCCAATTTAGATTTCATTAACTAAATAACATTTTTAGTTCCACCCTCTCTCCCATAAGTCACTAATATAAATAATACTATATATATATATATATATATATTTATACACACACACACACACACACACACACACACATATATATATAAACTATCCATCTAATACCAACAAATATAATATACCATATTATATATATATATAATCAAATACCAAGCATAAACAATTCCATCGAATCCCAATGAATATTTAATCATCAACTACCAATTATATTGAATATTTATGTCAATGCATAATAATTGAATTCCTAACAACATCATACCATCGAAATATATATATAAATGTAATTCATAAGCCTAATGCAAACAGATCCATCAAATCAATTGCTAAGCATAAGATAGGTTAATACAACTATATGAAAACAAATCGAATGATATTCCAATGTTAAATTAGCGATTTCTAAACAAATTGAAGAAAACCATTGAATATGCATATAATTGCTTCTACCCATGGCAATGAACAAAAATCGATTACCAAGTGAAAAGCATATAAAGATGCAATGAATTTATATAGGAGAGGATTCCATTTACAATATTCACCAATTGAAAACCAACAATAAATCATATTTAAATTACTAATGTAATGCATGGATATCAAAATTTCTACATATCGAACTCCTATAAAATGGAGAATTCACCAAGTGAATTTCATGTTCATCATTTTGCTTGAAATCAATGTTAGGTGGCAGGGGTGTTGATACACAGCTTTGCTGCTATTACTGGACTGACGGAACAAAAATAAACACACAAAAAATGCACAAAAACTGCATAGTGACAGCAAGACTAAACAGACAAAAAATAACTTTGCATATATTCCTTGTTTTCTTCAAAATACAAAATCTTAGAGGACATGCTATGATTTACATAAACAAAATAAAGTTAAACTAATTTGGATAGATGTCCAATGACTGGGTGCTACACTCACTTCAAATACATAAACTGCTACAATCTTGTAGTTGCAGCTGACAATGTGCTACATCTGCTAAAACATTCCCTATGCTGCTGCTGTCACTAGTTCTATGCTGAAAATTCCCTTTTTCATTTGTTGTTGCAGGGTCACCTTCCAATAAAAAACTTCTTCTTCTAACTCTAATGAATACAAAGACATTCCTTTTATCTTGTTTCAAAATGCTCATGAAAATGAGCACTTCTTTCAAATTCAAATTCACCTAATTCATTTAATGCTAGCAGGCTGCAACAACAATTACAAACTCAAACATGAGTGCAAGATTTGAATTCAAATTTATCTACCATATTGAATGTTGCAGGTTATGTTGGCTACAAGTGGGAAGTCTTCATCTGACATGGGGGTTGAGCTAACAGTTCTGCTGACTGCAGAATATTAAATATCCCAACACTCCCCCTTAATCTGCAAGTCAGCTGTCAATTTGATGTTTCCTTTCGGAGCTGATCTTCGAAGCTATCCATAATGCCAAGCCTATCTCTTAGGCTTTCAAAACTATCCTTCGGCATTGACTTGGTGAAGATGTTGGTGAGCTGCTGCTCAGATCTACAATATTGCAACTCAATCTCACCTTATTCTACTAACTCCCTTATGAAGCGATATTGAATCTCGATGTTTTTGCTTCATCCATGGAAGACCGGATTCTTCGTCAGCGCTATGGAGGACACATTGTCACAATGAATGATTGTACTGTCAATTTTCTATTGTTGTAAATCTGCAAGGATCCTCCTCAACCAAATAGCTTGACAAGTTGTTGCATTTGCCACTATGTATTCTTCTTTTGCTATGCTGAGAGAGACAATTGGCTACTTCTTTGATGCCCATGAGATTGCACCCGATCCCATGTTGATGACATAGCTTGATGTGCTCTTCCTATCATCCACATTTCCTGCCCAATCACTATCTGTGAAACCATCCGAATTGAACTCATTAGTTGCTGCATACAAAATTCCATAACTGGTTGTTCCATTGACATACCTCAAAATCCTCTTTCTTGCTTTCCAATGTGTTTCTTTAGGTTCCTCCATGAACCTAGATATCAAGCTTATTGTATACATTAAATCAGGCCTAGTTGATGTCAAGTACATCAAACTTCCAACCATGCTTTTGTAGAGGGTTGGGTTCACTTCCTTACTACTATCAGTCTTGCATAGTTTCAGACCTATTGTTGTTGGTGTGGGGGCAGGTTTGTTGTTATTCATTTTGAACCTTCTTAAAATTTGTTTGGCATAGTTAGATTGTGATATAAAAATGCCATGCTATGTTTTTTGAACTTCTATCCCAAGAAAATACTTCAACAAACCTAAATCCATCATCTCAAATTCATTTTTCATCACCTCCTTAAAATCTGCAATTCTATTGTCACTGTTACCAATAAAAATAAAATCATCTACATACAAAACAACAATTAAAATATCACCTTTGGCTGCTTTGATGTAGAGTGTGGGCTCACTGCTGTTCTTGCTAAAGCCATTGCTCAAAAAATAAGCATCTATTCTATTGTACCATGCCCGAGGTGCTTGTTTCATCCCATAAAGAGATTTTTGGAGCCTATACACTTTGTCCTCTTGCACTGAGACTTCATAGCCAAGTGGTTGCTCCACGTACACTTCCTCCTTCAGCACTCCATTTAAGAAGGCTGACTTCACATCCATCTGCATCACTTTCCACTGATGTTGTGCTGCAACTACTATCATTGTCTGCACTATTTCTAGCCTTGCAACTGGTGCATATGTCTCATCATAATCAATATCGGGCTGTTGTTTGTACCCTTTGACAACAAGTCTTGTCTTGTGTCTTTCAATTTTCCCTTTTGCATTACACTTGGTCTTATAGACCCACTTCACTCCAATCACTTGCTTACCCTTGGGTAAATCGGTCAACTCCCATATTTGGTTTCTCTCTATAGCCTCCAAGTCTTCATCCATGGCCTTACACCATTTATCTTCTTTCACCGCTTCCTCAAAGTATGTTGGATCACTATAGGAGAATAGTGCAAAATCCAAGTTCTCATCAAAATCAGCATGTTGTGTGTTGTCATCGATCTCCCTCACACTCTTTTTTTTTCTTGGCATCAATGATGCGAGTGTAGGGTCTGAGTTTGATTCCGAACTGCTACTACTCTAACCTCTGGAGCTACTATATTGCTAACTGTCAGAGCTACTGCTCTGCTGAATTCTAGAGCTTCTAGTCTGTTGTCTTTGCTCAGTGCTATCGGACTGCCATCTCTGTTGAGCACTTGTAGAATTACTATTTTGTTGTAAATCATTGGAGCTGCTATTTTCCAATGCTCTACGGTGGTTTCTTGTTGAGCTATTGCTCTCTTGAGCTCCCCTTATGTTGCTATCATCTGCAACTTCTTCATCATCAAGCGGTATTGTAATAGAAATACTCATGGTTTCATCCACCATTCCATCCCATGCTTCATTCTCAATAAATACAACATCTCTACTAATCACAACTTTCTTGATGATGGGATTGTACAATTTGTAGGATTTTGACTCCTCACTATAGCCTATGAAGATACACTTTTCTCCTTTTTCATCAATTTTTTTCCTCTTCTCCTTTGACATGAGTGTGTATGCTACACACCCAAATATCCTTAAGTGCTCAACACTCCATTTGTTGTTTGTCCATGCCTCTTGTGGAATCCCATCATGAACAACTTTTGTGGGGCACCTATTCAGTATATAGACTGTTGTTGCTACAACTTCTCCCCAAAATATGTGTGACAACCCTTTTGCCTTCAGCATACTTGCCTCCATATCTTGAATGGTCCTATTCTTCCTTTCCGCCACTCTATTTTGTTTGGGTATACCTAGTTGTGAATTGTTTGTGAATGCCCTCATTCCTACAAAAAAATTAGGAATTCTTTGGAGATGTACTCTCCCCCTCTATCTATTCTAAGGGCTTTGATATAGTGACCACTCTCCTTCTCAACTACTGCCTTAAACCATTTAAACTTCTCAAAGGCTTCAGATTTGTTTTTCAAGAAATAGACCCATATTTTTCTACTATAGTCATCTATGAAAGTCATAAAATATGTATTTCCTCCTAAGGTGGGGGTTTTCATGGGTCCACACAAATCTGAGTGCACTAACTCTAGTGGTGCCTTTTCTCTCCTAGAATACCCAGATTGGAAAGGTTTCCTATGTTGCTTTCCTAAAATGCAAGCCTCACACTTGCCATCGGGTTCTACAATGGATGGTAAACCCCTAACCATTTCTTTCCTAGACAATAAACTCAAACTTGAAAAGCTTAAGTGCCCATACCTTAAATGTCGTAGTTTGGATGGGTCTTTGATGACTGTCTTGAGTGTTGTTCAATCGTCGATTGTTCTGAAACTGCTGTCAGTGTTGGTGAACAATGTTGTTGTTGATCGTCTGTTGTTCCTGTCACAGACATTATGTGCATCCTGGGAGGAAACATCTTGTTTCTCATCATCTGCACTACAACCATCACTCTTTTGCTACCTCCTCTATCAAATATTTTGCATTCTCCATTCTCTATTAGGATTTTGTAACCGTTTTGGACCATTTTTCCAATGCTCAATAGGTTATGTTTTATGCTGGGGGCATAATAGACATCCTGGATTTGTTGTCTTTCACCATTCTTGGTTTGGATGTTGACTACACCTTTTCCAATGACGGGAACCTTCTCATCATTTCCCATTTTGATCTCAATTTTTATACTGCTGCTAATGGAGGTAAATAAATTCTTGTTACCACTCATGTGGTTGATGCATATGTTATCCAAGTACCATACTTCATCATTGTTGCATTCAGCAAGGTTGCAAACAATGAAAACATGTGACTGTTTGTCATTTTTCAGCTTTGTTCTCATTTGCTACATTAGCATTTTGGCCTCCATGGTCACACTGCTTCTTTCTACACTCACTAGCATAATGGCCATATTTGTGACAGTAATAACACTGCACATTGCTTTTGTCACTCCTTTGATTCGAACTGTTGTTCATCCTCTGGTTCTGGTTTGCTGACAGTGAGTTGCTCGTCCCCTTTGTGTTGTCAAAACCTCCTCTTCCACAATTGTTTCTGCCTTTTCCTCTTTGACCTCTTCCTCTATTGTTTCTTCCTCTTCCTCGACCTATTGCATTGGTCTAAGCTTTGAATGCTTGCTCTAGGGAAGGAGTGGATCTATTCAACCGATGCTCATGGGTTTGTAGTGAACCCATCAACTCATCTATGGTCATTTGAGACAAGTCTTTTGCTTCTTCAATGGCAACTGCTACATAGTCAAACTTAGTAGGCAGACTTCTTAGGATTTTTTCAACAATCCTTTGCTCTTCCATTGTTTCTCCATTGACTCTCAACTGATTTACCAAGGTGGAAACTTTAGTGTGGAAATTTGAAATGGACTCATTATCTTTCATTTGTAGAGTCTCAAAATTTCTTCTCAAGAGCTGCAACTTAGCTAACCTCACTTTGTCAGTCCCTTTATAACTATTTTGCAATATTTCCCAAGCTTTCTTTGAGTAATTTGCTGCTGCAATACATGGGAAAATAGCCTCACTCAAGGTTGCCTCAATCAAGCTGAGGGCTTTTGCATCCTTCATTCTTATCTCTTTCAACTGATTTTTTTGTGCATTGCAAATGCATTTGTGTCAGTGATATCATTGAACCCATTTGTGACCAACTCCCATAGGTCATTTGCAACTAAGATGGTTCTCATATTCTTAGCCCATATATCATAATTTTTTCCATCAAAATGTGGTGGTTGTTGCCAACCTTTGCTCTCACCTCCTACCATATTTCTCAAATTTGAGAATACCAAACAATGCCTAGATAACCTAGGGATTTACCCACAATAAACAAACTGACTAACTTGACCGATTGATTGCCTAGAAAAATAGGGCTTTGATACCACTTGTTGGGTGGAAGGGATGCTGATACATAGGTTTGCTGGTGTTACTGGACTGACAAAATAGAAATAAACACACAAAAACTACACAATGACAGCAAGACTAAATAGATAGAAAATAACTTTGCATATATTCCTTATTTTCTTCAAAATACAAAATCTCAGAGGACATGCTCTGATTTACATAAACAAAATAAAGCTAAACTAATTTGGATCAATTTCCAATAACTGGGTGCTACACTCACACCTCAAATACATAAACTGCTACAATCCTGTCACTGCAGCTGACAATGCACTGCGTTTGCTAAAACATTCCATTTGTTGTTGTTGTCACTGGTTCTTTGTTGAACATTCCCTTTTTCATCTGTTGCTGCAGGGTCACCTTCCAATACAAAACTTCTTCTTCTTCTAACTCCAACGAATACAAAGACATTCCTTTTGTCTTGTTTCAAAATGCTCATGAAAATGAGCGCTTCTTTCAAATTTCAAATTCACCTAATTCATATAATGCTAGCAGGTTGCAACAACAATTACAAACTCAAACATGAGCGCAAGATTTGAATTCAAATGTATCTACCATACTGAATGTTGCAGGTTACATTGGCTACAAGTGGGAAGTCTTCCTCTGACGTGGGGGCTGAGCTGACAGTTCTGCTGACTGCAGAATATTAAATATTCCAACAATCAAATGCCAACATAAAAACATAAAAGGGAGATAAATCAAGTTTATAATGCATATAGCCTAACATAAGGCTTCTATAAAACCATCAATACCAACATCGAAATTAAAAGGAGGATAGGAAAATATACAACTATCAAACCTTTAATGACAATTATAAACTTGGGCATAAAAGACACATCATTCACTCATTTTGAAGAATTCAAACATTCCCTTTGGGCCATTCAAGAGGAAGCAAAATGTGCATTTCCCAATCCTAGGTTTGTGCGTTTATCTCACACATGTACAATGCTTGTGTAACTTGCAGTTGTTTCTAGTGGTACAAGCAATCACTACTTTATTCATTAAAACCTAAATCCAAGACGATAACATACCCAATTTGATTGAGACATATCTTGTGATTTAGACTAGGTCGGTATGATTCAGTACTTGCTTAAGATGTGAATTTATTCCTCCAATAGTGGATTGATGGGATCTCTATTGAAGGTTAGATTAAATTCTCTCTATTTTTTTTCAAAATATTTATGTCTATCTCTGAGAATATTTTGTTATGTGACAAGCAGGTGGAATGACCAAAAGAAAGTGAGATTGAAGAAAGATAGAAGAATTAAAAAGATACCTGGTTGCAGTTTAGCTGCAAGCCTTAAAATGGTGCATGACTTCTGTGTACGAGGAAAATCACATTCAAGTCATAGGAGATCTATGCAAAGTATAGGATAAATTGGCTTGGCAGATGAAGGCAACAGAGTATATTCTAGATTCAAGACATTTACTTAAAGTTGTAGAAGAGGATGAAAATAATTATTTATCTACCACCATAGTGAGGAGTTGGCATTTGCATTTGCTTGGTTAAGCCTGCCCCCAGGAGTATCTATTAAAGTTTTTAAGAACCTTCGAGTATGATTTGATTACCACATTGTATCTAAATTCATCTCCAAGATTGCTACAAGAGAAATTGTTCTAAGAGTGAACCATTTCCATCATTAAAATAGGTATGTTATTCTTGTGGAGAATATTGGTGATGCTTAATAAAAACAATATGGAAAAAGGGATTGCACTATACCAAGGTGCACTGTATCAGATTTCAATAATAATGAAGGGACGAAGAATGGGACTATTGGAAAAGAAAAGTGGAGACTGTGTATCAAATCTGTTAGCATAAGAAACCAACCAAAGACCTTGCAAAAGAACGAAACTTGGAAAAGATCAAAGTAAAATATAGATTGAAACTTGATTAATCCTGGTAACGTGGTAACATCCACAAAACATGCAAACTCAAAGATCAATTGCCTCAAAGAATAGTGACCCACAACATGCCAAAAAATTAGGGTAAGCACAACAAGATTAGTTAGAAGGGTTTGAATAGCTCAAGGAATCATTGCAGATTGATTGCTAATATTACTGAACTCTAGAATTCCTAAGAATAAGAGATCGGCACTGATTGATAAAGTTAACTTTAGACTCAAACAAGGATGAAGACATCCTCAATCATGTTTTACATTCTTTCAAAAGGAAATTGACTTTAGCTTAGTCGGCTAAGGAAGATATTATAATAGAATCAAATGAGAAACTCTACCATGAACGAATAGATAATTTTCTTACATGAACAAAACAGTTAACATAAGAGAGCGGGATATGAAAGGAATAGGACACAAATACCAACAGAGGATTTACTCATCCGTCGAAACATAATTTGTGTGATTGAAGGATAGGAAATGAGATAGAGAACTATCACGATTAGAGCAATCTAAGAGATACAGTTTCATGACAGAAGACCGATAGCTAAGGGTTTCAAGGATACATCTTTCTAGGTCTTACCAGAAGGGAAACCTATGTTAACAACTACGGTGAAGACCTAGAACAGAGTTTCTAATGCATCAATCTTCAAAGAATCTTGAAACTAAAAAATAATACCGTAATCTAGCATAGTATTAATTTAATAGAGGATCCATTGAAGATGAAGATACCCAAGTTAAAAACCTATAGAGACATTCTAAATAAAAATTATGCTAAAGATATGTATTAAAACTCAAAACAAAATTTTAATGCAACTTCCATTGTCTTGATGGAAGGAAGAGATTGAATTAAAACTCAATAGAATTCTATAAGCTAACATGCTTCCCTATCCTTTTATTTTAAACTATAATCACGACAAAAGAATTAGCTCAATATTTTGGACAAATTAGGTTGAGTTTTTCTTATTAGCCTTCCTTAGTTGAGAGGCCACAAATTTCTAAGTCGAGCAGGAGACAAAGAAGAGCTTAAAGCACCAGTGAGTCCAGTCTCAATGAAGATATATTCCCCTCTGAAATACTCATCGTGCCTTTTTAATGCTCTCTCTCTCTTTCAAAAAAAAAAAAACAAAAACAAAATCTCCTCTTAAAATCTCTAAATTCTCCCAAAATAATTACAAGAGAAAAAGCTGGAGATTCCATGTAATAATCTTCAAGATAATAATTATTCACACCTAGGAAAAGTTCAAAAATCATGCATGAGCCACCCCTCAAGCAGCTAACTAAAGATTCCCTACCAAATTTTTTCTTTCTTTAGAAAATAACTGATTTTTAATAACTGTTTGAGGTTGCATGTTGCTACATGCAGAACCTTTCCATGTATTAGCATTAAATTTATAACCAAAATAATATTCTATTTATTCACTCATTGCATCGAGATTTATCTATTTATTTTATTTTATTTAATATTTTATCACATTCTTAATTTATTATCAACTATAATTATTAATACATCTATTTGTATTTAATTACCAAAATACTTGTCACTTAATAATTTAATTTAATGAATTAATTAACCAAGACCAACATTTAACAAACAACTTAAACTAAACAACCCAAAACAACATTTATCAAACATCATGAAAGGGTGAATCATGGAGGGGCACTACAATGTAAATCTACAAACTAACATGAAGTGGCCATGTAGAATGTAGATCTAGATCTTGAATTAGATGTGAAGCAATGCTTGCAAATAGATCTTCAATACTACATCAACAACATTAGCTCAACCACATGCTTGATGCACTATACCTTTGACATGATGATGTAACCTTGAATTGCTACAATAAACTCTTGATAATATTCCTTTGAATGCCTTTGAAATTCTCTATAATGCTCTTGTGAATTCTTACGATGTTTGCATAATACTTCTTAGATGAAACTATGTGAATTAACTTTATATTTATAATAAATCTAAGAATTATCCCCGAAATTCAAATAATCCAAGCTGACATCAGACCTAGGATTGAAAATCATTAAAATACCACCACAAATAAATTCAAAAAGGGGTGTCCTAAGTGACCATTCACCACCTTGGGCGAATGGGTCCTAAGACAATTTCCTAGGACCAAGCTTTGGGGGGGATGAAATAACATCAAAAACCCATTTCAAATATGCCAAGAAAGGGGTGTCCTATGTTAGGAGGACCCATTCGCCACCTTGGGTGAATGGGTCCTAGCACAAATTTCTAGGACTCCAATTTTTCCAAGTTAAATGCCATGCAATATCATCAATGGTGTCAGGATAGATCCTTGAAAAATGGAATTAATAAGGCTTAGATTTGAATTAAAGGTCCAATTAACCTCAATTAACCACAATTAATTAATGAAGCCCTAGATTAGTGTGAAAGTGTAATAAAACACTTTACAACACCCTAAATAAGAAACAAATTAAGTATATTTTATTAAAAAGGGCCCTAGATTCAATGTGAATGTGTACAACACATGTTACAACACTAAATCAAGGTATTATTAGGTCAATTATTTCCAAATGCAAGAAAAAGGGATACTTTTTCTGTTAATAAACATATTTAGCATAATTTTTATTTCAATCTTTATTTACTCATACAAATTATAATTGCACTAAGATAAAATGTCAAAATGTTGTAATTGTTGGAGGGTTTTATGCATTAGATATTTTGTACTCCATGATTTGATATAAAGTTCTAATTCAAGGGGGTAATATTTGTTTGCATTATTGACTTTATTTCTTAATCTAATTTGAGGAGTTAATGTGTATCAAAAATATCCTACAATAATCATATTGGATAAATGAAACTACAAGTCCTTGCAAGATAGGCTCCTAAAGCATTTTAGGTGCATCAAACTCTTTCCAATTATTTATGGACTTGTTTCTAAATCAACTACCTTTTTGCATATCTTATAATTGATTTTGTGTAATATTGATATTAACACCATGATGACCGACACTTGTATTTAGAACCCTTATGACCTATGGACCAAAATTTAAGAGAATTTTAGAGACAAATGAATCTCCAAACCTAAATGATATTATACCTCTTGATTTTCTTACCATATCATCATGATACAATTATAGTATTTGAGGTTTGGGAAAATATTTCTCATCAAGATGACATAGATATTTGTCTTGATGTTCTTGAGACTTAATTTAATTCTAATACTAATCACCCTCTATACCAACACTTTAGATTTACTAGTTGTTCATAATGGACAACCATCTAATTTGGATGTGATATCAATGGATGAGTAGTTTAGTCCAACAACATGCATGAGGACATCACCATCATCTATTGCCTTCATCAAGTTTAATTTTTCCTCTAATGGGGATTCTAATAATTTAGCTTAGAAAAAACACATTTTTCAAAGGTAATTCATTAGGATGAGTACTTAGTAGAAATTGAGTATCTATTTTATGAGTCCTACCTTACAGATCTAGAGGACACGTTTGAGCATGAGTTTCCTCATCAATAGTAGTTCCATTGTAACTATTGACACATTTTCTTTGGATCCTATACTACTACAATTTTTGATGCAGAGGCTAGGTCAGCAATCAGGATCTCAAATGCATAGGGAAACAACTTTAAATTGGTGATTCATGGACTCCATTGAAAAGGCTTGGTTTCCTAAGCGTAGAACAACAAATGAGGGTGAAAACAAGACCAATGGGCTCTTCAAGTAGTTCCAACAAATACCTTATCCCTTCAAATAGTCATTCAACATGAATTCAGTCCAACTTGATCCTCTATCAGACCCTAGAATCACTATTCTCTAAATCAAGACTCCTATCACACAAGGCATGCACCAAATCAAGCCTACACAATGCCAAATGTGGGATCCCACAACCTAACCTATATCCAACCTATAAAACACCTTGGACCCTCTTAAAATGGCATGTCAAAACCAACAAGGACAACTAGAAACTCAGGGTTTCCATTCCATTCACACTTCCTTCACAAACAAGGATTAATCCTAGTAGCATTCCTCCCAGACAAAATTAGGCACAACTCACAATGCAGGTGTGATATCAAGAAGGTAAGAACAGATTTGGATACCCATTATGGGCCTACACAACATACCCAGAAACCACCTATAGTTGTTTTCGAAAGTGTCCCTCAAAATATGATTGTCCTTGCAACAATTAGGCTTGTTTCACAAATTAGGTCTAGAGATCATCTAGGGCAAGGTTCAAAATGGGCCTCAACAAGTGACCAAAGGCTATCCTAAGCCTGACAGAGTCTGAAAACCTCCAAACACCTCTTCCAACACTCAAACCACCCTTCTACACACTCCATCAACATTAAATCACTTGATCTTCACTCATTATTCCTGTTACATGGTGAAAATAGGCCTAAAACAACAAATTATCACGTGTTAACCTCATCCTTGGAGCCTGCAAGTTTGGAATCATGTAGAGAACTATCATACAACCCATCCCACCAGGTCTTAAGAGATTTTACTAGTGGATGGAAGAGAAATGCATTTTCTCTTCTCACTGTCAGCCCTAATCTAGGGTTTGGACAGTTTGGTGAAAATTTGATGTTTCTCCCTGATTTCTCCACCAAATTGAATGAAACCGAATGGATTTAAAAGAATGATCATAGGGATTTCATTCCCTAGGGGTCTCAAGCCATGAATTCTTCATACAAGATCCGTACAACAATTAAAAAAGTAGAAAAATGTTGGAAAACTTCAAAAAAATAGAGTTTTATTCCTCCAAAATCTCCTAAAACTACAAGCCACCCTTACAATGATGAATTCAAGATTTTTATGCCTTCCCAAGCCTGTTATAGTAGTTACCAATTGACTTTGTGATTATAGGTTAATAAATACTCACTTTGACACTTTTTGACAACAATTTAAAAAAGTTGCTTTGCAACAATGCACACTAACTCATTTGACTGCAAAATCCGAAGAAAATGTCCTATGAAATATGTATAATTTGATGTATTGTTGGGAGCTTGTAAAATTTGATGTGTAATTTTCAATTTTTTAAAATTTTATCCTCGACGTTCGTAAAAATTTTGACGAACCTGGGGTTCATCGAAATGTCGACTATCAGTTTCGTCGAAATTTCGACAAACATGAAAAATAGAAAAAAATCAAATTGTGGCTGAAATAAAGAAAAGTGAGTTCGTTGATTTATTGTGACAATGTTTTTCTCTACTTGAGATAGTTTGTGGAGAACTAAGGATGATTTTCTTGGGAAAAATTAGAAAAAAATCCTCAAGAAGATATTGCCAGGTTGAGGGTAGTCATTGTCTTTTTTTAGAATTTAGTTGTGAAATCAGATTTGTAGTTCCAGGTTTGAAAATCATATTTTAAAGCAACATCTCATCAGATTTCATTTTTAGAGGTTTAGGGTTGGGTGATCCCATAATAGTGGTTTACAATTTTTGGCCAAACTGGACACTGAAATTATTATTTTTAACTAAATCTTCACATTTGGGCACCTATAGCGGCTAAACTATGAGGAATTTGAAGATGGTGCAAACTAGAGTCTCATCAAATTTTGTCTGTAGATTCTAAAAATATTTTTTTCAAAATTTTTGGAATCAAATTGCATTTATTTTTCCATCTCCCACGAAAATATTTTTTTTTTCAGAAAACAACATTTTTAAAAAGTTACGCACACCGTATAATGCATAACTTTTTTTCCATGAAGGATAAAATTCTAATTCTTTCAAATTTAGATTTGTAACTCTCATATCTAGTGCTTCCACTTGGTTAGATAGTTTTTTTTTATTGAATATTTTTTCCTTAATCAAGAGTTGAAGTCAAGCAATTACAATTCGGAGACAGTCTCGACTATATAGCGTAACTTTTTTTGTATGTCAAAATTTTATTTTATTTTTTGTTGGATCAAGGACTTCAATATCTAGATTGCACTCATATTTTTTTAATTTTTTTATAATCTTCTATTTTTCCACATGTGAAGAACAAAATAAATTCATTTTTAGATGAAAAACCTATGTTTAATAAAACTTAAAAACAAATACATAACAAAACCAAAACATATTAAAATTATATTCATTGGATAGCTTGTTTTGAGGAATACCATAATCATTTGAAATAAATTTTAAATGAATTCATTTGATCCCCCAAAATCTAAATCAAAAGTGATTTTTTATCAGCATTTTGATAGGTGTAAAGGAGACGCATTTATAGGTATGGTTTAAAACTAGCGAGGTTCTATCCAAGGGGGTTTGATCTAAGGTGATTTGATCAAACCCTCTTCAATTGGAATCCTTAAAATGGAACTTTTTAAGGCTTAAATCATTATATTTTCTAAAAATATGTGATTTCAGCTAAAATTCGTTCCTCTCAGGAATTGTAAACCACTATTATAGCACTTTGGTTTTGAGAATTTCATGTCAGATTTTGTTGTGTGGAATCACCATAAGATCACAACCAAGGAACATATTCTTGTGACTGTAATTATGTGATCCATAACTCTATTGGTCATGTGGCACACTTTTTCTCTAACAAATACAGGATGCATTCATGTGTGACCCAAGTTTAATGTGGCTACGTTGTGATAGAAATGGACGCACTCATATAATATAGTTAATTTAGGTTGTATAATGTAGGTTTCAATCATCATTGGGTGCATTTAGGTTGTCTCAATTTTAATAGGTTAGGATGTAATTATAGCATGATCGAAGAGTGATTACCTCTTGCTACAATAAAGAGCCTATAACTCTGGTTGATATGCATAGTGGTTATGTTATATCAATTATGTAGTGCATTCAAGCACAACCCATGTTTAATGGGCTATTCTAGAGAGTGATAAAGATTTTCTAAACCTTATGAATGTTACTTAAAAGTGTATAGCTTAAAATACAAACCAAGTTTGTTACATACTTGAATGCAATCTTGGGTTACTGCAAACTATAATAATGTGATCTGCTAATAACTATTATGGAAAGTATTAAATCAAAAACCATGATATATACGATACATTTCCTTGATCAGGTTTACATACCTTAATGATCAAACACAAGCTTCCCACACACTTTAGGATACAATCCAAGATCATACCACAACTTTGTCAAGACAACTAATTTTTTGACCCAAGATTTAAGGTTGCTTTTTAATACCAACAGAAGCATTGGTAAGAGCATGATTAGGGTACAAACCCTGGGCCTTCGTAGAAACATAAACAATAACTATAGCGGATTAGTGAGGTTGCAATACCAGAAAGATTGAGACATTGTAGGTAATAACAAGATCTTGCAATCTAAAGATTGTAGCCAATAACAAGCACACTATGTAGCTTAGTGACATTTGTAAATGCAATCTACGGTAAGAAGAATGATAGTCACTTGAGATGTGACAGTCAAAAAGAGGTTGAGCAGTGACAAGATAATAAAGCTCAAACCTTGAATAGTAAAGTGGAGATTTTAACAATGAGTTTCCTTACCCCCTTGCTGACCTTAAGGGTTTTTCAAATGCTTTTGGTAGTGTTAGACAAGGCAAATGCAATCAGGGAATGACTGTCCAAATGAAGTAATAGTGGTAATCATAGGTTCAATGTTTCTTCTTAGCCATTAATGTATAATGGAGGTAGTGGATTGCATGTTTGAGCAGTATTTTGAGACTCATCAAATATGGGAGAATAGTGAATAATACCTTCGTGGACTGTGAAGTAGTGTTAATAAGGTTGAAGGATCTTAAGAACTACAATACCATGAAACAATGAGTCCCCTATAGTAAGTAGGCAGTCTATAGGGCATAGTTTGATTTTATAGAAGGATGCTCATGAAAGGAATCTTCAAGTGATAGTGAGTGAGTTGTTTGAGATTGCAGGTGAGGGTGCAATACCCTATCTTAAAGGAAGTTAGCAGAGCAATAAATGTGCAACAAAAATCAAATTGTACACAACAAAAAAATTCACAATGTTATCTTGCATAATGCCTTGAGTTTGAAGACAAAATCCATTTCTCTTCATGATGAAAGTGGTGCCTTAATGGTCAATCACGCAACCATGATTTTAAAACATGCTATTGTGCTTATGGAGGCAACATTTTAAGCAAGGTAGTGAGTGGTGGTTTGGAACAATGGTAGGTATGAAGGACTTGCTTTATATGCATACTATGCAGTCTAGCTTAAGACAACGTTCTTAGAAGAGATTGAAGGTGGATTATGGAACTCAAAAGTTACCATGAAAAGGATTAAAGCAAAGAATGTGATCTATTTAAAAGCCACGGTCATGAAGATATTAAAGATGTCACATGCAAAACCCTAGTAGCTAGAGTAATGAATACAGTGCCAAAGAGGATAGTGTGCTGGGGAAAATTTAGGAGATCTCCACATTATCTAATTACAGGGAAATACATCATTTATTTATTTTTTAAATTAAAAGAAATCATTCTAAACCCTATATAGGATACATTGATACTTCAAAAGCCTCTGAAGGAATTTGAGGTTATGCAAATATATGTCAAGTAACATTCATAAGGTTTAGAAAATCTTGATCGCTCTCTAGAATAACCCATTAAACATGGGTTGTGCTTGAATGCACTACAAAATTGATATAACACAACCACTCTGCATATCAACCAGAGTTATAGGCTCTTTATTGCAGCAAGAGGTAATCACTCTTCGATCATGCTATAATTATATCCTAACCTGTTAAACTTGAGACAACCTTAATTCACCCAATGATGATTGACACCTACATTATACAACATGAATTAACTACATTATATGAGTGCCTCCATTTCTATCACAACATAGCCACATTAAACTTGGGTCACACATGAATGCATCATGTATTTGTTATAGCACAACTGTGCCACATGACCAATAGAGTTATGGATCACATAATTATAGTCACAAGAATCTATTCCTTGGTTGTGATCTTATGGTGATTCCACCAAACAAAATCTAGACATGAAATTCTCAAAACCCTAAACCTCTAAAAATGAAATCTGATGAGATGTTGCTTTAAAATATGATTTTCAAACCTAGAACTACAAATCTGACTTCACAACCGAATTCTACAAAAAGACAATGACTACCCTCAACTTGGTGATATCTTCTTGAATTTTTTCTGATTTTTCCCAAGAAAATCATCCTTAGTTCTCCATAAACTGTATCAAGTAGAGAAAAACACTTTCACAATAAATCAAGCGCGAACTCACTTTTCTTTATGTCTGTTCACAATTTTATTTTTTTCTATTTTTCATGCTTGTCAAAAATTCAACGAAAAATGATAGCCGACATTTTGACGAACCCTAGGTTTGTCGAAATTTCGACAAACGTCGGGGATAAACTTTCAAAAAATTGAAAATTACACATCAAATTTTACAAGCACCCAACGATACATCAAATTATACATATTTTGTCAGACAGTTTCATTGGATTTTGCAATCAAATGAGTTAGTGTCACATTAAACACAAATGTTCAATTTTTGTACTTGGATTTTTGTTATCATATCTCTGGAGCCCCTCGATGATGTATCGAACTAGAGGAGCTAGGAAAGAGTATTATTTTTCTTTGTCTGATGTCTATGAGTTGATCATTATTATTGTGCAAATTGTCGCGAGACATGTGCTACAAAGTATCACTGATGGAATTCTGAATTTGCATACGAAATCGATTAACTCTTGTCTATTTATGCAAACAATACTTAGGTCATCTTGGTTTAATTATACTTAGATGCTTGTGTTAACTTGCACTATCAAACATCATGGAAGTAGTACTCAGGTCATCATGGTCTAAATATATCATTGATGCTTGTACTCACTTTCAACATTTTAAAGGCCCAATGATGATAAAAAGCACGACAAATCAGCTATTACGAATGACAACTTTTGCATATGAGATCTACATGGTTAGAGTAGATTGCATCCATGTTAGTTTGCATCTGTATTTATGGGGTTTCCAAGGCTACAAAAATGATGTTATCTCTTGCATTAATGGATTCAGTACACTTGGCATTTCCAAAAGCACATCATTCTCATATAGTTGCACATCAGTTGAATCATCATTTGCATACAGTAGAAAACATTACAACATCATCCATTCATCCATGCATCACATCATAATATTTGCATCAGAAAACACAAAAAGATGTGCATCACATCTCATTTACATAATCAGAATCATTTCATATAGTGGCATTAGGAACGTGGTTCACTAAGCTTAAATGAGTGAGTCTCTTCAAATTTCCAATAGAATTGGGAAAATATGTCAGGTTTTGTGAAAGCTTAATTTAACAAAGAATCAACTAACGACAACCTTCCCACAACTCTTAGAAGCTGGATAGATTCACCCATTTAAGATTAAAACCCTAGAACATAATCATCTGCATAATCATTTGCATTACATCATCATTATTCAACATTAGAAAACATCACACATCATTTGCATAATCATTATATCTCATTATCATTACATCCATACATAATCAATATGAACATCACATTCCATCACATATCATTATTGCATAATCAAATCCATCTCACATAGCATAAAACATCATTTGCATAAATCCATAAAAAATATATAATCATCCATCATGCATTACCATATCATATCATCCTTGCATATATCACATAATCGTTATATAAAATCATCCATCATGCATTATCATATCATATCATCATTGCATTATCATATCATATCATTATTGCATACATCATCATAGAATTAGGTACCATCTGTAGACATCCAAATTTGGACACTTAATTTATCCAAATTTATCACTTTTCATCTAAACATCCTATTATTTGCATTAATTAAGTAATATTACTATTATTTAATTAATATCCTTAATTCTACCAAATCCCTAAGGTATTTAATTTATTAAATACCTTACACTCCTTAATCCCCTTTTCATCAAATAAATTAAATAAATATTACATTTATTTAAATCCTCACATGTCATTTTCATCTAATCCTAATCCATCTCCTAATCTCTTCATTAAGAATGTGCACATGCCTAATCCTTGATTAGGATGTGTCACATCCTCCAACTTTTGCAAGTTGGTTTCTAATCCTCATTAATCCCTAATTATCTTCTAATTACTGATTAGTTAAACCTAATTAGTACCTTGGTCAACTCTCCCCATCCCCCAAGGAATTTTTAATTCCTTTTTGTTCACCCTAAGCTCCTCTCTTCCCCATGTGAATTTTTAATTCACTTTTATTCCTCCTAGAATCCCCTTTTCCCATGCATCTTCTAGAATCTTTGACTTGTCACATAAAGTCACATGTGACAAAATCCCACCTTTTTGGAGACCCTCTCTTATCCACTAGATTCTCCCAAGCATGTGAATTTTTAATTCACATTTATTCCTCCAAGGAATCTTCTCATCTCCCAATGTACTTGGAAGGTACTTGTCCTTCCTCCACATCATGTACCTCCCTTCCACATCACCTACACATCATCCTACCTTAGCCATCTCACAATCCACATGTCAAGATGTGAGGGCTTGTGAGTCCTCAACTCACCTTAGCCTTTCATCTTGACCTTGTTGGATAAATCTCAACCATTGAATTCTCTAGAGAATTCAAGTTTCTCTATAAATACCCCATCCTCTAAGGCATTTGGGGGACTTAGTCATTTTGCAACTAAATGCTGCTATTTTGTGCACTCATCTAGCCATCAACATTTATCCATTTGCATCTACATTCAAGCATATAGTCAAGACTTGCATTTAGCCATATCAAGAGCCATCAAGGAGCATACAAATCAAATCAAAATCAAGGGCCAACCAAGGAGTTTCAGCTGCGAAAAGGGAGGTATATTTGTTTGTCATCATTTAACACTTTCCTCTTTGCACTTACAAATTTCTTAGGCTAATCTTGAGGTGTTTCCTTATGTTTTTCCATTGCATTTTAATTGCCTAGAATAGGTTAGACATTTTGGATATCCAGTCGCGTCATAATTGGCGGAGCATCAAAGCTAGGGTGATACCTAGATAGATGTGAAGAGTTGGTCTAAGCCCTTCAGTATCTCGCTGGGGTTCCCGACTCACGCTTGTGATGGGCTGGTGTTCACGGTTGTGCCTCACGTACCAAGAGTATATCGAGGACTCCCTAAACACCTTGTGCATCCTAGATTAAGACCTCTTTGGCCATACCCTAAACACTAATCATAGGATTGTGTTTGCTTGAAAGTGTTTTCTTGTGAGAAACCAATGAAATTTTTGACAAATTGGCCTTATTATTGTCATTTTAAAATCTTTGCCATAGTCATTTTCATCAAACCAAGTCTCTGATTTTCCGTAGAAGGGCGATTACGCCCCTAATTTTTTGCAGTGGGGCGATTACGCCCTTGATTTTTCGTAGTGGGGCGATTACGCCCCTGAATTTCTGCAGTGGGGCGATTACGCCCCTAATTTTCCGCAGTGGGGCGATTATGCCCCTGATTTTCCGTAGTGGGGCGATTACGCCCCTGATTTTTCGTAGTGGGGCGACTATGCCCCTGATTTTCCGTAGTGGGGCGATTACGCCCCTGATTTTTTGCAGTGGGGCAATTACGCCCCTAATTTTCTCCAAAAGGGCGACTACGCCCCTGATTTTCTACAGAAAGGCGACTACGCCCCTGATTTTTCGTAGAAGGGCGATTACGCCCCTGATTTTCCGCAGAAGGGCGATTACGCCCCTGATTTACTACAGAAGGGTGACTGCACCCCTGATTTACTATAGAAGGGCGACTGCGCCCCTGATTTACTGCAGAGGGGCGAATTTTCCCTCTTGAACACTCGAAATCACCCCGTTTGGATCCGTTTAGCCTCTGAACCATCATTTAATCATTCCCAACCTTTTTCTCATCATCCCAAGCCTCTGTTTTGTCATTTTAAACCTCCGAAAACCTCCATTTGATCATTCCAAAGCTCCATTTTATCCATTCCAAGCATCCATCTCCTCATTTTGAGAGTCATTCATCTATTCTAAGCACCCGTTTGCCCGTCATCAACACTTTTTCCAAAAATCATCATTTCATCACCAAAATCACATAAATGCCACTTAGAACATCATTAGAGTCCATATCTAACATCAAATCATCCATCCCAATCATCTAGACTTCATTTTGAGAATTTGGATTTTTGTGCTGAAGCTTCTGGAGGCCATAACTAAAGTCCCTCGAGCCCCGTTTGGCCACATTTTCAGGGCCTCAAACTTTCATATTGACCCTCAAAATTGCACTTTAGTGTTTTTTTCCAACATTTTGAAAAATCCTTTTTGTCAATAACTCGAAATGAATGTCTCAAATTGGGGATGTTAGTTGGTAATTCATCCTATCTTAGTTTTGGGTATTTTTTGGGAAAAAACTAGACTCTCAAAAGTACATTTGTGAGGTTTCCTAAAATGGCAAAATTTGATAATTTTTGAAAATTGCCAAATCCGGAAAAATTTGATTGTCAGCACCTTACATTCTTTAAACCCAAGAACTTGGTGTAGAATCAATCCCATCACATCCTCCAATAATTCTAGGCTTCAATCCAATCCTAATCTGAGCTTTAATCCAATCCTAATCTAAGCTTTAATCTAATCCCAATCTGAGCTTAACCAAAACCCTAATCTGAGCTTTAGTCATTTCAACATTTCATTCATCCATTCTGAATAGTTGTTCTCCCTTTTCAATCATTCATTTACTCATTCCGTGTAAACACTCATTTATTTTGAACCTTCATCTATCGTCTCAAACTTTGGTTTAGTAATTATGATCATCCGTTTACTCGTTCTGAGTAAACGTTCATCCATCTCACACATCCTTTCATCATTCCAAACTCTTGTTCTATCATTTCGATCATCCATTTACTCATTCTGAGTAAACATTCATCTATTTCACACATCCTTTCATCATTCAGAACTCTCGTTCTATCATTCTGATCATCTATTTACTCGTTCTGAGTAAACGTTCATCCATTTCACATCTTTGTCTATCATTCTGAACTCTCATTCTATCATTCTGATCATTTGTTTACTCGTTCCGAGTAAACGTTCATCCATTTCACATCTCTGTCTATCATTTCAAACTCTTGTTTTATCATTCTGATCATCTCAAACTCAAGTTTGGCAATTCCAATCATCCATTTACTCATTCTGAGTAAACCTTCATCCATTTCACACATCCTTTCATCATTCCAAACCCCTGTTCAGTCATTCTGATCATTCGTTTACTCGTTCCAAGTAAACATTCATCCATTACCTCACACCTCATTTCATCATTCCTAAGCCTGGTTTATCGATACGATCACCGTTTACTCGTGCGAATAGCGTTCATCTATTTCACACATGTTCATCGTGCGAACTCTGCGTTCTATCATTTTGATCATCACCGTTTCATTCCGAGTAAATGTTCATCCATTTCACACATCCTTTCATCATTCTGAACTCTCGTTCTATCATTTTGATCATCCATTTACTCGTTCTGAGTAAACGTTCATCCATTTCACACCACCTTCAATCATTTTGAACTCTCGTTCTACAATCCCGATCAATCATCTATTGTTCTAAGTAATCTATCATTTATTCTGAGCTTTCATCTTCTCGTTCTGAGAGTCATTCATCTGTTCTTAGTAGTCATTTACTCATTCCGAGTAATCGTTCATCCATTTCTATCTATCATCCATTTCTCCAATCAAATCATCATTTTCCTCATCCAAATCCTTTGAACTTTGTTTCAAGTTATTATCCAAATTGACCTAAGTGTCTGATCTGATCGTCACCATCAACATCTACTTAGGATTGTCATCTATCCTAAGTTAATCATCGTCATCGGCCCAATCAATCCATTGTCAAAGTGGATTTGGTGCCGCAATCATCCATTTATCCTTTAATTCGATCAATCAGCATCCTACGTCACCTAGGGTAATCTCTGAATGGGGTTTATAGTCCCTTCCGTCATCCTATCTGATCCATCATTCAATCTTATCCAATCCAATCCAACCTGATCCAATCCAATCTAATCTAATCACATCCCTATCCAATCATCTTCAACCCAATCAATCTACTTCCATCTCGAAGCAGATTCGGTGTCGTAATCATCCTTTGATAATCAAATCTGATCATTAGAATCAATCCCATCACATCATCCAATCATCCTAATTTGAGCTTGACCTAAATCCTGATTTGAGCTTTAGTCCGTTCCCAACCAAAATCTTTTATCCATCATGAATCCTTATCCTCCATCAATAGTGGTCAAGGGAAACCCTAATTACGTTGACAACGATAACGAAGGTCTTGTTGATCAAGAAGAATGTGACATATATTCCCTTGACACTATCATTGCTAGTAAACTTTCTCCACCCACTTTCCACAATCCAATCACCCCTTCGAGTTATCTTGTTATGCCTTCATCCATTCCTAATCATGCTCCTTATGCTACCTTTGACAAGGGATATCTGTTATATCCATCATACCCTTCATCTACATCATCCTCTTATCCAACACCAGCCTCCTCTTGTCCTAGTCTACCATCACAATACCCTATCTTAATCCCCA
>VDFB02000363.1:111336209-111363857 GCA_007258455.2 Sequoia sempervirens | reverse complement strand
TTTTTTAGAATTTAGTTGTGAAATCAGATTTGTAGTTCCAGGTTTGAAAATCATATTTTAAAGCAACATCTCATCAGATTTCATTTTTAGAGGTTTAGGGTTGGGTGATCCCATAATAGTGGTTTACAATTTTTGGCCAAACTGGACACTGAAATTATTATTTTTAACTAAATCTTCACATTTGGGCACCTATAGCGGCTAAACTATGAGGTGAAGATAGATTGCAAACTAGAGTCTCATCAAATTTTTATGCGTAGATTCTAAAAATGTTTATCAAATTTTTGGAATCAAATTGCATTTATTTTCCATCTCCACGAAAATATTTTTGAGGAAAACAACGATTTTTAAAGTGGCCTGTAGGTATAACACATAAGTTTTTTTCCATGAAGGATAAAATTCTAATTCTTTCAAATTTACATTTGTAGCTCTGATATCTAGTGCTTCCACTTGGTTAGATAGTTTTTTATTGAATATTTTTTCTTTAATCAAGTTTTGAAGTCAAACCAATTACAATTCGGACATAGCACGACTGTATAACGCGTAACTTTTGTATATGTCAAAATTACATTTTATTTTTTTTGTTGGATCAAGGACTTCAATATCTAGTGCACTCATATTTTTAATTTTTTATAATCTTCTATTTTTCCACGTAGAAGAACAAAATAAATTCATTTTAAATTAAGAAAAACCTATGTTTAATAAAACTTAAAACAAATACATAACAAAACCAAAACATAAAATTATATTCATTGGATGATGGCTTGTTTGAGAATACCATAATCATTTGAAATAAATTTTAAATGAATTCGAGCAGTCCTCAAAATCTAAATCAAAGTGATTTTTATCCCGGTATTTTGATATTAGGTGTAAAGGAGACTCATTTATAGGTATGGTTTAAAACTAGCAAGGTTCGATCCAAGGGGGTTTGATCTAAGATGATTTGATCAAACCCTCTTCAATTGGAATCCTTAAAATAGAACTTTTTAAGGCTTAAATCATTATATTTTCTAAAAATATGTGATTTTAGCTAAAATTCGTTCCTCTCAGGAATTGTAAACCACTATTATGACAGCACCTGGTTTTGAGAATTTCATGTCCAGATTTTGTTGTGTGGAATCACCATAAGATCACAACCAAGGAACATATTCTTGTGACTGTAATTATGTGATCCATAACTCTATTGGTCATGTGGCACACTTTTTCTCTAACAAATACAGGATGCATTCATGTGTGACCCAAGTTTAATGTGGCTACGTTGTGATAGAAATGGACGCACTCATATAATATAGTTAATTTAGGTTGTATAATGTAGGTTTCAATCATCATTGGGTGCATTTAGGTTGTCTCAATTTTAATAGGTTAGGATGTAATTATAGCATGATCGAAGAGTGATTACCTCTTGCTACAATAAAGAGCCTATAACTCTGGTTGATATGCATAGTGGTTATGTTATATCAATTATGTAGTGCATTCAAGCACAACCCATGTTTAATGGGCTATTCTAGAGAGTGATAAAGATTTTCTAAACCTTATGAATGTTACTTAAAAGTGTATAGCTTAAAATACAAACCAAGTTTGTTACATACTTGAATGCAATCTTGGGTTACTGCAAACTATAATAATGTGATCTGCTAATAACTATTATGGAAAGTATTAAATCAAAAACCATGATATATACGATACATTTCCTTGATCAGGTTTACATACCTTAATGATCAAACACAAGCTTCCCACACACTTTAGGATACAATCCAAGATCATACCACAACTTTGTCAAGACAACTAATTTTTTGACCCAAGATTTAAGGTTGCTTTTTAATACCAACAGAAGCATTGGTAAGAGCATGATTAGGGTACAAACCCTGGGCCTTCGTAGAAACATAAACAATAACTATAGCGGATTAGTGAGGTTGCAATACCAGAAAGATTGAGACATTGTAGGTAATAACAAGATCTTGCAATCTAAAGATTGTAGCCAATAACAAGCACACTATGTAGCTTAGTGACATTTGTAAATGCAATCTACGGTAAGAAGAATGATAGTCACTTGAGATGTGACAGTCAAAAAGAGGTTGAGCAGTGACAAGATAATAAAGCTCAAACCTTGAATAGTAAAGTGGAGATTTTAACAATGAGTTTCCTTACCCCCTTGCTGACCTTAAGGGTTTTTCAAATGCTTTTGGTAGTGTTAGACAAGGCAAATACAATTAGGGAATGACTGTCCAAATGAAGTAATAGTGGTAATCATAGGTTCAATGTTTCTTCTTAGCCATTAATGTATAATGGAGGTAGTGGATTGCATGTTTGAGCAATATTTTGAGACTCATCAAATATGGGAGAATAATGAATAATACCTCGTGGAATGTGATGTAGTGTTAATAAGGTTGAAGGATCTTAAGAACTACAATACCATAAAACAATGAGTCCCCTATAGTAAGTAGGCAGTCTATAGGGCATAGTTTGATTTTATAGAAGGATGCTCATGAAAGGAATCTTCAAGTGATAGTGAGTGAGTTGTTTGAGATTACAGCTGAGGGTGCAATACCTAGTCTTAAAGGAAGTTAGCAAAGTAGTAAATGTGCAAGAAAATCAAATCGCACACAACAAAAAAATTCATAATGTTATCTTGCATAATGCCTTGAGTTTGAAGACAAAAATCTCATTGTATCTTCAAGATGAAAGTGGTGACCTTAATGTTCAATCACTAGAAACCATGATTTTAAAACATGCTATTGTGCTTATGGAGGCAACATTTTAAGCAAGGCAGTGAGTGGTGGTTTGGAACAATGGAAGGTATGAAGGAATTTCTTTATATGCATACTATACAGTCTAGCTTAAGACACCATTCTTAGAAGAGATTGAAGGTGGATTATGGAACTCAAGGGTTACCATGAAAAGGATTAAAGTAAAGACTGGGATCTCTTTAAAAGCCATGGTCATGAAGATATTAAAGATGTCACATGCAAAACCATAGTAGCTGGAGTAATGAATACAGTGCCAAAGAGGATAGTGTGCTAGGGCAGATTTAGGAGATCTCCACATTATCTAATTACAGGGAAATACATCATTTATTTATTTTTTTAATTAAAAGAAATTATTCTAAACCCTATATAGGATACATTGATACTTCAAAAGCCTCTGAAGGAATTTTAGATTATGCAAATATATGTCAAGTAAATACCTAGATTACAAATAGTAGTGGGAACAATGCAAGATTTGTTGAGCAGAGCAGGAATGAGATAAGCAGCATTGAATCCTATGCCTCCTTTCATGCACATCTCATCACCGTTCTCTGTCATTCTTTATGGAAACACTTCTCATTTTGGCGGTCTATGCTTGAAAAGAAAATAATGTTTTGTGAAGGTTTAGAGTATGTTTATTAAAATGAAAACTCCATTAAATTTAGACTCACGCTGAGAACATAATATTTTGACAAAAATTTGAGTATGTTTATTAAAAGTTTTAGAGTATTTTGGCGAAGCTATGTCTTGATTCCCTTAAATTATTTATTCAAGTTGACTAAATAAATGACTAACTATTTAGTCATTTTATTTGTGTAACTAAATAATTTGTAATCAACGACCAAACTAGTAATTTATTTACTCATTTATAGCTAAGTTGCAAAAAATGAGCAGAATTTAGTCATTTTTAGTTGTTGTGACTAAAAGTTTTAGTCACCTAGTCATTTATTTGCCAAATTCTACTAGCGTGTGCTTCCTTGTGTGATTAGGGCTCTCTCAATGTTGAGGGCCCTAGGGATAAGCTCATCATAAGAAGTGACATGTTGGATCTTTAACTAAAAGGATAAACTTGTATTGACATTAGCAATGATGATTTTGACTTGTTGCTCCTTAGGAATGGGTCACTTGCTCTTACTAGCTCACTACCTCCATCGTTGTAGGAAGTTTGTGATCAAGTTCAATATTCTGATTTTAGGAGTCTTAATAGTTGGAAATCATAGTAAAATCAGAATTTCATAAATTTTGGAATTAGCATTTTAAAGTGTTTTTTGGAGTCATTAACTTCAGACTATCTTCTCTTTTGTAGGGGTGGTTGCATGCAAATTTTCACAGTGTAAAGATATCAAAATTATTAGATTTTTGTTACCCTATCTATGAATAAAAATTGTTGGAGTGTGAGTTTGATAGTTTTGAAGATCTAAATAGATCAAGCTTGGTAAAGAAAAATCATGTAGGATAATATTGGTGAGAACAAAATGAAGAGACACTTGATAGATTGTGGGCTAGATTGAAAGAAAGGGTGATGGGAAATGTTATTGTCCTTGCAATAATTGCAAGGGCTTAAAGATGAGATGACTTTTAATCACAACAACTAAGAAACATTGTAGGCAGCATGGTCACATTGAAGGGGGGCATGATTATCGTCCATTGGTAAGTTGTTTATTATATGTGTTTATATTGATTGAATTTGTAAATGTTTATATCATTTTAACATTGTATATATATATAATCACTTGATCATGGTTTATTTGTGTCTATCATTATTATAAAGGTGGGGTGCCCTAGGGTAGATAATATGGATTATCACGACCCAGTGAATGCGGTTTTGCAAGTAGACGAACATGGAGTTGTGAATAACGAAGATGAAGTTAATGATCCTATGGAAGAAGATGATCATACACCAGAAAACACAGTTGAAGATGATGGTACAAATACATTGATCCATGACACATTTAGTGGCAGAGCTGATCATGATGATCAAGATGACTTTGATGATGTTCATGATTTACCTATACTTGAGAAGGTATACGAGCCCCTTTATGAAGGCTCCCAAACAACTCTTCTCTCTGTTGTATTGTTGTTGTTGAACTTGAAGGTTATGAATGGTTTATCAAACATAGCAATCTCACGGATCTTAAGGTATGTCATATATGTCATCTTTTTTCATCTATTTTAATTTTTGTTAGTTCATCACTAGTAAATAAAGGATGAAATATGTACCATTAATATTCTTTATATTAAAAATTAATTTTTTGTAGATTAATTGGTGAATTTTATTTACCACCATCAAATGTTTTAAACTTCACTCATACCCGATGTTGTCGCCATTATGAAAGATATTGGAATGGAGTATCGAGCAATAGATGCATGTCCCAATGATCATATTATATATCATAAACAACATGAATTTTCAATAGAATGCCCAAAATTTCATATTAGAAGATATCAAACAGATCAACTAACAAAGGTGTCTCACAAGGTTCTTCATTATATTCTCCATTATTCCATTACCTTGATTATTTAGGTGTGAAAGCTTAGTACAATTTATGGATTACCATACACGGAATAGAAGTGGAGATGACATTCTTCGAATGTCTGCGAATGGTTCTGCATTTAGGGACATGGAGGAAAAATAGCCACAATTTAAAGAACCTCGTAATCTCAGGATTTCATTGCAGGAGCTGACGGTGTCAATCCATTGGAAATTTGAGATCTATTTACTTGGTGTAGCTGTTTTGTTATCAACAATAACATTCCTCCATGGATGTCAATAAAGAGGGAGCACATAATGTTGTCAATGATTGTTCCAGGTATTTGTTTACATCAATTTTCTTTAATGTAGTAGCATCTCATTTGTCTTATTTGTTGCCTAATGACATATTTTTTCATTCAATAGTCATGTAGATTAATTTATATATATTGCAGTAAAATGGTTATAATAATTATGTAATGTTTATGTTCATTCAACTAGGTAAGTACCAATTTAAAGATATGAATGTATATATCGAGCGTCTTATCGATGAGTTACTAAAGTTATGGAATGGCATCACTATGTATGACGTCTCTAGACCAATAGGACAAAGATAATTTCAATTCCATGCAATGCTTGTAAGGACAATTCATGATGCCCCAGGGCTAACACATTTTTGTGGTATGTTATAGCATTCGACTGCACTAGACAAATATTTAATTTGATGAAGTAGATATCATGCATGTTTTTAAAATAATCTATTCATTATATATAATTATAAAAATTGACATATTTAATCCAATTATATATGATCTTGCAGGTCTTCAAACAAAGAGGAAATTTGCATGTCCAATTTGTGGTCCCAAGATGAAATCTTGTCATTGAACAAGTTTAGGAAAGCAGGTGTTTGATGAGTATAGGCACTTCCTCCATAGAAATCATAAGTATCGAACTACTAAAAAACATCTTTTCAATGGGAAAGAGAAGACTACATCAAAACCACGAAGAATGACACCTCACCTATGGAAGTGGGAATATAATAGAATTAATCATCAAGGCTATACATCAGATCAAATTATTTATCTATCATATATGATATGTTTTTAATTTATATTTTTATATTGTGTTGTGTTTACTCATGTTGTAATTGATAATGATTGTCATTGTTAATTTGTTTAACTTATATGCTTCATGAAGGTCATCAAGGCATTAATGGGCAGCTTCCATAGGGACTGAAAAGTTATCCTAGACAATTTAGTAGGTTCCCTACTATGGTAACTAGGTGTGCATTTGTTTGATATAATGCTGCATGTCAGAAAGAATATAATAGAAATGTTATGGAAAATATTGGATGGAAGGCATGACAAAGAAAAATTGTCAAAATTTGTGGTGACATTAGGAGCCAATCATTACAGTAAGAAAATTTTCATTCAATTAAATGGCGATGGAGACCAAATTAATATAAGTGCCCTTCATTGGTTATTAACAAAGTAGCAAAGCAATTCTATAAAAAAAAGTCATACGAAAAAATTGATTTCCCACAGGATTTGTTGCGAACATAAACAATATAATAACAAAGAAAGGTGAATTTGGGTCAGGGATGAAAGCATATGATTGTTGCGGTATGTTCTACCTCTATCTCTCCCAAACAACTTTCACAACAATGTCAAGCAAGTTATATATGATCTTGGAAAATACATGAGGTAAGTAGCGATATTTGTTCAATTCATTGTATACATCTTATAATTGCCATTTGTTTTACTTTTTATGTAATATACTGTATATTTTTGTTAAATCTCATTAATATATTTGCGCCTTGAATCACTTGTAGATGGCTGTCATCTAAAGAAATCTATAAAGAAGATATAAATTATTGGAAGAGAAAAATTCCTCGTCTAATGTGTGAAATGCAAAAAGTGTCTACCTTCGACATTTTTTAATGCACAAGAACACTACCTCATACACCAAGTTGAGGAGATTGAATTGTGTGGACCTGTACACACAAGGTCAATGTGGATGGTTGAGAGACACATGAAATTTTTGAAGGCTTTGGTTAGACAAAGAGCACATCCTAAGGGTTCTATGGTGGAGGGATATATGGTATACCAGACCATGGTATACATTAGTGAATATCTTCCAAAGTTTGTAGCAAAAATCCATGTAGATCACATTTGGTATCCCAACTCTATTAACAAATTTGAAGGGGAGTACCTAATGGGGAAAGGTAGATTGAGGAAAGTGAGAGGTAATTATAAGATGGTCATAGAGATTAATTGGAATACATTTTACATATGGTTTTTATGTATATTGTACTTATTTAATTTTTAATCTTCAATATACATCAATTATAAATTAAGGTCGTATATTGTGGTATTTAACTAATTATACGTCGTTTGTGAATTTCAATTTTTTTTGATCTGAGTTGGTCGAGAGTGGATGCACTACATTTGTACGTCGCAAACAATCTTGATTGGATGATGGTATGGATTGAACGATGTCAACAATCTGGTCGCACATTAACATGGGAAGGTGTGGCTTCATTGGTTAAAGAAGCTCATCGTAATGGAGATTCCAATGTTACACAAAGGGAAATTGATTTAGCATATGGTTTAAGAGATAAACAGTACGTATAAATATATTAATCACACATATTATTTAATTATTTTTAATTATATTGATGTATATATATGTTGAGATTGTTTTCTTTGCATACATTCGGCCAAGAATAAATATGTTTATCAACTGACGATATTGCAATAATTTTTACATGTTTGACATATTACAGGTGAAACACCACAAGGCTATGTGGTGCAATGATCATAAATTTTGAATCAAAATTTTGGATGACATGAAGAAAACTTGTGATTCTGGTATAACGTAGTCTTCTTTGACTAATGTTTCATCTAGAAGCGACATACATCTAGAAGTCTCAAAAATCAATACTATGGGATTTTAGATGATATACTTGAGTGTGAATTTAAGTCCTTCAAATTAGTTTTGTTCGTCATCCAATGGTATAGGCTACAATTGAATGAAAATGATCTTGAGAGAACTATTATTGAACATGATAATGGATTTACCATGGTTAATACAAGGTTGATCGAGCGAGCTGGAAATGAGCCCTATGTTCTTCCAAGCCAATGTGAGCAGGTATTTTACTCAGAGGTTCTAGGTAAACTGGTTTGGTCATTTGTTGTTAGACATGATCCAAGAGGAAGGCTGGTAAAGTATAATGTGGTGGAAGAAGAAGATATCAAATAACTAGAAGATGATGTAGATGATGATCGGGATCAATAGTTAGTTGATGATGTCCCTGACAAAGATGTCGAAGAGGAGGAACTAGATCATGATGATGTAGGAGTTAATGTTCATGAAGATGATATCTATGTGGATGATGACATTATCAAAACTAATATGATGATGATGATGATGATATGACCAATCCTTACAATGTCGAATCTGGATCGGATGATACATACAAAGAGTTGGATGAAGAAGAAGATCAATGACATTGAAATGTATGAGTTATGCGATTATATTATCTATTTGATATTAATTTCTTTGATAGAATTATATTTGACTTATGTGGTTACATAATTAATTCATGATGTTTTTAATTTTTATGCCATTACATAATTAATTTAATGATGTACTTTTTAATGTTTGAAAGGTCAAAAAATTAAAATATTTCAATAGTGATGTTAACAACCTTGAAATTAGTGTGTTTTATGTTTCATGTGATCATAAAACATTTAAAAGGCATAAAGTGATCATTGTAATGGTTGTTGATAGTTGAGGATTTAAAAGACAAGCTCTTGACATTCAAAAATCTATGTTTTTCTTCAAAATTTCTGTATTTTTCTTGTTATGCAGCACTGTACGGTCACATGCAGCCATATTTTGATGTGAAATAAATTCCAGGTCATGAAGATATGCGTCATCTTTGATTTGAATCTAATTTGAGGGCTTAAGGCATTGATTTGAGTTAGAAAGCTTCATTTATTTGCATACAACCCAGTTACCCTATTTTTGAGGGTTTTGTAGTCCAAACATGATATAAAGGGGCTCTTACACTTTTTGTGATTACTGTAACTTTTGTAAGAGGCCCCATGGATATTGTTGTAATTGTAGAAGGCATGAATAGGGCGTATGATGAGAAATAAAGAAGGTATAGCTGATATCCTCAAGAGTTTTGTGAAGAAAAGCATGTGAAATGAGAGGTTCAAGCCTAGGTTTCAACAAAACATGTATGGAAGATCTAATTTTATGAATTTTTATCCATGTACAGACCTAATGGGTTGTTTCTGAACACTGAATATAAATGATATCCATACACACACACACACACACACATATATGTATGTATGTATGTATGTATGTATGTATATGTATTTTTAAATGTAAATGTACATACAATTACTAGATGCTCTCCTAGAACAATAAATGCAACATATCGTTAAAGAAATCTATATCTATGTATATAAATGTGTATTTCTAAATGCAAGTGTAAATGAAAAGAGCATATGGTTTTGTAGTGTTATAGATACAACATATCCATAAATTAATGTAATTGAAATTCTAAAGTCTTCAACACATATAATATGAAATCGATCAAACTATTAAACTACATGAGAAATAAATGAAAATAGTAAATTCATATGTATGTGTATTTTTAAATGTAAGTGTAAAATAAATAAGAATAATAAAAATTATAAAAGAATACAAGAATAGGTTTAGAG
Organism: Sequoia sempervirens; assembly: GCA_007258455.2. Taxonomy (NCBI): domain Eukaryota; kingdom Viridiplantae; phylum Streptophyta; class Pinopsida; order Cupressales; family Cupressaceae; genus Sequoia; species Sequoia sempervirens. Next base: position 111,353,907 of record VDFB02000363.1, on the reverse strand, counting down.
TTTAGAGTGGGAGAGAGATAAAGGGTAGAGGGTTTAAGGGTTTAGAGTTTAAGGGTTAATGGTTTAGGGTTTAGGGTTAAAGGTAGAGGGTGTTGGTTTGTTTTTTACATTGTAACCAGGTTGGTCTTCTAATCTACCTATGGGATTGCCAATTCCAATCAAGGGTAGCTCAAAGGACCTGGACCAACTGACGAGGACTTTAAAAATCCTCCTACACTTTGGGCTCTGCAAGACCCGGGAGGGTGATCCCTTAACGTGTTTACAACCTTTGCACCAATATCATAAACAACATTAACACATAACAGATAATCCAATTGAATAGCTCAACACAATAGGATAATATCGAATAAAATTGGTTGTTCACCGATAATATCAACTATGTAGAGCATGAGATAACTACAACACAATCCATAGTAAAATATAGTCATTAATTTTCAATTTGTAGCAAGCTCTAGGAAAAGACAAACAATTATTGAACTACATAAATAAGTACAACTTAGATTAGTGCCATATTTCCATTGCAGGAGTCAAATTCATAAGCATCTAAAGGTTTATGACAGATTTAATACATAACATATAACTTATAAGATCCTTGACAATATTGCATTACAATTTCATTAGTATGCATTCTCACCCAATACTACTTATCAAATCCTTATACAAAACATATCTGCCTATAATCCCATTTAAGCATTTTAATTAATTCCTTGAATTAAAGCTAAAATAAGGATTATACACACCACGACAGTGGGATGAATGAAACAACCTTTAGTCATCTTATTCAAAATTTTGATATGCATGTGCAGTGGAGAGACATGAGTTTGAATTTATCATTTCAACTCAAATGCTAGTACTATTATACAACATTAAATCCCCATGAATTCAAAACAGATTACAGAATAACTCAAAACCTAAATTTTATTTCTCTCTAAAACCATCAGACTTTACAATTTTCTCTGCAACTTCACCTAGACTCGACCAAAAATTATCTAACTTGCTAACCCATAATTCTAGCCTTGAAATCCTTCTTATAGAAAATGAAGGAGCAAACAAGCATCGGGCTAGAAAGTACACATGTCACCAGCCAAATGAAGCATCTGGTGATATTCCAAAAATTGTTACAACAACCATCACTCTGGAGAATATTCCCATTCATCATGTCAGCTAAGGAAAATTGAGGCAACAACAAAAAACCACAAGAAACCCATGCCGAGACCGCCATCAAAGCAAAACCGAAGGTCGTTGTAACTGCAACATCTGATTTACCACCCGTTAGTAATTCATTCTTTTATTCCTCAGTCAAATATTTATTTACCCACCTCTGATATTCTTCATCAATCGGCCAGTCAAAATTAATTACCTCATTCACCTTGGCATTATAAGGTGTGTATTTTACTGCTACCTGATTTGCATCTCTTTCAGAATATTCCAAAAATGAGTTGGTACTAATGATTTTATCCATACAACTCACCAACAAGTCATAATCTGAGTCATCACAAATTAATTTAATTTGATCATTGATGACCTCACCTGCCTGACCCTGCCACTACTGGAATGACCTGATTTTTCCCTGCTCATCAATTATATCAGGTAACAATGTGTTACCCCAATCATTGAAATTATTCACCAACTCCCTAATCTTCCTACTCAAGTCATCTGGTAAGGTTTGAAAACCTTGCAATGATTTTACTAACACATGAGTAGGCTTTAATAATTGGGGCCTATTGTTTGTATCAAACCTTGAGGCCTTATGCATGACATCTAGATCACTGGCCCTAGGGATCCAATTTTCAATCAATGGTATCACTACCTGGGTATGTGTAGGATCATGATGGGCCAAAAAATGGCGATATGATGGGTATTTGTAGGCTATGTGGCTAACAAATTTTTTTTTACCCAAAATTGATGAAATGAAAAGGGTTTTTAAAGGAGATTCTCAGCTTTCCACCAATATAAATTATGCTTTACTTTGAATTTAATAAATAATTATTATTCATTTTCTATTTGAATTATGACTAAAGTCCCTTGATAGGCTCATTGAAAACCATTTATAGCTTTCAAATAGTATCATATTTTGGAATCCAAAACATGCATCACATTCTATGCTTCGATACTATAGGATTAAAAAAGAAAAATTGAATTTCATGAAGTTTTGACCAAGTTAAGGTGGTTAGACATAATGAGTTTTATATTTTTAAAAGTTGTAATAAAAATCATAATTAATTATTTACTTGGAAAATAATTACAAAAAATATGCATCACATCCGTACACATGAGTCCTCTACTTATGTCTAAAATATTATAAAAAAATATTATCATCCTATTGTGGTTAGGGTGGTCCCAGCACACCTACTTCTTATTTTTCCCCTGAAATTTAAGTATCTGCATTGAAATTTCAATTTTTACCAAATATATATATATATATATAATTTAAATAAACCTAGTAGTTTAGAAACTAAATTCAATTTGCTACAAATTCTATTCTTACATATTTTTGAAATAATATAGATAACTTATTCAAAAATTTACGTCAAGTTGCCTAACTTTGATTTTTCTAATTTTTTTGCCACTTAAGGGCCTATTTTTTCCATGATGATCTTGCACATACCCACCTCCTAATCCCTAACAATATTCTTTATTGCATCTAATAGAAAAGAATATAAAGAATGTATAGATAGCAATTTATTATCAACCTTTTCATTCAAATGCCTTAAAATAGTAGTAACAATCTATGTTTGCTTTGAAAGAGATCCCTCCTCACTTACCCTCAAAAATGCCTGTAACTCATCAATTCTTTGCAAGAGCTGCTTTTTTGTAGGATCAACAGAGTACTTTGTTTCTTCATCAATTTCCTCTAAAGAAAGGGTGAAGGTAGGATTCTGATTGGGAGACCTTGGTTTGGAAACAATTGGAGAAGTGAGAGGCATTGACCCTACTATGGAAGGTAATGTATTGGTCCCTAGAGCACTTGATATCTCCCCAATATGTCTATACCTAAACCTTTCCACCTCAATTTGCAACTCAACATTCCTCTGTTGCATCTTGCTATATTCTTCAATCAAAAGGTTATACTTCTCCATTAGGCTTTTCTTTTTAGCCTCCTCCCTTTCAGCAGTCTTTTGGGCCAATTTGGCCATATTCATAGTTAAACTAGTGGCCTCGGTGGTTGAGGTCTCTAAAGCTCTCTTTATTATTAATCCCCCTCTGAAATTTGGATTAATGTCTATAATATTTGGCTTTCTCCCTTGTGGGGCCAATGCCCAAATTGCCAAGGTTTCATACTCTTCATTGAAAGCAGAATCTTGAAGTGTTTCCTTGACTTATTCTTCATATTCTTGCAAGGGATGCTTGGACTTCATAATAGCATTAAAGGCCACTGCATCTGCAATGTCCCATTCAGGAAGAATCAATACACCAGCCTGACTCACCAATTTTTTTCCTTCCTCAGGAGTGATGTTCTTAAATTCTTCCATTAATTCATCTTTCACTTCCTCATCATTCTCCTGGTTTGACCTGTCAGGTCTTAGTTCTCTTCTCTCCTTACATTTATTTTGATATTCTTCAAACTTCATCCTCCATACCAATTGCAAGAATACAGGAGTCTTTACAAATGCATTTTCATCTAGAAACTCCTTACATGCTTCCATTCTTGCATCTTGTACACTTTTTCCTTTCATATCTAAATCAGATAAAACCAATTCAGCTAGATTAGGAGGGGAAGGCATACCAACCTGCATGTCCTAATCAGTAACAATAATTTCATCCATCAAACTCTCATGTGGTTGATCAGTTATTTTCCTTTTAGGGCTTGGCTCAGATGGTGGTGATGGGAGACTATCTTCTAGTGATGACTCTAAATCAATCATCTTAATTACCCCAGGCACTTTGAATTTTGGACCTGGTTGTGAAGACAACTTCATAATTTTCTTCCCCTTTCTGTCCACTTCTTCCTCATCACTGCTACTATCCTTTTTTCTCCTATAAATGGGCCACTTTTTTGTAGGCTAGTATGCTAGCCTTGTTTCAAATGGTCTGGCACATTGTTCTTGTACACCCAGACTCAACTCTAAGTTTACTTTTTTGGTTCTGAAAGTGCCCATAATCTCTTTGAAGTTCTCCATCAAAAAAACAATTTTCTTATGGTGGGGACTGAACTCCAATAGTGGATCATATTTTGGATCCATTTCATGCACAATATCTAATAGCTTATTATAAGCTATCCATTTCTCCTTGTTCAACTCCTACTTATTTAGGTCGAACTCATTTCTGATCAGGTTCTCAGGAAAGTTGAGCTCATGCACAAACTTGCCAACCTTTATTCTTTGTCTAAAAAGGGAAAAGAAACCCTCGGGATCATGTTGTTGCTTTGGACCACATCTCAAATGATAATCCTCAAAGAATTTCTCAAAGTGCACCCAGCCTCCTTTTGAAAAGGCAAAATCAGATACCACTGTATAATCAGGGGAAAATGTTCCCTTACCCCTCCCTGTGAGGTTGTCCTCATGGATGCAACCTATCTGCCACATAACTTCTGCAAACCCCACTCTTGGTGGTACATTGTATGGTAGTATATGAGGGGCTCCTTGAAAACCATAAACCCTCAAAACAGTGTTGACTAGGTATGGGATAATGTCACCCTAGTTATGGCTGATTTTTAATTCTGGCTTCCTCCCCTTTGGCCTAAGGAAATCATGTAATTCCTTAGGAAACCTAGGTACATTCACCATCAATCTATCCCTCAATCTGGAAGCAAAACAATTATCAAATTGCACATAACTAGTGTTTTCCTTATTACAAGATAAATCTGCAGCCCATCTGTATTGGCAATCTTTCTCCATCAACCAATCGCCTTAATTTCATCTTCTCAGAGAAGAAGTTAGCATTCTTGAATAAAAACATATGCATCAGCATAGAATACCAAAATAATTGAGTGTCGGTATCATTTTTATGTAGCTTTGATAGCCCCCCATGTATCCTCTTAGCCAAGAAAAAAGAAAAGTAATATGTGACAGAGAAGTTAGGGTGTTGTATTTGCACCCCCATCAACATGTATGCAATGGGCATCACCGCACCAGGACTGAAACCCAAAATCTAACACAATGAATAAAAAGTGGTTAGGAAATTGTTTGCAAAACAATTTAATCTGAAAGGTTCTTGGTCATTGGGGCTGATATGAAATCTTGAACCTCCTGCCCTAGCCAGATGAGGTGGAAGCAATTTAGCTCTGAAAAGAGACTTCAACTTTGCATATTCCTACTTCATTTCCTCAAGGTTGATAGGCATCAAGTCCTCTTTCGGTTCACTCAAGTCAAAAATCTGTTGAATATCATCTATGTTAATGCTTAACAAAACCTTTCCATCATTATCCCTAATTACCCATGTGACAGGGTCATATCTTGCAACTACTACCCTAAGTAGGTCTACATCAGGGAAAATATTCAGTACCACTAGCTTCCCCATATCATACATCCATTCATTTGAAAAAGGGTGAGGCAAATTCCTCTATCCATACTACAATCTAAACATTTCCAGACCTATGAGAGGAACCCTAGCATTGGCTATGTTGGAACAATTGTATACTAACCCCTCCCCCAGGATTTTCCCTCGCATTAGAACCAATCCCTTCTTTCTATCATTTGTTGACAAGGGAAATTGATCCAAGAAATCATCATACATGTTTCTTTTTAAATAGTCAATCTAGCCAGAATGTTGCTTGGGTGGTGCCATCTCAGATGAACTAGGGCTTCTTATAACTTCACACTTCAAATAGCTAGGACTAACCAGAGATATGAAATTACAGAACAAAATATTACAATTTCTCACAATTTAAATAAACTATAGCCCTAAAACGTTTATCAACAAGCCCTATGATAAGTATAACAAATCTTTTCCTTAATTCAAGCACAAAGTGATCGAGAAACACAAATTAACTCAGCTCTTTTCGTAGAAATCCCAAATTCTGGATGTCAAGGTTCACAACCTTTCTCTCGACTCTGAAACTGCTTCGCAAAATACCTGAATGCTTTGTGACACACATAAAGTAGGAGAATTGATTTTATTTTGATCAAATTTTTCCAGTAAATGTCCCATCTGCCATTAAAGCTCACTTGTGTGTTGCACGAGCGGCTCCAACTATATTTGATGCAGATTTAAATTTGAGTCGTCGATCCTTCATTTTCATCAAATTATTGACGACTAGCTTCAAAACAAGCTGACACAATCGCCAACATGGCCATAAGGGGCCCACCATACCATACACTGTAAAGGAAGTCCATGTGGTGGTTGCCCACGATATCGCAATCGGTAAAAATCTTGCAACTTTGGATTACGCGATGGCGGGAAACTATAGATCTTGAGCATCAATGATCTCGTTCCTTCAACACAGTCATTGGCCCTATCATTAACCCTCGAGCAGCTTTTCCATCAATATTATAACACATCTGTCAATTTGAATCACGTGCATCTTAAGAGCACTTTAGTAACCCACCTTTTAATGTATTTAAGGCCGGATTAATGTACCACGGTATTTCCTTTATTCTTTCGGTTTCATCAGATGAGACACGTGGCGACCGCCCATGATATTGCAATCAACCAAAGCACTATGTTGGGGCCATCGTGGGATGGCAGGGAACGATTGAGATCAAACAGTATTTGATCAGCGGTCGCGCAATTTCATCCCCCAGAAGGACATGTGGCGCCTGCCCACGATATCTTAATTGGTAAAAATCTTGCAGCTTCTGATCACGCAATGGCAGGCAACTGTTGATATCTGAAAGAAATTTCATCAATGGTAGCGTGAATTCGATCCCTTTTGCAAAATAAAAAAAATCATTAAAAAGGATGAGGGGACATCACTAGGCCAATGGTAAACAATGACATAAGTTGTTTTTTAAAAAATGAAACATGGGGCCAACCGAGACTTAGGAAATAAAACCCTCCAGAGGAAATAAATTATTAAAATCAAAGGGACTTGGCCTAGACAAACCAATATGACATAAGTTGTTTTAAAACCCCATCAAAAGTAACAGTGAAATAGAACCCAACCAAAGTGTGAAATAAACATTAGGGTTTTACATGAAGACAAAGCTAAAACCCCAACTCTTAGAAAACTCAAACACCATGAAAGATCAGAGACATAAGGCAAGGCATGAGTGAAAAACAAGGAGCAAAATACTGAAGTTTCATCAGTGGCTCTAGTTGGGGATGTTCATTCCACTGGAATGAAGCGAGAATCAAGAATCTCAGGTAGAGAAGACTAAGATGCAGAGACGACCAAAAAGGGACTATTCGGACAAAACAACCCCAACTATGTACAAAATATACAAACCTAAACTACTGTTCATGGAAAAGAATATTTCAAGTGAAGTATAACTTCACGAACTGTCCATGAACTGGTAGTTCTAGAAGATCTCCTGTCATATCTTGGAGGAAGTACGAATCTTCACCCCACTTACCATTAATCAAAAATGGACCCAACCAGATTGCATCAAATTTCCCATGTTTCCCTTTATCTTCCAGTCTGGCATTCCACATTAAAACCAAATCTCCATCTTTGAAACTCCTTGCAGTTGCCCTCTTGTCATACAGATTCTTTACTTGCAACTACAACTTTGCATTTCTCTTTTGGGCTTCCCTCCTGGTTTCATCTAATTCTATAAGAGCTTCCACTCTCAATTACATCTCATCATCAATTTCATTATCATACATCTGGACAAACTTATACATTTCCATTAAGTTATTTTGGGGCAACTTGGCATTTATCCCATAAACCAAGTCAAATGGGGCACAACCTATTTCCTTCTTCATAGTTACCCTATATGCCCAGACTACTAATCTCAGCTTAGAATCCCAAGCCCTTTTATTCTGATCTAGGATTCTTTTAATAATCTTCATCAATCTTTTATTGCTTGACTCTACTTGTCCATTTCCTTGTGGGTGGTATGGTGATGAATAAGAAATTTGGATGTCATGCTTCTCACAAAACTCTATGTATTCCTCAAATCTAAAACACATTGCATTATCTGACACAATCCCTTCTGGACATCCAAATCTAGTCAATATGTTGCTCATTAGATCCCTTAATGTGTTTATGACCTCTGCACCAATATCATAAACAACATTAACAATAACAAATAATCTCATTTAATAGCTCAACATAATAGGATAATATCAAATAGAATTGGCTATTCATCAACATTATCAGCTATTTGGAGCATGAGATAACTACAACACAATCCCAAGATAAAATAGGCCATTATTTGCAATTTTTAGCAAGCTCTAGGTAAAGACGAACAAATACTGAATCATACAACTTAGATCAATGCCATATATCCATTGTGGGAGTCAAATTCATAAGTATTCAAGGGTTTATGATAGATTTAACACAAAACATATACAATCCCTGATAACATTGCATTGCAATCTCATCAATATGTATTCTAACCCAAAACTGCTTATCAAATCCTTATATAGAACATATCTGCCTATAATCCCATTTAAGCATTTTAATTAATTGTGCTTGTCAACAAATGATAGGAAGAAGGGATTGGTTTTGATGTGAGGAAACACCCTAGGGGAGGGATTAGTGTATAATTGTTCCAACATAGCCTGATGGGACACTGGATCTTTGCTCATGCTTGGGAAACCTTTCACCAAAAGATGCCATGAATGCACCTTACCCAAAGTATGCTTTAGGACCTCCATGCATACAAACACAAGGATTGCCATTTATCATCTTGCAGCAGTGGTACCTAAGATGATGGTACTACCCCTCCCTTGGACATTGCTCTCTTCTTACAATTGGATACATCAGTCCTCCTTTTCATTTTGTCAAAAAGATATGAAATCATTTCTAATAAATTCCTTATTAGGTCAATGAGATCACCAAAAGTCTAGGACTTGTCAAATGAAGGTATATTATTGACACCTATCCCTTTGCTATTCACTTGTTAGAACTTAGTAATGACTATCCAAAGAGAAAATGAGATAGTGGCAACAACCATTTATATTATTTATCTCACTGCAATCCATTTCATGGCTATAGTCATGTTGTCACCTAGTGTAGATTTATTTTTTCAAATTCATAGATAACATGAAGACAAACCTGTAGCCTTTAATGGTACTTCTCTTATTCATGACTATGCTTTGTTCCCTTGAAGCACCATGATTTATGATGGTTTTTATGCTGAATATCTTCACTAAAACACCCCTGTGCAAGTATATGCCTTCACTATTATAGCCTATTGCTGGAATTGATGATCAATGGTATGAAAGGGTAAAAATACAACTATGCTTTGCTTCCTTCACTAATTGTTGTTGATTGTTGATTGTTGTTCATATGCACTTGTACCATTGTAATGCTTGATGTCCTACATGAACCTGCATGGTTGTCTTATAGCATAACCTCATAGTTGTTCATATACACTTGTACTATGGCCTTGGCTTCCAAAATGAGACCTCTCCTGAATCATAACTACTTAATTGTCATTTGTAACTCTTTGTTTCTTGTATGCAATCATGATCCATGTTGGATCAATCATGATGACCAAAACCCCTACATGAAAGGTTATGAGTATAGCAATTGTATCTCGATCACATGAAATGAGGGTTCCATTGCTGTCATAAACCTCTTGTAATGACATGTTTTCAATAGGCATATTATCTGTGTCAACTAGTTGATGTTTCTTGAATGTCTTTTCCTTTTATGCCTTTCCTTAAAACATCATGCATTAAATGTTATCTGGAAACTTGTTCGCCTAATGTTTGATTGTGAAGGCCTTGAATAGAGCCTTGTGCAACTTTAGATTTTTTTTGTTGTTGTTGTCCTTCATGAGACCATTGTAGCATGCATTGTTGGTTGTCCTTATCAATGAAAATGACCTTTACCTATTGCATTCACTTTCACTAGTACACCCATGAATGAATAATATCAACCCCCTTCTCCTCTTGTAGCTCTTGCAAAGGTGTTGGCCTTGTACTTGTATCATGACATCGATTCAACCCTTGATCTTCTTTTGTTATGTGTAATAAATACACATAGTCTCCTCATTTTATCTTTATTGGATAGTCACCTGTCAAATATGTGGGTGACCTAACAACTCACCTTCCTATGTGATGTGTGATTGTCCAATAGGGTTATGGTGAGAGGGGCTTGACAACAACTTGAAATGCTTCCTCATTGTTTAAAAGCTGCATAATTGAACTTGATGCATCTATGAAGTAACTTCCTTTATAAACATATCATGGATCTTCTTAAGAAGATTGAAGGGCATATCAACACAGTATGTTGCATCTTTTGAATCTATCCTTTCATGCCCTGTCTTATGTTCCTTTCCTATCCTGTCTTATGTTACTAGTCTTTTATTGTATTGGGAAAATCCTAAGGTTGGGGTTTTGTCTTTGACTAAATCCCTCTATCTCTCTCCCCTCTACCCATAACCCTAAACCCTAAACCCTAAACCCTTAACCCTTAAACTCCAAACGCTTAAACCCTCTACCCTCTACCCTCTCTCTCTCTCTCAAGTCTCTCCCTCCTAACCCCTCTCCCTCTTAGGTCTTTATCTATCTCTCACTCACTCCCTCTATGTGTCTCCCCTCTACCCTTAAACCCTAAACCCTAAACCCTTAATCGTAAACCTTAAAACATTAACCCTTAAAATCTAAACCCTTAAACCCTCTACCCTCTATGTTTAACCCTCTACCCCATATCTCTTGCCCACTCTCCCTCTTTCCCTCTCTCTCTCTCTCTCAAGTCTCACCCTCCTACCCCTTCTGCCTCTCTCTCTCTCACACTCACTCTTATCTCCCTCCCTCTACCCTTAACCCTCTACCTTCTACCCTCTACCCTTAACCCTCTACTCTCCTCTCTCCCACTCCCTCCCTCTCTCTCTCACTGAATCCCTCTATATCTCTCCCTCTACCCATAACCCTAAACCCTTAAACCCTCTACCCTTAACCCTATCTCCCTCTATCTCTCTCCCACTCCCTCCCTCTCTCTCTATCAAGTCTCTCCCTCCTAGCACCACTCCCTCTCTCAAGTCACTCTCTCTCTCTCACTCACTCAGTCACTCTATCTCAAGTCTAAAATTTTGAGGAATTTTCTCTTTGCCACTTGACCATGGTCTCCATTTTGAAACCCTTGTCCCCATGAATTAGTAGGGTTTTATTCCCTAGAGCACGTAAATGTTATAATTTGAGGTTGACCTACTTGGTTAATCATCAACCCCTTAAGTCACCTCTTGAGCCATTCAAAATGTCAGTTCACTAGCCCCATTAGCCTAAAGAACTAGTCATCATTTTCCCACCGCATTATGTCTTCTCCTAAAGTTGGGTTTTAATTTTAATCCGGTGACGTAAGCCTAATCCATTAACCCCAATGGTCATGTCACTGATGGATTAGCCAAATCCTTTCAATAAATACTAATTGTGCAATGTGTAGGTTTTTTAGATTTGAAGATATGGGAGAAGATCTCGATCGTACCCCGCCAGCTCGCAGACCTAAGGTGTTGCTCTGTTATTTGGCATGAGGTCAGCAAAAGGTAGATGTGTGTCCTGTATGGAATGTGGGGCCCAATATCCACTATTGAGCTCATAACCCATGGTTTTAGATCGACAACCAAGATCAAAAGCTAATGTAAATCTTTGTCGTTCCCCACTAGCTCGTAGGAGGAAGATGAAGGTTAGTTAAAAGCCGTGAGATCAACAAGATTGCGATGCGTAGCTCCAACCATTCAATTTGCAAAGTGCATAGGACCTGCCGACATGGTAGTTGGTTTCTGAGATGGATTAATGCTATTGATCATGAGGAAGGTCAACGATGCTTCATTGGATGTCAAACTGAGTTAGCCCGAGATAAATCGTTTGATCTACCAACTCTTCAGGAGATCAACCAGAAGTATTCAAAGTTGGAAAACGGCACATGGTGGTTGTTTTATCTTACAACTGGTGAAGCATTAATGAATTATTCTTTTCTTGTGTAGTCACATCGATCTCAATCTGTGTGAAGATGTTGTTGTTGGAAATCATGAAGGGTGATCTGTGGATTTTCATGCAGCTCAAGTTAAATGGTGATAGTACATACGCCGCCAAATTTCCATGTTTGCACATGCATTTTTACTAAGCATTGATGAAGTTTTCCATTACCTTGCACAATAAATACAAGAGGAATTAACTACTAATTGTGTCATTCTTGTAGCAGTTAGAGCACTTTCTGGGCTGAGTCTAATCAAGTTTGAGTGCTTTTCTAACAAGAGAAAATGAGTAAGTCAGTAAGGAGGTATGTTTGTTTGAGCTCACAAATGCTCGGTCCTGCTATTCAAGAAGGTGCTTTGGTTGACAAGCCCAGGCTTGTACCCACCAGATGCAATAGAAGGTTGCAATTCTAGGACGTTGTTGCTCAACTGGTAGATGACAAAGGCAAGCAGTCGGCGTGCTCTATTACTAGTGTCGGTAGGAAAATAAGGTATGGGCATGGCTCCTTTGGATGCCAACACTCACCCATTGACCTTACGAGAAACACTTCTGATGGTGTAACCGAGACCAACTCCAACTACTGTCAGTATTTACCTCGCTTCAATCATGGTCTGCCCTTTGATGAGGAAGTGATATATGTGGTTCCATTGGCGGTTAAAACGCCAAGCAAACAGACTAGAACCGTATTGGGAAAGGACAAGAAAGAAGAGGAGGATGAGGTTTCCTCTCCTCCTATAGCAACAACTAGAAGTGGGTGTGTATACTGGGGTCTGAGTGTTGTAAGGGTAGGGTGGTGGGTAAATAAGAAGTTGTTGTGCGGGATGTAAAATTTTGTGTTGATGTTGTTGTTGTTGGTGGTGTTGGTTCTGCATGTGTGGAACATTTTGATGTCGATTGTGTGCCTTCGTGGAAATTTGGTTGCCTGGTTTTTTTGTGTGGATAGTGACAAAGGGGATTTTGATGACAATTTGTGTTCCCTTTTCTGATGGTAGTTACAATTTTAGCTTTCCCCAATTGCACTATGTTTTACAGATTCAACGTGTGGGAAGTTTTGAAATGAAAGTCAAATGCAATGGATATTTTGTTCAAATGAAAATTTGTGGTGAAATTACATTTGAGCCCGAAGCTTGTTGCTCCCTTGTCATATAAAAGGAAATTCAAGGCTCATTTGTAGGGAGAGAACTGATGAAAGCTCTAGCTAGGTTTTGAGTTGAATAAATGGGTAGAAAGATAGGAATAGAATAGATAGCCTGTTTTGATTTTTGGATGAATATATGCAAATTATCAGATAGCTTGTTTTGATTTTTGGATGAATATATGCAAATTATCTTAAATTATATGCAGATATGACTTATAAGCATGAATAAACATATAATTCTAATATATTTTCTCTCCATATGTGGATTTGAGTGAATTTTGAATGAAATGTTAATGATGTTGTCATTCTTCTTTTGAGAATTTGTTCAATTGTGTGTCTATGTTTTTGCTTTGATTCAAGAAAATCAATTAAATGCTTAAATGGAGTCATAAGTTTACAATTATTTACAAAGGATTTGATAAGTAGTAATATATCATAGAATTGAGTTCCATAATGCAAGGTATTATATGAGTAATCCATTCTATTAATTTCTTGGGTCATTTCTGCTAATGGTAAATGGGTAAATAAATATTTAACTGACGAAGAATAAAAGAATAATATGTAAATGGGTCACTCACTCACTCCCTCTATCTCTCTCCCCTTAACCCTAAACCCTAAACCCTAAACCCTAAACCCTTAAACCCTCTACCCTCTACCCTTAACCCTCCCTTCCTTTATCTCTCTCTCTCTCAAGACTCTCCCTCCTAGCACCACTCCCTCTCTGAGGTCTCTCTCTCACTCACTCACTCACTCACTCACTCTATCTCAAGTCTCTCCCTCTTACCCCTTCTCCCTCTCTTAGGTCTTTCTCTCACTCACTCACTCCCCTCTACCCATAACCTTAAACCCTTAACCCTTAAACCCTCTACCCTCTACCCTCTACCCTCTCTCTCTCTCAAGTCTCTCCCTCCCACCATCCCTCTCCCTCTCTGGGTCTCTCTCTCTCACTCCTCTCTCTCTCTCTCCTCTACCCGCCAACCTAGGCCTTAGGCCATAGCCCTTAAACTCCTAGGCCCTCTACCCCTCTATCTCTCTCCGGTTGCTCCTCCTCCTCTCTGTCAGGTCCTCACCCTCCTCAGCCTCTCACGCTTCTCTCGGGGTCTCTCTCTCTCTCATCCACTCCTATCTTTTGCCCCTCTACCGCCAACCCAGCTGCCTCCTGCCCTCTATCTCTCTCCCTTCCTCCTCTCTCTCTCAGCTGGGATCCTCCCTCTCTCTCCCCTCTAACCATGACCCTAAGCCCTTGGCATGGCCAGCCAGCCCTCCACTCTCTCTCTCTCTCTCTCTCTCTCTCTCAGTCTCTCCACCCCTGCACCCTCTCCTCGATCTCTTGGTCTCTCTCTATCTCTCCTCCTCCTCTGTGTCTCCTGCCTTAAACCCTAGAGCCTTAACCCTTAAAGCCCCAAGACCCTCTGCCTCTCTCTCTCAGAGTCTCTCCCTCCTACCCCCTCCCCCTCTCTCGAGGGTCTCTCTCTCTCTCACTCTCTCTATCTCTACCTCTACCCTTAACCCTAGGCACTAGAAGCAACCTTAAACTCTAAACCCTTAAGGCCTTAGGACATAAACTCTAAACCCTTAATATTAGGAGTTATTGTGTTAAAACATTATAAAAGTATAAATTTTTTAGGTTATATTAAGATTGAATGATAAATGACTGATGAATGGGGAGAAAATCTAAGGCACTTTAATATTTTCAACTAAAAAGTTAGAGTTAAATTAGGATTAGTGTTGAATTAGGGTTAGGTTTAAGGTTCAATTAATATTCAATTTGGGTTAGGATTGAGGATGAGGTTGGGGTTTAATTAAGGTTATGAATTCAATAAGAGTTCAAATAGGGTCAAGGTTAAGGTTAGGGTTGGGGTTAAGGTTCAATTAGGATAAGAATTAGTGTTAGGGTTAGGATTAGATTTCAACTGTAGTTCAAAGTTAGGGTTATGGTAAAATTAGGACTAGTGTTCAATAAATGTTCAATTAGGGTTAATACTTAATTAAGGTTAGTTTTAAAGTTCAATTAGGGTTTGTGTTGGGTTGGGATTATGAATCAAGTAGGTTTTGGTTAGGGTTTGATTAGAGTTAGAGTTTAGGGTTTACTAGTTAGAGATTAGGGTTAGAGGTTAGGGTAAAAATTCAGCTATGCTTAGTGGTCAAATTACAATTAGGTTGAGTGTTCAATTAGGGTTAGGGTTTAACTAGGGTTAGGATTAGAATGGGAATAAAGGGAACATGTTTAATTATGATATCTAGAATTTAGTATAATTTTTAGAAAATGAAATGATTTGGACACAAAGAAAAAAAATAAGAAAAGTTGATTTATATAGATCTTATTTCTTAATTTATTCCTAAAATTCTAATTAATAATTATTTAATTAATTTAAAATGAATATTTAATTTAATTTAATTTAATTGTATTAGATAATTAGTAAAACTAAATAGATAATAAATATTTTTATGGATTTTAAAAATTTAGTTTAATTTTATTTGTAATGTCAAATATTAAAATTTTTAGATTAAATACTTAATTTATTTTAAAATATTTATAATTAATGTTGAATTTATAAAATAATATTAAGACATTAATATAACCTAATAATATGTTATTAGAGTTAGGGTTAGTGTTAGTATTAAATTAGAGGTTAAGAATTAGCAGTTTCAATTGTGTTAGGGTTTAGGTAGGGTTGAGTGTGCATTAGGGTTAGGGTTTAAATATGATTCAATTGGGGTTAGGGTTCAATTAGGGCTAGGATTTAGATGGGCTTAGGGTTAGGGTTAGAAATAGTGTTTAATTAGTCTTAGAGTTAAAAATAGGGTTCAATTAGGCTTAGGGTTAAAATTACAATTCAATTAGGGTTAGGGTTCAATTAAAGGTGGGATTATATTTCAATTAAGGTTATGATTAAATTATGGTTAGGGTTTTGGTAAATTATAATTATCTCACATATATGAGTTTGGGGTTAGAGCTAGGATCTTGATTTAATTAAGCTCAAGCTTAAGGTTAAGGTTAGGTTTTAATTAAGCTCAAGGTTAGGGTTAAGGTTAAGGTCGGGGTTTGATTAGGGTTATAATTAGAGTTAAGGTTGTCATGAGAACTATGGTTAGTGTTAAACTAAGGATTATGAATAGCATTAGAATTATGGTTAGGGTTAGAATTATAATTAAGATTATAATTAGGGTTAGAATGAGAAGGGTTAGGATTATAATTATAGATAGACTTAGGGTTGGGATTAACATTAGGGTTAAGGTTAGGTTAGGCTTACCATTTAATTAGAGTTGGGGTTCTAGGATAAAGCTTGGGTTCAATGATAGGGTTAGGGTTGGGGTTAGAGTTAAAGTTCAATTAAAAATAGGGTTAGGGTTCAATTAGGTTTAAGGTTAAGGTTAGATTAGGGTTATGATTCAATCTCAACAATAATTCTCACTCTAACTCTAACCCTAAAGTTAATCATAAAACTAGCTCTTGACAACATTACAACCCCAACCCTAACTAAATATATCCCACAACCCTAACCTTAATTCTATAGCAAAGTAATTCTAATCTTAAATGCTTTCATGTTGTGCTGCAAATGCTACTAGCATATATATATATTATTTATTAATATATATACAAAATACCCCTTCTCCCTCTCTCAAGTCTTTCTATCACTCACTCACTCCCTCTATCTCTCTCCCACTCCCTCCCTCTCTCTCTCAAGTATCTTCAATATCCTACCCCTCTCCCTCTCTTAGGTCTCTCTCTCCCTCCTCCTCCTCTATCTCTCTACCCTTAACCTAAGCCCTTGGCCCTTAAGCCACTGCCCTCTACCCTTAACCCTCTCACATTGCTCTCTATCTCTCTCCCACTCCTCCCTCTCTCTCTCCCTCATTGGATCCTCTCTCTCTCCCCTCTACCCTTTCAGCCCTTAACCCTTTAAACCCAAACCCTTAAACCCTCTACCTCTCTCTCTCTCAAGTCTCTCCCTCCTACCCCTCTCCCTCTCTCAAGTCTCTCTCTCTCACTCACTCTCTCTATCTCTCTCCCCTCTACCCTTAACCCTAAACCTTAAACCCTTAACCCTTAAACTCTAAACCCTTAAACCCTCTACCCTTTATCTCTATCTCACTCCTAAGTCTCTCCACTCTACCCTTAGCCCTCTACCCTTAACCCTTAAATCCTTAAATCCTCTACCCTCTATCTCTCTCCCACTCCCTCCCTCTCTCTCTCAAGACTCTCCCTCCTACCCCATCTCCCTCTCTTAGGTCTCTCTCTCTCACTCACTACCTCTATCTCTCTCCCCTCTGATGGAACTTCATATTTTTTCTCCTTATGTTCCATTCCTACCTTGCCTGGTGTTACTAGTCTTTCATGGTGTCATAATTTCCCCTGGGTTAGTGGTTTTAGCTTTATTTTCATATAAAACCCTTGTGTTTATTTTACACTTTGGTTGGGATCTATTTCGATGTTACTTTTTGAGGGGTTTTAAAATGACTTATGTCCTATCGTTTCGTCTAGGCTGAGTCCCTTTGTTTTAATATTTTATTTTCTCTGCAGGGTTTTATTTTCCTAAGTATTGGCTGGCCCCATGTTTCATCATTTAAAAAAAACTTATTTCATTG